>JAUMJL010000224.1:600000-905518 GCA_033558185.1 Dromococcyx pavoninus | reverse complement strand
GATGTGGCGTCAAGTGCTGAGGGTGGTGTGGCCTCAGGAGGGGGCGTGGCCTGGGCCTGCGGCTCGGCGATTGCCATAGCAACAGGTGAGGCCGCTTCGGATCCCTGAGGCGCGGCCCCGCGCCTTCTCTTACCGGTACCCCCCGGCCCCCGGGTCCCCCAGCGCCATTCCAGCCCCATCTCAACTCCTCTCCCATCCACCATCCCAGGCCTGTCCCAACCCCATCCCAGGACCGACGACCCTGTTCCAGCCCTGCAGACCAGCAGGCGCATCCCGATCCCATCCTAGTACAGTCCCAGTCCCATCTCAGCCTCTGTCCCATCCCCTGTCCCAGTCCCATTCCAGTCCCAGCCCAGACCCCAGCCTAGTCCCATCCTAGTTCCATCTCAGACCCACCCCCATCCCCTATCCTGTTCCAGTCCCATCCCAGCCTCGTCCCAGTCCTGTCACAATCTCTGTCCCTGTCCCTGTCCCACTCCCATCCCAGTCCCGTCCCAGCCCCATCCCAGCCTCTTCCCAGCCTAGTCCCAGGCCAGCCCAGTCCCATCCCAGTCCTGCAGGCCCAGTCCCAACCCCGCAGCCCCTCCCGGGACTGGTGACCCCGTCCCAAACCCGCAACCTCTGTCCCAGCCCCATCCCAGAACTGGTAACCCTATCCCAACCCTGCTCCGGTTCCATCCCAAACCCCATTCCAGCCCCATTCCAAGCCCATCCCAGTCCTGTTCCTGCCCCATCGCAGCCCCGTCCCAAGCTGCATCGCACTCCTGTTCCAACCCGATCCTGGTCCTATTCCAGCCCCATCCCAGTCCCATTCCAGTCTCATCCCAGTCCCACAGCACCATCCCAGGACTGGTGTCCTCGTCCCCGCCCACAGATCTCAGCAGGCCGTTTCCTGCAGGACTGCTTCAGCTTCCCATGCCATGGCGCACCTCCTGGGCCACCCTGGCTGCATGCAGAGCCTGCGAGCCGACCTGAGGGACCTGCAGGCTGCCATCACCGATGTCTCCTCCCAGGCTGGGACCGTGCGTTTCCCCTCCTGGAAGTTCCCTGACAAAGTGTCCTGTGAGCTGGACCTGGCAGCGCTGCTGGAGCACTACAGCTATGACCAGAACGACCCTGAGTTCAGCCAGCACTCCCATGTGGTGCTGCTGGAGCTGGTGGTCGACAGGTGAGAAGGTGGAGCCATTCCTGACCACTCCTCCTGGGAGAAGCTTGGCTGGCAGAGTGGCTCCTTCACCCCGAAGGGAAGGGGACGATTTGTGTCCAACCTGTTGAATGGAGCCGCGTGGTTTGGATTTACAGAATTCATAGAATCACTCGGTTGGAAAGGACCTTTGAGATCATCCAGTCCAATCATCCCTGTCCACTACAAAACCGGATCCCTGAGCACCTCATTTGCCCAGCTTCAGAACCCCTCCAGGGACAGGGACTCCCCCACCTCATTGGGCAGCCTCTGCCAGTGCCTGAGAACACCTTTGGGGAGTAAATTTTTCCTGATGTCCAATCTGAACCTCCCCTGGTGCAACTTGAGGCCATTTCCCCTCATGCCAACACCTGCCACTTGGGAGAAGAGCCCAGCACCCATCTCGCCCCAAAGCTCCTTTCCAAGAGCTGCAGAGAGGGATGAGGTCTCCCCTCAGCCTCCTCTTCTCCAGGAAAAACAGCCCAGGTCCCTCAGCTGTTCCCAGAACCCTTGTTCTCCAGACCCTTCCCCAGCTCTGTTCCCTTCTCTGGATGGGCTCCAGCCCCTCAAGGTCCTTTTTGGAGTGAGGGGCCCAAAACTGAACCCAGGATTCGAGGTGTGGCCTCACCAGTGCTGAGTGCAGGGGGACGATCCCTTCCCTGCTTCTGCTGCCACCCCATGGCTGATCCAAGCCAGGATGCTGGTGGCCTTCTTGGCCCCCTGGGCCACTGCTGGCTCATGTTCAGCTGCTGTCAACCAACACCCCCAGGTCCTTTTCCACCAAGCAGCTTTCCAGCCACTCCTCCCCAAGCCTGGATCTGCCTGGGGTTGTTGTGTCCCAAGTGCAGGATCCAGCACTTGGTCTTGTTGAACCCCATCCCGTTGGTCTCAGCCCATGGATCCAACCTGGCCAGATCCCTCTGCAGGGCCTTCCTGCCCTCCAGCAGATCAACAGTCCCGCCCAGCTTGCTGTCATCTGCAAACATCCTTTATGCCCATGATGAGCAGTGTTGGCACCTCAGCCCCCAGCCTCCTGCTCCCAAAACCCAGCTTCTTTCTGTGGGCACAGCTTAGAGCCACCAGCACAAAAACTGGCTGCCAAGGAGCTGAGAAAGCCACTGCTCCACCTGGGAGCTGAGGGCACCTGGGAAAACAGGGCCAGGCACCTTAAATTGTCCCCCAAACCTTGGGAAGAGCTGTACCTGCTGGGTTGTGATGCAGAAGCACCTTCTGCAATCTGGGTGGGATAAATACAACTCCATTTCGTATTTATGAGCCATCCCCACGGAGCTGCTGGCCCTTATCATTAGGGTTTGATATCGGCAATGTGGGTGCCCCAAATCATTCAGGAGAGCCCCAAATCACTCAGGAGAGCCCCAAATCATTCAGGAGAGCTGCAAATCATTTAGGAGAGCCCAAATTCCTTGGGGACCGAATGATTTGGGAGAGCCTAACTGCAGTCTCCTCAAAGTGCCTGGTTGCAAACAGTGTGTGCAATTTGTGTCCCAGCAGCTGCAGGAGGATTTTCATCCCGCCAAACCCTGCTGTGGGAAGGGACTCTGCTCAGGAGGGGTCACAGGAGCATAGATGTCTACTCGCCTTCACAGGAGATGATGGGCAGCATCCTTGCTGTGGTGCAGGCTCAGGGTTCAGTGCCAAGGGACCTTTCCCCGTTCTGAACACTCTGTTGCTCTAAGCTGTGTTTGGTTTCTCTCCAAGGCTGCTCCTGCTGCTCCAGAGCTTCACAGGCTACGCCGAAAACCTGCTGAGTGAGCGAGCTGTGGCACCAGCATGGGCAGTGGCGCCATGCATGTCCGCGGGGCTGACGGCCAGGAGGTACTGGTGCAGCATGTTGAAACTGGGGGACTCCTACCGGCAGCTCCTGGCCAAGGTAGGACATCTGGGGTTCCTGATGCCCCACGAGCTGAGTGCAGGGGTCATGGGAAGGGCCTTTGCCTCTCTCCCTGTGATTTGGATCATGCAGGGGTCACCATCCTTCTCTGGGACACATGGGGCGATGCCAGTTGTGCTCCTGACCCTTCATGTGTCAGCCAGGACACACCTATCACACACTGTCCTGTCCCAGCCTCATCCCTTCCCTCTTCCAACCACCACTCAGGATTCCAGGTGGGGTCTCACCAGTGCTGAGTGCAGGAAGACAATCCCTGGTCCTGCTGGCCACACCATGGCTGATCCAAGCCAGGATGCTGGTGGCCTTCTCGGCCACCTGGGCCACTGCTGGCTCATGTTCAGCTGCTGCCAACCAACACCCCCAGGTCCTTTTCCACCAGGCAGCTCTCAGCCTGTCCTGGTACAGGAGGTGCTTCAGCCCTTGGTTCATCTTCATAGCCACCTCTGGACTCACTCCAACAGCTCCATGTCCTTCTTACCAGTGCAATAACTTGTGGTAAAAACACTGCACCCCTCCCCTGTCTTCCCCCCTCCCCCCCAAAACAATCCTTCTCATGGGAAAGCCTTGCAATAATTCCCCTGGCATAACCAGGAGGCAGTGCAAGAGGTGTGGAAGGAAGGCTGGTCACAAGGAGGGGTACTGGGGAGCAAGTTTCACTGCTGAGCCTTCTCCTGGTGAAACCATGGCTCTGCTGGAGTGGTGGTGGCTGGAAAGCTGCCTGGCAGCCTGAGAAAATGCAGTTCCTCCATGCTCCCCATTGGAAAGTGGGAGGCAAATTCATTTTGGGTGTCAGCCACATGGTCACAATGGAGCAGAGTGGACCTGAGTGCTTGGCAGCCATCCTTCTCCAGCCTCTGGGAACTTCTCTGCTCCCAAGGGAAGCGCTTGCTGTCCTTTGGCTGCACTGATGCCTTGTCCCCACATTTGGACTCTTTTGGACCATTTGCAGCTGACACAGTTTGATCTGGGCCCTGTTTGTGTTCTGTGCTCTCTCCACCAGAAGAAGGCTCGCAGGAAGGAGATCCCCACACTGCAATCCCCTCGCCAGGAGACACCCGTGAAACGCTGCTTGCCTGAAGTTTTGGAGTTAAGAACTCCTGCAGAAGTTGCTCAGTCTGCTCCTTCATGTCCGGCACCGAGAGTCCATGCTCCAGGCAGCTCCCAGCCTCAGGTTCCCTGTGGCACAGCCAGGAGCAGCCACAGTGTCTCCACGCAGACGAGTGGATTGTCTCTGCCACCCTGCACCACCTGTGCCAGCGCCCAGGCCAGCCTCTGCGAGGTGGGCAAGGCCATCACCAGCATCTGCCAGAGCCAGAACATCCCCTCAGCTCTCAGCAGGTTCCAGGGGATGGTGGAGGAGACCACAGGGAGGACGACCCTCTCTGCAACTGACATGAGCTACTGGGCCTCGGAGCAGAGCAAGGACCTCTCCCGCATCAGCAAACACCTCCAGACGCTGCTGCAGCAGCTCAGCCCTCTGAAGTCGGAGCTGGAAGAGTCAGAGAAACAGAAGGACGAGCTGCGGAAACAGGTTGATGACTTTTCCCGGTTGCTCCAAGTGGAGAAGGAGACCCAAGCACAGCAGAGGAAGGAAGCTCAGCAGAACCTGGAAGCAAAGAACAAAGAGTATTTAGAGGCTGTAGCCAGGCTGGAGCGGGATAAGGATGACCTAGGGAGAGGTACGGTGCTGTTCCCAGCATCCTCGTCCAGGCCTGCGGGTCTGGAGAAGCAGGAGTCTATGATCTTGTTTCTCCATGCAGGAGAAGCACGGATTCCATGGTCAAACCTTGGTCCTGCTGCCATGAGCAGGGCTTTTGCTGCTGAGTTGGCAGGCACAGGGGCTATTCTGCGCTGAGTTGAACTCCAGACAGCAGGAGCTGGTTATCCATGTCCTCTCCCTGCTGAAACAGCAGGATACAATCACCAGATGACAAACGTGTTGCTGGGGCTTTTTGCTGCCCACTTCTTGCATTGTGTTGAGGAGCTGTTGAGTGAGTGGAGGTTTTGTGCTGCTGTAGGAGCTGCTCTGCTGGAAGAGCGACTGTTGGCCCTGAAGGGAGAGCTGGCTGTGAAGGAGGCTGCTCTGCAGGAGCTAGGTGAGGATCCCTGCAGCCCCCCTGAATCCGTCGGGATAGTGCTGGTGGGAATGGGGCAAGGCAGAGTCTCCGTTGTTGTGGTGTCCAAACACCACCCAGCACCAGAGTGGGCTCCTGCTGGTGGGGATTCAGGAGTCCCGTCCGACCTGTCTCCCCCTTGCCAGGGCCTGTGGAGCCCCTTCAACCCCCCTTCTCTGGGAGCTTCCCCCTGCTGCCGAGCCCAGGCCAAAGGTGCTGTGTCTCCCAGAGGTGACCAAGACGTCCTTGCTGGAGGAGATGAGGACCACAATGGTGGCCAGGAGCCGGGTGCAGGAGCTGGAGGAGAAGGTGCAGCTGCTTACCAGCCAGCAGGAGAGCCTGGGCCAGGAGCTGAGTGCCACCACCACCCAGCTGGAGAAGGAGAAGGCCAAGGTGGAGAGCGTGCTGAGGCACCAGGAGGTACGGCTGGTCCACGGTGTCCTTTGGGACCGGACAGAGCTGGTGGGCGCTGCTGCCCGGGCAGTGAACAGGCACAGCAGCCTCACACGGCCTCGCCTGCCCCACGCAGACCCTGCAGGCCAAGCAGAGGACCCTGCTGCAGCAGCTCGACAGCCTGGACCAGGAGCGCGAGGAGCTGCAGGCCAGCCTGGGCGAGGCCGAGGAGGAGAAGGCCAGGCTGGTGGAGCAGCTGGAGGAGAGCCGGGCGCAGAGCGGGAAGCAGCTACGGACACAGCAGGTCAGCACCGGCCCCCGGCCTGTCCCAGGGGCTGTCGGGAGTGGGGTGCCCGGGGAGCAGTGGGTGTGGGACACAGCTGTGCCACTGCCAGAGTTGTACCAGGATGGGGGACAGAGACCTGGTGTGACTTTGCCACTTGGCCATCTCTCCCAGGATCACAAAATCGTGGAGTGGTTTGGGTTTGAAGGAACCTCAAAACCCATCCAGTTCCACCCCCCTGCCATGGGCAGGGACACCTCCCACTGGATCAGGGGGCTGAAAGCCCCATCCAGCCTGGCCTTGAACACCTCCAGGGATGCAGCAGCCACCACTGCTCTGGGCAACCTGGACCAGGGCCTCCCCACCCTCACAGCAAAACATTTCTTCCTAATGTCTGATCTAAATCTTCCCCCTTCCAGTTTAAAGCCATTCCCCCTTGTCCTGTCACTCCAGGCCCTTGTAAAAAGTACCTCCCCAGCATTCCTGGAGCCCCTTTCAGCCCTGGGAGGCTGCTCTGATGTCCCCCTGGAGCCTTCTCCAAGCTGAACAACCCCAACTCTCTCAGCCTGTCCTCGTACAGGAGGTCCTCCAGCCCTTGGATCATCTTCATAGTCTCCTCTGGACTCACACCAACAGTTCCATATCCTTATGTTGGGGATTCCAGAATTGGAAACAGGGCTCCAGGTGGGGTCTCACCAGGGTGGAGCAGAGGAGCAGAACCCTCTCCCTCCCCTCTGGTCCCACTGCTTTGGATGCAGCCCAGGACACGGGGCGGGAGGGGGGGGTTCTGGGCTGTGAGCGCATGTTGCCGGCTCATGTTGAGCTTCTCATCAACCAACACCCCAAGTCCTTCTCCTCAAGGTTGCTCCCAATCAGGATGCCCAGGGGAAGTTCCTTCTCCCTCAGCCCCTTCACAGAGAAGTCTCTGTTGGTTTTTTTTCCCACTGCCAAAGTAGAGAGGAGCTGCAGGAAGCAGCTTCTCACGCTATTCCTGTGCCTCCAGCGTGTCCATTCTCGGACACACACCATGCTCGGTGCTGTTCCTTCCAGCTCAGGCAGGGACCTTATAGCCTCCACATTGTCCCTGGCCACTTCCTGCTGCCATGGGACATCTCTGTCACATGAGGAAAGGCAGGGAGCTTTCCATGGGGGTCAGTATACTCCTGTCGGACTTCTGCAGACTGTACTGTCCCAAGGTTTGGGAAGAGCACCCTGAATCCTCACCACCTCTGTTGTACAGGAGCGTGTGGAAACGCTGCAACGGGAGAAGCTGAGCCTGGAGCAGGCTGTCTCAGAGCTGCAGACAAACATCTCCAAGCTGGAGAAGCAGGAGCAGGAGCTGAAGGAGCAAGCACGGGTGATGAAAGAGCGGGAGAGGCTCCTGGTGTTCTTCCCGGAGCTCCACATCTCCACTGAGACACAGTTTGAGAGTAAGGGCGTGGGCAGCAGTGCCTGCCTTCCCTGCTTGGGCCTTTGGGTCTCCCAGAGCTTCCAGGGGATCATGCCAGCTCCAGACATGCCAGCGTTACTTGTACAGCACTGTTTGTCCCACTAAAGCCAGGAAGGAATCTGGCCCTGGGCTGTCCTAAGCTGCTCCTATCTGAACAAGCCTCCCTCTGTGGGTTCTGCCATCCCACCTGTGGGCTGGGAAATAGAGCAGGGCTGGCAGGGGTTTGGGTCCTGGCTGGCAGCTCCCAGGCCGTGCTGGTGCTCCCTGGTTGGGACAGGACCTTTCCAGCAAGCAGCGACCCTGCTTGGGAGGCAGGAGGGCTGCTGCCAACACCTCCGAGCAGGTGGGGAGCAGCGGGCTGAGCTCAGGCTCTTGCTGCAAGGACATTGTGGTTGGTTTGCAGGCACTGGGAGCTTGACTGAGGACATGGAGAAGCAGCTCCAGGCCAACAGCATCCGGATCAGCGTGCTGGAGCAGGAGAACGTGCAGCTCACGTCTGCGCTCGCCAAGGTGAAGGTGGCTGCTGAGCAAGGCGTGCTAAGGGTGAGGCTGTGCCCAGGCCAGAGGAGAGGGGGGCATGTGCCAGTAGGATACTGCCTCTCCCACGGCCCCAGTGCTGCACCACATCCTCTGGGGACAGTTCCTGGGTGAAGGAAGAAGATGTGCCAGGGGAGGGTTAGGTTGGATATCAGGAAAAGGTTCTTCCCCCAGAGAGTGGTGGAGCCCCAGGGAAGCAATCACAGCCTGACAATATTCCTGAAGCCTCTGGCCAATGCCCTCAGCCCCACGGTGTGAATGTCGGGGTGTCCTGTGCAGGGACAGGGGTTGGACTTGATGACCCTTGTGGGTTCCTTCCAGGGCATTCTATGATTCTATGGGTGTGTGTGTCCCAGAAAAGGCCGTGGGGCACCTTGTGCAACATCCCCTGCAACTCAGCTGCTTCCCCACCCCACACGGGGCTGAGCTGGACAAAGCTGCTTCCAGAAGGGGAGGAAGCTGGGTGGGGGCTGCAATCCTGCGCTGTCCCAGGGCCTGATCCTGCCTCGAGGCAGCTGAACCTGATGCTCCCATCTGATGCATTCCAAGCCAGGGCAGCCAAACAGATCCACACCTGCTCCAGCGGGAGCGAACGTGAGCGCGGCGGGTGGGGGGCAAAGTGTGACCCCCTCTTCTCTCGCCCAGTTCGTCCAGCAGAACCAGCTGTGGTCCCAGCTCGGCAGGGAGCCCAACGGGCAGGACGCAGGGTGAGTAGGAAACCAGAGGAAGGACCCGAGGGAGCTTCCTTCCTCTTCCTCCCCTCTAATTGCTCCCACCACCCACAGACGGCCGAGCCGCAAAGGCGTTGTGGGCAGCGCAGGGACGCTCGGATGCCCTGGCGATGCCCGGCAGCGAGATCCCAGCAGGCGGCAGCCGAAGCGGCTCTCGGCAGAGCCTCCGTGCAAGGCTGGGTACTGCCTCCTGCTCCCGGCAGTGAGCCCGGTGCTGAGCCCTCCCGAGCCCAGGGGCAGGGGCAGACCCACCCCGCATTTCTCCCACCACACCACAAATAAACCTTGATGAGCTTAACAAAGTGCTCAGCCACCTGCCCTGCCCCGCAGGACCTCGTTACCTGCTGTTTGTGCATCACGAAAGGCTCCTTCCCTAGGGAAAGCCGCACAACGCACGCGGTGGGCGTTGGGACTCCTGGGAGATGGTCCCACAGCACCTCTGCACAGCTCAGCTACCAACCAGCCCCTGGCTGTTGCTTCACTTTGTTGTTTTCTGCAGGGCTGCGATCCTGGACGGGTCTGGGAAGCTTCCCCGGTTGTCCTTTTCCGTTGGGCAGCGCTGTGGGTTGTGGCGCAAACGAGGGTGGCAGCGCAGGAGCCCCACTGGGAGCAGTGTTTCCCAGCTGGCAGCCAGGGGGCCTGACTGTAAGCAGCCTGCGGAGCCAGGGCTGTCCCTGAGTGCTGGAGCTTGATCACCCATAGCTGAGCTGCTCTGGAGGCCCTGGCACAGCTGGTCACCCAGACAATGTGTGGGTGCAGCCCAACTTGGCTCACGCCAGGACCCGTTCTGGAGAGGCCACTGGGATGTGGCCAAGCCACTTGGAAAAGGAAGGAAGAGCTGGGGATGATTACTGACTAAGTTTGCCAATGACATGAAACTGGGAGGAGTTGTTGACACTCTTGAGGGCAAAGAGGACCTGCAGAGGGATCTGGACAAACTGGAGAGCTGGGCAATCACCAACCACATGAGGTTCAACAAGGGCAGGTGCCAGGTTCTGCCCCTGGGCCATGGCAGCCCTGGATCCACAGCCTGGGGAGCACGAGGCTGGAGAGCAGTGCTGCGGAGAGGGACCTGGGGGTGCTGGGTGACAGCAAGTTGAGACAGCAGTGCCCTGGCAGCCAAGAGGGCAACCGTGTCCTGGGGGACATCCAGCACAGGGGATTGTCCCCATCTGCTCTGCACTGGGGCAGCCCCACCTCGAGTACTGGGGGCAGTTTGGGATCCACATAAAAAGGATCTAAAGCTGCTGGAGAGGGTCCAGAGGAGGGCACAGAGTTTGGGAAGGATTTGGAGGGGAAGCTGTGTGAGGAGGGGCTGAAGTCACTGGATCTGCTCAGCCTGGAGAAGAGGAGACTGAGGGGAGACCTCATTGCGCTCTGCAGCTTCTTCACAAGGAGAGAAGGAGGAGTAGGGGCTGAGCTCCTCTCTGGACCCAAGGGAATGGCAGGAAGCTGTGCCAGGGGAGGGTTAGGTTGGACTTTAGGAAAAGGTCCTTTCCCCAGAGGGTGGTGGAGCACTGGAACAGCTCCCCAGGGAAGCAGTCACAGCCTGACAATATTCAAGAAGCCTCTGGCCAATGCCCTCAGCCCCACAGTGTGAATGTTGGGGTTGTTCTGTGCAGGGACAGGAGCTGGACTCGATGATCCTTGCGGGTCCCTTCCACCTCAGGACATTCTATGAGTCTATGATCCTAAGAGGCTGGCAGACCCTCACGCTTGCCCACCTCAGCTCAATGTCCCCACCAGGTACACAGAGGATTGGAAAGAGCAGCCCAGAGCTGGCACAGGGTCAGAAGCAGAGGCTTCTCCCTCTTCTCTGAGATGGGGACAGACCTGGCATCAGCAATCCATTGCCACAAGCTGATTTGGGAAGAGCCAGCACCAGGATTCGGGCAAGGGTCCTTGGTGCAGAGCAGCTCTATCACTCTTACCTACCTCTCCTCCACATGAAACACAGGACACAGCAGCCTCTCTTTGCTCCGTATTTAATAGCGATGCACGCGTGTGACGCTGCAGCCCAGCGCGGAACAGGGGCGGGCAAGGGCTCGCGGCGAGCGTCTGGGCACGACCCTGCTCCATCCCCACGGCTGACTCATGCCATCCTTTCTAATAAGTTAGTATAAATACAGCGCTGTGCCCGCTGCCCTGCGAGGCACCGGGTCACCCAGCACCCTGCCAGCTCTGGCCCATGTGCCACCCAACCACCTGCGCGCAGAGCGGCCGCCCCGCTGGGCTCAGACACAGCACGGCCCCACACCGGCCTCTGCCCACCCAAAAATAGAGGAAAAAAACCCAAAATGACTTAGAAAAATTGTTATCAGCAGGGAGTGTGGCCAGTCCAGGGCTCTCCCTGCCTCCAGCCACCGCGCCCCCCACCCCGCTACACCCATGGGTGCCCCCATCGCTTCTTTCCCAGCACCCATTCCCCTACAGCCCCTATCCCTCTACTCACACCCAGCAGGAGAGCCCCGAGATCCTTCGCCCTCTGCAGGGCCAGGTGCTGGGATGGGCACAGCCATGCCAACCCCACTCCAGCAGCAAGTGCCGCCTGCCCAGCAGCCCCTGCCCCCTCCCTCTCCCCGGAGTGGCAGTGGGTCTGTCTCTGGAGTGTGTCCGTCTGGCTAGCTCTCTGTGCAGCAGTTCCCTGCAAGGGAGAAGCATAACACTGCTTGGTTGGGGAAGACCTTTGAGATTGAGT
Organism: Dromococcyx pavoninus; assembly: GCA_033558185.1. Classification (NCBI taxonomy): domain Eukaryota; kingdom Metazoa; phylum Chordata; class Aves; order Cuculiformes; family Neomorphidae; genus Dromococcyx; species Dromococcyx pavoninus. The sequence continues at coordinate 894,217 of JAUMJL010000224.1, read as the reverse complement.
CCAACTGTCCCTGTCCACTACTAAATCAGATCCCTGAGCACCTCATCTGTCCAGCTTTTAAACACCTCCAGTGATGGGAACTCCACCACCTCCGTGGGCAGCCTCTGCCAGAGCCTGAGAACCCTTTCATGAAAGAAATTTTTCCTGATGTCCAATCTGAACCTCCCCTGGTGCAACTTGAGGCCATTTCCTCTCATTCTACAACCTGTGACTTGGGAGAAGAGCCCAGCACCCATCTCACCACAACCTCCTTTCCAAGAGCTGCAGAGAGCGATGAGGTCTCCCCTCAGCCTGCTCTTCTCCAGACTAAACAGCCCCAGGTCCTTCAGCTGCTCCCAGAACCCTTGTCCTCCAGATCCTTTCCCAGCTCTGTTCCCTTCTCTGGATGCTCTTCAGCCCCTGAATGTCCTTTTTGGAGTGAGGGGCCCAAAACTAAACCCAGGATTCAAGGTGTGGCCTCACCAGCACGAGTGCAGGGGGACAATTCCTTCCCTGCTCCTGCTGGCCACACCATGGCTGATCCAAGGCAGGATTCTGGTGGCCTGGGACACTGCTGGTTCATGTTCAGCACCGCCAGGTCCTTCTCTACCGGGCAGCTTTCCAGCCACTCTTCCCCAAGCCTGGAGCTTCCTGGAGTTGTTGTGGCCCAAGTGCAGGTCTCCCCTCAGCCTCCTTTTCTCTAGGCTAAACAAACCCAAGTCCCAGAGCTGCTCCTCTAAGACTTGTTCTCCAGCCCCTTCACCAGCTCTGTTCCCCTTCCAGAAGGACAAGGACCATCGCAGGAAGCCTGGGGGGCTCCAGTTTCTCCCCATCCCTCGCCCTGGCACACGCAGGCTCTCACAGCTCTGCCATGGCTCTCACCCAGGACGTTGCGCTTGCAGAGCGGGCAGGTCTGCTGCAGCAGGAGCCAGGGATCCACGCAGTCCCGGTGAAACTCGTGGGAGCAGGGCAGCACCCGCAGCCACTGCAGAGAGGGACAGGGCCATGAGTGGCACTGGGCAGGGGTGCTGTGACCTCACCCGGCTGCCCAAGGGAGCGGGACGATCCCTCGCCATGTGGACAGCCCAGCCCTGGGCAGCAAAGGGATGGCAGGAGCGTGGGTTGCACTGAACTGTGACCAGGACGAGCTCCAAACCTCCCATAGAATCACAGAACCACCTGGTTGGAAAAGACCTCTGAGATCATCAAGTCCAACCGTCCCTGTCCACTACTAAATCAGATCCCTGAGTAGCTCCTCTGCCCGGCTTTTGAAGCCCTCCAGAGATCGGAGCAGGATGGGGGTTGGAACTGGATGATCTTTAAGGTCCCTTCCAACCCAAACCATTCTATGATTCCATGGTGACTCCAGCACCCTGCCCAGCTCCAGTGCCCCCAGTCCCTACCTGGCTCTTGTGGAACTGGTCCAAGCAGACGGCGCAGCTGTCAATCTCACAAGCCCGGCTGCGCGGCGCTTTGCCGGGGTGGTACCGCCGTGTTTTCAGTGCCGACAGCCGCCGCCGAATGTGCTGCTTCAGGTCCAGCTGCGAAGGCAGAGCCAAGGGTCAGACCTCAGCTGCGGATCTCCCTGGCCAGGATCAGAGAGCAGAAGGTGTTCCCACCTCAGCATCCCGCTCCGACGGGTCTTGCCGTGACTGCCGCTGGGCCTGCACCATCAGCCCGGTGCAGAGGAGCAGGGCGATGAACAGGATGGCATTCCACAGCTGCTGGAGGTACTTCTGCAGGAACATCAGGCAGTCAGGGACCCCCCCGCTCCACTCCCGGCCCCACCATCGCCGCTGTCCCCGCGCCGCGAACCCCGGCCACCGTACCTGGACCTGGGAGCTGTTCTCCCCCGTGCAGATCACCCCCTGCCACTCCCCGTAGAGGCCCCCTCGGGAGAGGCCGCAGGTTGACCACAGCGTGAGGGTCACTCCCTGCAAGGCAGGAGATGGCATTGCCACCGGATCGTGGCGCTGCCAAATCCAGGGGGCTCACGGGGGTCGAGGGGAGCAGAAACTGCCGGGGGCTGCCAGCTGCCCCACTCCCAGAGCCACGGGAAACTGAGGCACCGGCAGCTGCAATGGCCTTTGTGGATCCAGACCTTGCTCCTTGCAGCTTGGCTTCCCCTTGGGCCAGGGAAGCCTGGATGGGCACAGCTGTGTCCTGTGCTCCCACCAGGGGGGAAAAGAGGGGGGAGAGAGGGAGGAAAGAGTGGAGAGAGAAGGGGGAGAGAGGGGGAGAGAGGGGGAAGGGGGAGGGGAGAGAGGGGGGAGAGAGGGGAGGACAGGGGAGGGGGAGGGGAGGAGAGAGAGGGGGGGGTGGAGAAAGGTGGGGGAAAGAAAGGCAGGAGGGAGGGAGAAAGGGAAGGAAAAGGGGAGAAAGGAAAGAGAAGGGGGAGAAAGGGAAGAGAGGGAGAAGGGGGGAGGAGGAGGGGAAAGAGGAAGAGGGGAAAAAGGGGAAAATGGACAAAGAGAGGCAAGAGGGGGAGGAGAAGAGGAGCAGAGGCCACGTACCAGGTTCTCCAGCAGCACCGCCTGGTACGTGATCTTTGCCGTCGCCTGGAGCCCGCTGTGAGGAAAAGTGAGAAGCGCGTCAATCCCGTGGGAAGAGCTGATCCCAGTGCCAGGGAGCACCCCCAGCCCCACAGGGACAAGCAGCCCACATGGAGCTGCTAAGAGAGGGGCCACGGGGACAGAGTGACCCCCCCCCCATCCCCAGCTGTGCCCAGCCCTCTGAGCACCCTGCACAGGCATCTCCCTTTCAGTACCCCGTCTCAGTTTCCCCATCTGTGACACCCTGGCAGAGACACCGATTTACCACGTGTGAGAAGGACTGAGGGGGCCCCAATGCTGCAGGCGGTGGGGATGAACCCTGGCAGGGGCAGTGGTGAGGACAAACCCCAACAGGGGTGGTGGGGATGCTGGTGTCGTGCTGGTAACCAGCCAGCCTGGCCCATTGGTACTGAGAATCCTAAAGATCTTGGCCATTGGCGCTGTCAGCACTTGCTACAGCGTGGGGACGCATGGAGGGACTCAAGCTCTGAGGAAGGGCTGGATCAGACTCAAACCCTCCCTGGAAGCGCCTGGCTCAGCCCCAGATGGCCTCTGTGCAGCGTGAGCTCAACATCAGCCCAGCAGATGCGATGAGAGGGTCCCCGAGGAGCCCCTGGCTGTCTCAGCTAGGCAGGGGACCCAGCAGTGACTGGGTGAGGAGCTTCCACTCTCTCCCAGTCTCCCCCACTGCCCCAGCCCATACCGCAGCAGCGCTCCCAGCAGCTTGGTGACGTTGTCCGAGGACTGGATCACAATCACAGGCTTCGAGAGAAGCTGGGAAACATCCAACTGCAGCGGGGAGGAAAGCAACAGCCATCAGGGGGGCATGAGAGCGGCTTGGGGACCCGCTGGTGGGACTGTCCTACCTCCCGGATGGCGTTCTGGTTCAGAGCCAGGATGAGCAGGGCCGAGGCCCCCAGCACCAGCGCTCGCTTCATCTGCAGAGAGAGAGAGCACTGGCATGGGGGGCAGGACAGGCAGGGATGGATTCAGCTCCCATCCCGCCCTGCCGTTTCACACCGGCTGAAGTGTCCCAAGGGACCCAAGAGAGGCAGGGAACCCCCCGTCACCAAGCAAGGCCAGACTGGATGGGGCTTTGAGCCCCCTGATGCGGTTGGAGATGTCGCTGCCCATGGCAGGGAGGTGGGACTGGATGGGCAACCCAAACCATTCCATGATTCCATGATTAAGTGCAGGCCAGGCCCCCCTCCATCTGGTGAGGAGACACCCCGGGAGGTGCCCTGCAGGGCTGTGACCAGCAAAGCCCCTGGGCTAGGCGGAGAGGACCCCCCGAGTCACCTTGCTGACGACGGCGGCGGTGAAGGACTCCTCCTTGGCCCCGTGTGGGCCCTCGGCCGGCTCCTCGCCCATGGGCACCACACCGATCCAGCTTTCGGCAGCGCCCACCTCAGGCTCCGCGTCTCCTACCTGGGGGGGGTACGACCACGTCGGGGGATGGGGAGAGCCAAGTTAGGTGTCTGAGGCTGAGGGCACCCCCAAAACACCCCCACATCCCCAGGTGTCCCACGCACCATGTGGGCATGGGGACAGGACCTGGGGTAGCACAGGGGACAGGATCTGGCTCCCACTACCCCATCCCTACCTGCATCCCCAACCAGCGGCACCATGTCCCCCAGTGCCTCCCAGTTCCCACTTCTCTCCCCATCTCCCCCCAGGGCTCACAGCCTCACAGTGTCTCCCACTGCTCCCAGTTCCCACTGCTCCTCTCCATTCCCTCCCCAGCACCTGTAATTCCTCAATGTCTCACAGTGCCCCCCCCAGTTCCCACTGCTTCCACCCAGCTCCCCCAGTGCCCCCAGCCACCAGTGCTCCCCTCTATTCCCTCCCCAGTGCCCACACTCTCTCCAACGCCCATTGAAACCTTCCAATGTCTCCTAGTGTCCCCAGTTCCCACTGCTCCCACCTATCCCCACAACCTCCCAATGTTTCCCAGTGTCTCCCAGTTCCCACTGCTGCCCCGCATATGCCCAAGGCTCACAGCCCCCCAGTGTCTCCCACCGAACCCCAGTGCTCCCCCGTTTCCACCACAGTGCTCACAGCTCTCCCAGCTGCCAGTGCCCGGTTTCCAGCAATGCCCCCCTTTCCCGGTGCCCGTTCTCCTCAGTGCCCGACCCCCCGGTACCCGGTTTCCCCCAAGAGCCCTCACCCTGGTGCCTGGTTCCCCCAGTGCCCCCACTCCGGTGCAGGGTTCCTCAGCTCCCTCAGTCCCCGGTGCCTGCTCTCCGCGGTTCCCAGCCCACCCGGTGTCCATGTCTGGTTCCCCGGCTCCCCCCGCTGACCACCAGCAGCTCCCCGGTTTCCCCGGTTCCCCCCGCTCCCCGCTGACCAGCAGCAGCTCCCCGCGGAGCTCAGGCCCCTGGTGCAGCCGCGGCGCCGCCCGGCCCAGCAGGGCCCCCCTCAGGCTGTAGGAGCGGGCGGGCCCCGCGCCGCCCCCCCACACCGACACCTCCACGCGGGCCGCGGGCCCGGCCCGGCCCAGCGGCAGCAGCGGCAGCGCCCAGAGCAGCGGCAGCAGCGGCACCACCGGCGCCGCCATCGCCACCCGGAGCCAGAGGGACCCGCGGCACAGCGACCCCTGCGGGACCGGAGGGGAATGGGAATGGGAATGGGAATGGGGATGGGGATGGGGATGGGGATGGGGATGGGGATGGGGATGCGGATGCGGATGCGGATGCGGATGGGGATGGGGATGGGGATGCGGATGGGGATGCGGATGGGGATGGGGATGGGGATGGGGATGCGGATGCGGATGGGGATGGGGATGTGGATGCGGATGGGGATGGGGATGTGGATGCGGATGGGGATGCGGATGGGGATGGGGATGCGGATGCGGATGCGGATGCGGATGGGGAAGGGAGAGGGGAGGGGATAGGGATAGGGATAGGGATAGGGATAGGGATAGGGATAGGGATAGGGATAGGGATAGGGATAGGGATAGGGATAGGGATAGGGATAGGGGAGGGCATGGGGATGGGGATGAGGATGAGGATAGGGATAGTGGAGGGGATGGGGACGAGAATAGGGATAGGGATAGGGACAGGGATACGGGAGGGGATGGGGACGAGGATAGGGATGGGGATGAGGATAGGGATAGGAATACAGGAGGGGAAGAGGATGAGGACAGGGAGCAGGAGAGACATCAAGAGAGTGATGAAGATGAGGACAGGGACAGGCACGGGGAGAACAGAACCAGGGCAGGAACTGGCACTGGGACAGGGGCAGCTCAGGGACTGGGGTAGAGATGGGGACTGGAACAGGGACTGGGACTGGTTTGAGGACATGGAGTGGACGAGGAGCTGGGAGAGGGTCAGGGAGCAAGGACAGGGACAAAGATAGAGAGGAGGACAAGGGCCACGACTGGGACAGCGATGGCAATGGGGACTGGGAAGAGCACAGGGATCAGGACAGGCACAGGCACCAAGACTGGGACCAACACCGGGAAAGGGACAGGGATGGGCACTGGGACCAGGGAAATGACTGGCACCAGGTAAGGAGACGGAGATAGGGAATGGGGACTGGGGCTGAGATAGGGATAAGGGTCGGGACCAGGATGGGCACCAGGACAAGGACAGCACTGAGACTGGGACAGGGATGGTGACGGGGACCGGGATGGGGACTGGATGAGGATAGGGACCATGAAAGGCACTGGGAGAGGGATGGGGATAGGAAGCAGGAAGGGGACAGGGAGCCGGAGGGGCACAAAGGAGAGGGACACGGATGGCAATGGGGATTGGGATGAGAACCAGGAGAGGCACTGGGAGAGGGGCAATGATGGGAACAGGGACAACAAGGACAGGGACCAGGAGAAGAACTAGCACTGGGACAGGGACAGGGGCAGGAGCAAGGAGGCAGTTGGAGATGAGGATGGGGACAGGAACTGGAATAAAGACAAAGTGTGAGAGAGGGACGGGGAGCAGGGACAGGGATGGGGACACGGACAGGGAGCAGAGACCAAGAGAGGGACTGGGGCAGGCACAGTGACTGGTACCTGGGTGGAGACAGGGACAGGGACAAGCACTGGGACAGGGGTGGTGGTGACTGGGATGAGGACAGGTAGTTGAGGAGGGACAGGGAGAGGGACAGGGAGAGAAACAGGGAGCAGGGTGGGGGCAGGGACAAGGGCTGGGATGGGCACAGGGACAGGGACAATCACCAGGACAAGGATGGCAGTGGGGACAGGGATGGGACCAGGAAGAGAACAGGGAGGGGAGAGGCACTGGGAGAAGGACTGGGACCAGGACGAGCAGCAGGACAGGGACAGGCACTGGCACCAAGACTGGGACTGGCACCAAGAGAAGGACAGGGAATGGGAAGTGGGACCAGGACAGTGAGTGGCACCAGGAAAGGGACAGGGACGGGGGCAGGGACAGGGATGGTGATGGGGACAGGAATGAGGACTGGGACAATGACAGGGACTGGGAGAAGAATCGGGAGAGGGACAAGGACAGGGACAGGCATGGGGACAAGAAGGGCCAGGATCAGGATGGGAACTGGCACTGGAACACGGACAAGAGCAAGGAGTGTGGTGGAGATGGAGATGGGAACTGCGACTGGGACAGGGATCGGGATGAGTACCGGGCCAGGGAGAAGCACCAGCAGAGGGACAGGGACCAGAGACCAGGATGGGGACGGGGACAGAGACAGGGAGTGGGGACTGGAGCTGAGACAGGGACAGGCACAAGGGCTGGGATGGGCACCATGAGAGGGACAGGGATGGGTGCAGGGACATGGATAGGGACAAGCACTGGGACAGGGACAGCGTTGGGGACAGGGATGGGACTGGGAAGATTACAGGGAGAGACACTGAGAGAGGGACAGGGACCAGGACAGGCAGCAGGTCAGGGACAGGCACCAGCACCAAGACTGGGATAGGCACCAGAAGAGTGACAGGAAAGGGCAGTGGGATAAGGACAGCGCGTGGCACCAGGAAAGGGACGGGGACTGGGATAGGGATGGTGATGAGGACAGGGATGAGGACAGGGATGGGGGACTGGGACCAGGAGAGCGACTGCCACCAGGGCAGGGACAGGGACCTCCACTTCCCTGCGGATACAGGGGCATGTGGGGGGCACTGTGGGGACAGGAAGACACGTGTGCAGGTGGGGACACAGCCAGGGGTGCAGGGTACATGCATGGACACCACCCCAGGGCACACGTACTGGGGCAACATGGTCACATGCCGACACCAACGTACCCCAAACCCAACTGCCCCCACCCAGCTTGTCCCCATCCCGGGTGGCTGTGCCGGTGCCACCATCCTGGCCGCTCTGTAGCCACGTGTGCGCAGCCCACGTGCCACCAGCAGGATTTGCTGGATTAGCCACCCCAGCGCTGACCTGGTTTGGGCAGGGGCCACGCTGGGGACAGGGATTTGGGGTGGTGGCATCCTGGCTGTCAGGGCTGCTGGACGGCCATGGGACAGGTCTGGGTGTGTCCCCCGTGTCCCCCGTGTCCCAGCCGTGTTGTAACTGCAGGGGTTTAGTTGCAAGGCCCCTCCATCCACCAGCAGAGCCGGTTTGACCGTCCTGATTGCCATGGGCTCAGCTGTGCCGTAACCAACTGCCTGGAACTTCACCCAGCTCCAGGGTCACACCAGGAAAGGTGGTCACCAATGGTGGGGTCCTGCTCAACTTTGGTGGGGGAGCCCAAAATGGGAGCGTGGGGCTGCTGCCGCATGGAGGGGACACGTCTGTGGGACCTGTGTTGTGGGACAGGGTGTGAATGGCTCTGTGGGATGTCCAGAGGTTCATGGGGTATGGGTGGCTTCACAGGACCTCCATGAGATGTGAGTGGCTCCATGGGACATCTATAGGATTAAGGGACACAGATGGCTGTGTAGGACACATATGACTTCTTGGGACACCAGTGGCTCCATGGCACATGTATACCTTCATGGGACATCTGTGGTTCCATGGAACATATGTGGCTCCAAGGGACATGTATGGTTCCATGACACAATTATGGTTCCATGGGACACATATGATTCTGAGACATCCATGGCTCCATGGCACATGTATGGTTCCATGACACAATTATGGTTCCATGGGACACATATGATTCTGAGACATCCATGGCTCCATGGCACATTTATGGTTCCATGGGACATGTATGGGTCTAAGGGACATGGATGGTTCCATGGGACATTCATGGCTCCTTGGGGTACATATGGCTTCATGGGACTTTCAAGGGTCCGTGGGACACATATGGCTCCATGACACACTGATGGTTCCATGAGATTTCCATGGCTCTATGGGATGTGGATGGCTCCATGGAACATCCATAGGACCGCAGGACATCCATAGGACCATGAGACAAAATGGCTGCATGGAACATCTGTGTCTCCAAGAGACACGTATGGCTCCATGGAATTCTTATGGTTCCATGGGACACGTGTGGCTCCAGGGGACATGGATGATTCCATTGGACATCCATGGCTTCATGGGAGACATATGGCTTCACGGGACATGCATGGCTCTGCGGCACACTTATGGCTTCATGGGACTTCCATGTCTCCATGGGACACAGATGGCTCCAAGGGACATGGGTGGTTTCATGGTACATCCATGACTCCATGGGAGACACGTGGCTCCATGGGACTTTCATGGCTCCAGGAGACATGTATGGCTCCATGGCATGATTATGGTTCCATGGGACATCCATGGCTCCATGGGATGAGGATAGCTTCACGGGACACCCACGGCACCAAGGGACATCCATGGGACATCCATGGGACACGCATGGCTGCCTGGGACGCGGATGATGCCATGTGACACAGTCGGCCGCGTGTCACACCTGTCCCCTCCGTGTGCCCGGTGGGGCGGGAACGGCGCCCGCTGCCCGCGGGGCCGGGGTCCAAGGCCGGGGAGGAGGCGGGGTCGGGGGCGTGACCGGGGCGTGGCCTGACAGGACGTGGACCAATTGCGGGGGCGTGGCCTGACAGGACGTGGACCAATGGTGGGGGCGTGGTCAGCGGGCGCGGTCAGCGGGCGTGGCCGTGCGGTGCCCGCGGTCCCCCCACCCGCGCCGCCCCGGCCGGCAGAACCGCCGCCCTGGCACCATGAGCGGCCGCGTCGGGGACCTCAGCCCGCGGCAGGAGCAGGCGCTGGCGCAGGTGAGGGGCCGGGGGGGGGGGGGGGGGGGGCCGAGGGGAGCCCAACCCCCCCGGGCATCACCCCCGGCCCCGGGGGTCTCTCAGACACCAAACCCCGGGCATCGCACCCAGTCCCGGAGCCCAAACCCCTGGGCATCAACCCCTGCTCCCGGTCCTGGAGGGGCTCCAGAGCCCAAACCGCGGGCATTGCCCCCCAGTCCCGGTCCAGAGGGTCTGTCAAAGCCCAAACCGCCAGCTCATCACTCCCGGTCCTGGTCTTGGGGATCTCGGAGCCCAAATCCTGAGCTGAGCCCCGCAATCCCAGTCCCAGGAGGATCCCGGAACCCATATCCCCGGGCATCACTCCCTACTCCCAAACTCCAAACCCTGGGCATTGCTCCCCAGTCCCATTCTCGGGGGCACCCAGAACACAAACCCCTGGGGTGAGTACCCCACTACCGGTCCTGGGGGGGTTCCAGAGCCCAAACGCCAGACATCACCTCCTGGTCCCAATCCCAGGTCTCCCAGACCCCAAACCCCTAGGCTGAGCCCCTCAATCCCGGTTTCAGGGGCACCCGGAGTGCAAACCCCCATGCATTGTCCCCCGGTGTCCCGCAGTCCCAGTCCTGAGAGGGGAGTTCTGGAGCCCAAACCCCGGAGCATCACTCCCTGGTCTAAATACTGGGGCTCCTCCGGATCCCAAACTCCCAGGCATCACCCCTCAATCCCAGTCCCGGGGGTCTCCTAGAGCCCAAACCCCCAGCTGAGCACCCCCCCTGGATGCTCCCAAGGACTGGATACCACTGGGACACCCCGCCCCAGTTCCCCCAATCCGGTGCATGGAAAACCTCCCACCCAGGCACCAAGGATGCCCAACAGCAGCAGTGCCAGTCCCTGTGCCACCCACCCTGCCGCGCTGGCCAAGGCCACCTCCCGTTACCATGGCCTCACCGAGCTGCCAGCCTTGATCCCGGCTTATTCCACCCTGCAACGCCAGCAAATTTCTCTTATCGCTGCCCTTCCACCCCACCAAACTCCAGTGGCGGGCGATGACCCTGCAGGCAGGTGGGTGAGGAGCCGAAGCCCTGCTGGGTGCCAGGGCAGCCAGGGGTGGGCGAGGAGGGCGAGCTGAGGAGGGCGAGCTGCCAAACCTGTCGGCCGGCACCTTGTTTTGCTCCGGGTGAAGAAACTAATCCTGGGTTTAGTTACACCTAAATTCAGCGGGAGATAATCTAATCAGCCTCATTAAGGGGAGGTCCCGGGCTGGTACGGAGATCTGGGCCACAGCCAGGCTGGGGCGAGGGGTAAGTGTGCCAAAGGTGCACACCACCCCCCCCTTTCAGCACCCTCCTGGGGTGGCACCGGAGCAGGGGGACACCTGGTGACCAGCTCCATCCCATAGGATGCCACCAGTGATGGCAAGAGGGAATGGTCTGGCCGGTCCCCACGGGACAATGGTGCCCCAGTACCCCCAAACCCCTGTTTTCAACATCCTCCTGCCCACTGGGGTGGCACTGGTGTCGGGGAACACGCAATGACTGGCTCCATCCCATAGGATGCTACCAGTGATGGTGGGGGGCATATGGGTCATGCTGGTTCTCATGGGGTGAGGGTGCCCCAGCACCCCCAAACCCTTCATTTTAGCACCCTCCTGCCCACTGGGGTGGCACCGGAGCAGGGGGATATGTGGTGACTGGCTCCATCCCGAAAGATACCACCAGTGATGGTGGAGGGACACTGGTCTGACTGGTCCCCACGAGGTGAGGGTGCCCCACCACCCTCCTGCCTACTGGGGTGGCCTTAGAGTGGGGAGGACACATGGTGACCGGCTCCATCCCACGGAATGCCACCTGGGGAGCCACGTGCCACGTGGGGTGCCGGTGGCTGCTGTGACCCCGCGGGGAGCCGGGGGGTGGCAGCCCCCGCCCGCACCCTTGCGCAAGGGGACGGGTTTGGGGCCGCGGGTGCCTGGCAGTCGGCCCGGGGCCGGTGTCCTGCGGGGGGGGAACAACAGAGAGCAGCCACTTGTCCCCGCTGCATCCACTCCAGAGGGCCAGGGCTGTCCCTTAGCTCCTCCAGAACATCCTGGCTGGGACTTTTTGGGGTGACAGCACCCTCCGAGGGGGAGCAGGGACCCCTCCACTGACGTCCCTCTTGTCCCCCCAGTTTCGGGAGAACCTGCAGGATGTGCTGCCCTACCTGCCTGCCCAGGATGACTATTTCCTCCTGAAGTGGCTGCGAGGTAACCCCAGGGTGGGGGGGACATGGGCCTGGGGGACACCAGGAGTGGCCTGGGCTGAGGTCTCCCCTCTCTTCCAGCGCGCTCCTTCGACCTGCCCAAGGCGGAGGCGATGCTCCGTAAGGTGAGAGGACACCCCGCTTCCATGGGAGGAACCCCGTTGTCACCTGGAGATGGGACAGTGCACCCCGGGCCACCGCCCCAGCTCCTCTCTCCCGGTGGGGTTGACTCCACCATGGGGTGCACCCCATCCCGTGGCATGGAGGGTCCCCACATCACCTCACCTTGGCTTGCTCTGCCCCCTCCTCGCAGCACGTCGAAGTTCGGAAGCACATGGATGCCGACAACATCATCACCTGGGAACCCCCTGAGGTGGGTGTCCCTGGCCCTGGATGGGTGGTCCTGGAGGGGACGGGGTCCCCCTGAGCTCCCCGTGCTCCGCAGGTGATCAGGAAGTACATGTCCGGGGGGATGTGTGGCTACGACCGGGACGGCTGCCCGGTCTGGTACGAGATCATTGGCCCGCTGGACGCCAAGGGGCTGCTCTTCTCCGCCTCCAAGCAGGACCTGCTGAAGAACAAGTTCCGTGACTGTGAGGTGCTGCGGCAGGAGTGCGAAAAGCAGAGCCAGAAGGTGGGTGCCCGCCTGCCCATGCCCTGCCACCCCAACCAGTCTCTCTCTCCACTGTTGCCAGCAAGCTGTGGCTTCACCAGCCCCACCAACCCATGTCCACACCAGCCCCTTAAGTCTGTTCCTACTACCAAAGTCCATGTCTGGTCCATTCCCACCACCCAAATCCACATCTGGTCCATGCCTACCACCCGATGTCCTCCCCTAGTCCCTTAGGTCCATACCTGGCCCATCCCCACCACCCAATGTCCTCCCCAGTCCCATAAGTCCATGTCTGGCCCATCCTCACCACCACGCCTCATACATCCGTGTCTGGTCTGTTGCCATTATCCAACGTCCTTCCCAGCTCCATATGTCCATGTCTCGTCCATCTCCTCCACCCAATGTCCTCCACAGCCTCCTAAATCTGTGTCCTGTCTATCCCCAACACCCAAGTGCGTGTCCAGTCCATCCAACAGCACCTGATGTCCTCGCGAGTCCACACCTGGTCCATCCCCACCACCTGATATCCTCACCAGCCCCATAAGTCCATGTCTGGCCCATCCCTACCCCGCCCATGTCCCCATTGTCCCCACACCAGCCTCGATGCTCCTTCTCCCCACACCAGCACTTGGGGGGATCCTCTGGCCAGGGGGACCAGCCCATGGGGGGCCACCGTGTCCCCAAGGCTGGCCACAAGCCCCCCTCCCATGGGTCCCCTGCCTGAGGCCCCCCCTGTCCTCCTGTCCCAGCTGGGCAAGAAGATTGAGATGGTGATGATGGTCTACGACTGCGAGGGGCTGGGCTTGAAGCACCTCTGGAAGCCAGCTGTGGACACGTACTCAGAGGTGAGGGGCTCCCTGCTGGATCCCCTTCCCCATCCGGGGACCGTGGGTGTCCCGGGGTGCAGCGCGATGCGGTGACACAGGGATGGTGACACAGGAATCGTGATGGGTTGACACGGGCATCCGGGCTGAGTCACGGCCCCGAGGGGTGATGATGCAAGAGCAGGTCCCTGCGGGTGCCCTGCACCCCTCTGCCCCTGGCATTTTGGTGTGGGGGTCCTGTCCCATGCCCCACCCTCCTCCCCCATGCCCTGGTGGGTACGTGGGGTGGGGGCTGACCTGAAATTCTCCCTGTCCCACAGCTCCTGACCATGTTTGAGGAGAATTACCCTGAGTCCCTCAAGCGCCTCTTTATTGTGAAGGGTGAGTTTGACCCTGGGGTCCCACTCCACCCCATCTGAGTGGTGACCCCCACCCTAACACCCCTCGTTCACCCCCCAGCCCCTAGGATCTTCCCCGTGGCCTACAACCTCGTCAAGCACTTCCTGAGCGAGGACACCCGTAAGAAGGTCGTGGTGCTGGGATGTGAGTCCCAACCCCATCCCCAGGACATTCCTCTGGTGGTGGAACCCAGAAATGGGGATCCACGCCCCACCTTGGCCTTCAACCCACCCAGGGATGAGACCCCAAGCCTGGGGACACCCTGCATAGGTCATGCCTCCCCCTCCAAATCCACTGTCCTCCACCCCCCCAGCCAACTGGAAGGAGGTCCTGCAGCAGCACATTGACCCGGAGCAGATCCCGGTGGAATACGGGGGCACCCTGATGGACCCCGATGGGGACCCCAAGTGCCCCAGCAAGGTAGGAGAAGCCCCTGCAGGTTCTCAGGGGGTGCATGGTGGGTTCCTTCCATCCCCTCCTCCATCTCCATCCCCTTCCAGATCAACTATGGTGGGGACGTGCCCCAGCACTACTACGTGCGGGACCAGCTGGCGCAGCAGTACGAGCACACCGTGGTGGTCAACCGCGGCTCGTCCCACCAGGTCGAGTACGAGATCCTCTTCCCCAGCTGCGTCCTCAGGTGAGGAGGGGGCTCTGCACCAACAGCATGGGGACACATGGGACAAAGGACGGGTGTCTCCAAGCCCTTCTTCCCTGGTTCTTCCCACCCAGGTGGCAGTTCAGGTCAGAAGGAGCCGACGTGGGCTTTGGGGTGTACCTGAAGACCAAGGTTGGGGAGCGCCAACGGGCGGGGGCCATGACCGAGGTCTACCCCAACCAACGCTACAACGCCCACATGGTGCCCGAGGACGGCTCCCTCACCTGCTCCACACCCGGCATCTGTGAGTTGTCACCCCCCCAACCTCCCCAGGGTGTCGAGGGGGGGAATCTGGGGGGAATTCCCCACGTCCCTGAGCTCCTCATCCTTCCGTGCAGACGTTCTGCGCTTCGACAACACCTACAGCTACCTGCACGCCAAGAAGGTGAGCTACACCGTGGAGGTCCTGCTGCCCGACGCTGCCTCTGCCCAGCAGATCCAGGAGCTGGGGGACAGGGCCACTGTGGGGACCCCCAACCACAGCCCCTAGCGCTGCCACCACCACCACTGAGGGGAACCCCAACTAGAGCCCCCAGCGCTGTCACCACCACCGTGGGGATCCCCAGCCACAGCTCCAAGTGCTGCCACCACCATCACGGGGACCCCCAACCACAGCCCCCAGCGCTGGGGGTCAGGGCCACCATGGGGACCTCCAACCACAGCCCCCAGCGCTAGGGGTCAGGGCCACCATGGGGACCCCCAACCATAGCCCCCAGTGCTGCCCCCACCACCACTATGGGGGACCCCAGGTGGCACCTCCATGGCTTCCAGGATGGATCAAGGGGGCTGAGCCCCCCACTTTCTGGACGCAGTGGGGCAGAGCGGGATTGCAGCACCGGGGCCCCCCCATCTCTGTGCCTTATGGGAGTCCTGTCCCTCCGCTGTGCCGTGGGGCGGGGAGTAAAGGGATGGACCGAGCAGGGCCTCCTGCGGTTTGTGTTGGCCAGCCCCATAACCAGCCCCCTCAGCCCCATAACTGGCCCCCAGCCCCATAACCAACTCCCAAGTGGCGCTTCTTGCTCACCCAGCCCCATAACCAGCCTCTCCCAGCGCCATGACCAACCCTACTGCTGCCCTGGCCCCATAACCAGACCCTCCTGCTCCCCCCAGTCCCATAACCAACCTTCATATCCCATAACCACTTCTCTCAGCCCCATAACGAACCCTGCTGCTGCCCTGACCCCATAACCAGCCTCTCCTACTACCACAGCCCCATAACCACTCTTCTTGGCCCCAGACTCACTCCCCCCAAACCCATAACTGGCCTCCTGCTCACCTGGCCCCATAAGCGGCCCCATAACCAGCCTCATAACTGCTCCCCTTTGGCTATGTAACTGGTCCCTCCTGGCCATTCAGCCCCAAAACCTGCCCCTCTTGCCCCTGTAACCCCATAACTGGCCCCATACCCAACCCCTCCAATCCCAAACCCAGTCCCTTCTGACTCATAATCAGCCACATAAACAGCCCCTCCTGTCTCCCCAGCCTCACAGCTGGCCTCTCCAGCCCCATAACCAGCTTCTCCTGCCCCTCTCAGTCCCATAACTGGCCCCATAACCTGTCCCTCTTGCTCCCCCCCAGCCCTATAAACAGCTCCTCCTGACGCATAAGCAACCCTATAACTACACCCTCTTGTTCCCCAGCCCCATAATCAGCCCCTCCTGCCCCTCCCACCCCATAATTGGCCCTTTTGCCCCTCCCACCCCATAATTGGCTCTCAGTCCCATAACCAACCCCTCCAGCCCCATAACTGGTCCCTCCTGCCCTCCTCAGCCCCATAACCGGCCCCTCTTGACCCATAACTGGTCCCTCTGACCCCATAACCGACTCCTTCTGCCCCCCCCAGCCCCATAACTGCCCTTCATCGGCCACATAACCGGTCCCATAACTGGTCCCTCTTGCCCCCCGCGACCCCATGCCCGCCCCCTCGCCCCGCCCAGTTCAGGCCCTCCCTGCCCACGTGACCACTAACGCCACAGCCGCGAGATCACGTGGTGTCGCACACCCCCCGCCATGTCTGAGCCGGGCGGAAGCTACGCGGTTTGGGGGGCGGGGCGAGGGGCGGGACGAGGGGCGGGGTGGAGCGGGAGCGCGCGCCATGGGGGCGGAGGAGCCTGACCTTTACCGGGACACGTGGGTCAGGTACCTGGGTGAGCGGCACCGGCACCGGGCACTGACACTGGGTACTGGGCATTGGCACCGGGCACTGACACTGGTACTGGGCACTGGGCACCGGCACCGGACACTGAACTGGTTACTCGGTACAGGCAACGGGCACTGACACTAGGCACCGGCACCGGGCACTGTGTACCGGCACCGGGCACTGGGTACGGGGCACTGGGCACCAGCATCAGCCACTGACACTGGTTACTCAGCACCAGCACTGCACACTGACACTGGGCACTGGGCACTCTGTACCGGCACCGGGCACTGACACCGAGCACAGGCACTGACAGTAGGCATGGGGTACCGGGTACTGGGTACCAGGCAAGGGCATTGACACTGGGTACCGGCACCGAGGACCAGGCACCAACACTGAGCACTGGTACCGAGCATGAGGCATGGGCATCAGGCACTGACACCAGGCATGGACACCTGGATGGGCGTCAGGATGGGCATGGGCACTGGGCATTAGGTACCCACACTGGGGACCGGGCATGGATTGACACTGGGAATTGGTACTGGTATCAGGACTGGACACTGACATCAGAGTTGGGCATTGGTACTGGGCACTGGACACGAGTACCAGCTGCTGGGCGTGGGCACTGGCACTTGGGCACTGGGTACTGGGCACTGGCACTTGGGCACTGGGTACTGACACCAGGCACTGTGTACCAACGCCGGGCACTGCACACTGACATCGTACACAGGCACTGGGTACCGGCACCAGTAGCAGCACTGGCAGGGCACAATGGGTACTGTCACCGGGCACCCACAGCACAGCCATCCCGGTGACCCAGGGCTGCTGCGAACCCACCGTGCAGGATCTGACCCTGCTCCTGGTGGCACAGGGACAGCCTGGGGTGAAACGGGGTCACCTGGGAGGGGACACAGGGATGCCCTGGACAGGCCATAGGGACACCTGGGTGGCACGAGGGATGCACTGGTGGGGACAGACGGGGACACCTGAATGGGACACGGGGATGCCCAGGGGTTACAAGGGGACACCTGGGAGGACACAGGGATGTCTGGGGGAACATAGGGACACCTGAGGGGGGACTTGGTGGTCCTGGGCCCCACTGACCCCAACCCCTAGGTTATGCCAATGAGGTGGGCGAGTCGTTCCGTGCGCTGGTGCCTGTGCCTGTGGTCTGGGCCAGCTACGGCGTGGCCACCGCCTACGTGACCGCCGACGCCATCGACAAGGGCCGGCGAGCGGCCACTGTGAGTGCCACCCCCCGCCACCCCACTGACCCCCTCATGTCCACACCGTCCCACCCCTGACCCCTCTTGTGTCCCCTCCGTCCCAACTCACTTGTCCCTCTATGTCCCTTGTCCCACCCCACTGACCCTATCTGTGTCCCCTGTCCCCTCCCACTGACCCCCCTGTGTCCCCCCACTGACACCCATGTCCCCTCTGTGTCCCCCCATTGACCCCTGTGTCCCCCCGTCCTCCCACTGACCCCCTCTGTGTTCCCCTGTCTCCCTTCACAGACCGCCCTGTGTCTCCCTCTGTCCCCCCACTGTCTCCCTGTGTCCCCCCTCTGTGCCCTCACTGACTCCTCTGTGTCCCCTGACACCCCCGTGTCCCCCCAGTCCCACACCCCCGACCCCCTCAGCGTGTCCCCGTGTCCCCGCAGGCCCACCCGCAGGACCCAGCGCGTGTCGGGGTGGCCGTGGTGGACACGTTCGTGTGGCAGAGCTTGGCCTCAGTGGCCATCCCGGGCTTCACCATCAACCGGCTGTGCGCAGGGGCGCTGGCCCTGCTGGGCACCCTGACCCGCTGGCCACTGCCCCTGCGCCGCTGGGCCACCACCGCCCTGGGGCTGGCAGCCATCCCCGCCATCATCACCCCCATCGACAGGTACAGGGGTGCCACCCTGGCGTGGCTCCTATGGGAACCAGGACCAGTGTGGCACCATCCCAGCACAGCTCCTGTGGGGACTGGGACCAGTGTGGGCATCACCCCCAGCACAGCTCCTCATCTTAACTGGGACCAGTGTGGGCTGTGCGGTTGGAGAGGGGGATAGAGAGGGGGTCCCAAAGCAGAAGGGGGTCCCCAAAGTGAGAGGCTACCCCAGAGAGGCTTTGAAGGGTGGGGGCCCAAAGCAGGAGGAGATCCCACCCCAAAGGGGCTTTGATGTGGGGGTCCCAACCCCAGATGGGGGTCTCCACCACAGAAGAGGTTTTGCCACAGGGGCTCTCCAAAGCAGGGTGGGTCCCCACTCCCGAGGGGCCTTTGCTGGGGGTGTTCTCATCCCAGACGGGGGTCCCCACCCCAGAGGGGGAGTCCACACCCCAAATGAGGGTCTCCACCCTAGGGTGGCTTTGCTGAGGGGGGGTCCTCACCCTAGAGGGGCTTTAATGGGGGGCTCCACCCCAGAAAGGGGTCCCTACACCAGAGGGGCTTTGCTCGGGTGGGAGGGGAGGGGTGTTTACCCACCCTAGAGGGGCTCCTCACCCCAGAGGGCCTTTAATCGGGGGGACCCCAGATGGGGGTTCCCACCTCAGAAGGGCTTTGCTGGAGAGGAGCTTTGTCAGGGAGTGAGGGCTCCCCACCCCCCAGGGATGTTCCCACACAAGACAGGACTCCCCACCCCAGAAGGGCTTTGCCAGGAGGGGGTGTCCCCACCCAGGGGGCCTTTCATTGGGGGGGGCTACCCCCAGAGGGGCTCTGCCAGGGTGCAGCCAAGACACAAGGATCAGGGTTAGCTGAGCCGGGTGCTGAGCTGGGGATTAACAGCCTGGTTACAGCAGGGCTGGGGCCCCGGTGACCTTAGGGAGAGGTCCTGGGGGGTGGGAACAACCCAGGCAGCCCCCCCACCTTCAGCACAGCCCCGTTAACCATCTGGGACCCCCTTTCTTCCCCCCCCCCCCAGGAGCGTGGATTTCCTGATGGACTCCAGCCTGCGCAAGCTCTACGGGACACCAGGAGAGCCCCCAGCCCCACACTGAGCCCCCTCGAGGGGAACCGAGGCACACGAGTGACATCAGGGTGCTGTGACCCACCCACTGTGACCCCTTGTGGTGGCCTCAGAGTGGCCACCCTGCCCCACGGCTGGTCCTAATAAACCATTTCAAACCTGAGCCCGTGCTGGGCCCTGCTTGAGTACCAGGGTGGTGGCAGAGCCAGTGGGGACACCCTGCTTTGTCCCCTCCTGGGGGTCCAACCCCATGGGTGTCACAGTTTTGGGCTGAAAGAGGGGAGAATGAGATGAGATTCTGTGGTTTTCACCTTGGCATGAGGAGTACCCATGAGCATGCCCAGAGCAGACCCAGTCACCCCACCAGCATGCTCAGGTCCCACCTGGAGCCCCTCCATCCCTCTACAAAATCTACAACCCTCATGGGACATCCCAGCCACCAGGAGCTGGAGGTGGGGAAGGGGAGAAAAAGAGCCACCAGAAGCTGGAGCTTCCAGGTGCATTGGGTATCCCCAGCCTGTGGTGGCATCCGGATGGTATCACCAGGAGAAGCTTTAGAGAAGTAACCCACCCTTTATTGGTCAGTGAGGGGGTCCCCAGCTCACACCAAGCTCTGGACCAGGCTGTGGTAGCCTGGGCCCTCCTCCCCACCTTTCTTCTGCTCCCTGAGGCCCAGGGTCCCCACCACGCTCCACAGCTCAGCGTGGAAGGGCGGCTGCTGCCTCCGTGGCCGCTGTCACCATTGGTGTCTGCCCTGGTGCCAAACCCAGGAGACCCCCGACCAGGGCAGCTGCCACCAGGGCACTGCCCACCAGGGCCAGCCTGGCCAGCAGGAACCTCTTCAGCATGCGGCACGGCCCTGGGGACATCAATGACAACACCAAACTAGGGGTCAGAGGTGACTTTGGCACCTGGGGGGGTGGGTTTGTGTCCATGGGGTGATGTTTGTGGTGAGTTACCCACCTTCATACCACGGCACCTTCTCCTTCTGCACCAGCAATGGTCCAGCTTTCTCCTGGCAGAGCATCCCCTCTCCTGGGAACCCTGTGGGAGGACACGGCTCATACAGCCCAGCCCCTGGAGAGCCCCAAGAGCCCAAATCCACGTGGGGCCACCAGAGCCCTGGTACCTGGTGGCAGCTTTCCAGGGAGGGTGTCACCAGGGGCACAGTCAGCATCACAGCAGCTGCATGGGGCACTCCGGGAAGGGTCCTCTGCATTGGGGGGAGAGGGTTTTGGGGGGCCCCAGCCTCCACCCTGTGTCCCACATGGTGCTGTGCCACCCTCCAGCCCTGCAGGTCTCAGCCACCCCAGAGGAAACACCAAGCACATCCCCAGACCCGCACCCAGAGGGAGCTGGGACTTGTGGTGATGCCTCCTCCTGGCTACTGTGGGAAAGGAGGTGGCATTCAGACCGTGGTGGGGTGGCTTGGTGCCCCAGTGGGTGCCCTTGCCAAGAGGTTTTTTCTCCCAAAGCACCCATGGGTGCTGGGGTCATGGAATCACTAAGGTTGGAAAAGCCCTCCCAGCTCATCCAGTCCAACCATCAGTCCAACCCCACAGTGCCTGCTGAACCCTGTCCCCAGGTGCCACCTCCACACGGTTTTTGAACCCCTCCAGGGATGGAGACTCCACCACCGCCCTGGGCAGCCTCTGCCAGGGCTTCACCACTGTCAGTGAAGGGATTTTCCCCAATATTCCATCTAAATCTCCCCTGGTGTAACTTGAGGCTGTTTCCTCTCATCCCATCACTTGTCACTTGGGAGAAGAGCCCAGCACCCACCTCATCACAACCTCCTTTCTTGGAGCTGCAGTGATGAGGTCTCCCCTCAGCCTGCTCTTCTCCAGAATAAACAGCTCCAGGTTCCTCAGCTGCTCCCAGAACCCCTGTTCTCCAGCCCCTTCCCCAGCTCCGTTCCCTTCTCTGGATGCTCTCCAGCCCCTCAATGTCCTTCTTGGAGTGAGGGGCCCAAAACTGAACCCAGGATTTGAGGTGTGGCCTCACCAGCGCCAAGTGCAGGGGGACGATCCCTTTTCTAAGTGACCCCTGAAGTCCTGGGACACCATCAGGAAGCCCATGGTGGGGCCAGTCTTACCTGGCTGTGGCTTGGCTGTAGAAGCAGGTCCTGGCACGGTGTCCCTGGGAGCTGGTGGGGCCTCGCGCCGTCAGCAGGCAGCGCACCCAGATCTGCGGAGACATCAAACCCAGGCAGGAGGTGCCACCACTGCGTCCTTCCTGGGGACCCTGCTCTCCTCCCACCACCCCAGATGGCACTTCAGGAGGCTCAGGACATCCCCAGCAGGGCCCGTGTCCCACCATCGAGGACATCTCCCCAACCTCACCTCCTCGTTGTCCTCCTCCAGCATGGGAGCTGGGATGGTGAGCTGGAGGACCAGAGCTGCTGGTGGGATGGGAGACCCTTGGCAGCAGTCGTGCACCCCACCAGTGGCTCCAACTCCCACCTCAAATCAGGGACTTGGTGTGACTTGGGGGCACTGGAACCTCCCAGCAAACCCTTGGATGTGCCCAGGACACCAGTAACCAGCACTAGGCACATCCAAGGGGCACCCACCATCCTCCCACAGGCAGACATGGGTGCCACCACCCACCTCCCCCAGTAAAATCAGTGGGGGACTGAGGGGAGTTGCCAGGGGGTCCCAGCCCTACTCACCTGGCACCCCCAGAACAGCCTCAACTACCAGGACCCACCAGCACAACCCCATCCTCACCAAGCAGCAACTCCACCACCACCTGGGGGCTTTTAAAGCCCAGGGCTGGGTGGCAACAGGCGCCACCTGGGGCTGCCAAGCTTGGCTTTCTCTGCAGTCGTCGTGGGGCTGGTCCTACACAGCATCCTGGTCCCACCACAGGGAGCTGCACCCATCACTCAGTCCCTATCCCATCACTCAGTCCCTGTCCCATCACGCAGTCCCCATCCCACCACTCACTCTGGTCCTACACAGCATCCTGATCCCACCACAGGGAGCTGCACCCATCACTCAGTCCCTGTCCCATCACTCAGTCCTTGTCCCATCACACAGTCCCAGTCCCACCACTCATTCCAGTCCTGCACACAGTCCTGGGCCTGACCAAGGTCCAGGTGCCACTGCATGGTCCTATATCCACCACTTAGTCCTGGTCCCACCAGGTCATTTTGGTCCTGGACGCGGTTCCAGTCCAACCACTTTGCCCTGGTCCCAGCTGCACCACACGGTCTGGTCCCACCCCTCCCTCTTGGTCCCATGAATGTTCCTGGTCTCACGTCATGGTCCTACACATGGTCCTAGGCCCTAGGTTTGATACCACCACTCAGCCATGGTTCCACACAGGATCCCGACCCCATCACACAGTTCTGGCCCCCAAAGAACCATTCTTGCCCCATCGTGGTCCTGTTTGCAGCCCCGGCTGTAGTCCCACCACATGATCCTGGACACCTGGTCCCAGCTTGGTCCCATTTACCACCACCAAAAGGTCATAGGAGGAGGCTGCTGGGTGCTGGGATGGGGTGGTTTCAGCCAGAGGACTTCCCTTCCACCCCTGGGCCTCTGGCAGGTCCAGAGGTGATGCTCCCCACCTGGGGGCTTGCTGTGCGGTGCAGCAGTTTGATCACAGCCAGGACATGGACCTGGTGAAGCGCATGTGTCTGTGGCTCCTGCCCATCTCAGATGGCCTCAAAACCCATGGGTCAACCTGGTGGCCCAGAGAGACACAGAGCACATCTCCACGGAATGTTATCCCAGATGGGTGGTGCTGCCAACCTCCTGCTTCGGGAGGGCACTTTCCACCCCTCCATCTGCAGAGGGAAGTGGTGGCTGGAGTGGGATTTGGGCCCTGCAGGGGACTTCAGTGTGTCATGGGAGACAGCCATGGACCTCAAGGAGGTGTCCTGAGCTCCGTGTCCCCAGCACCTGTCCCAGTGTCCGTGGGCAGTGTCATGTGCAGTTGACTTGGTGACCCCAGTGGTGGCCACAGACTGAGCCACCAGGGCTTGTGCCCGTCCCAGTACTGCTGGTACTGGTGCTTAGGTTGGAGAAGCCCTCCTGGGGCCACCAACCAGCAGCACCGCTGGAACTGGGTGGCATGAGTGAGTTGTGTCACCCGTGGTGGCTGTCCCAGGGGTCTGGTGACCCTGTCAAACCCACAGACCTTCCTGGTGGCACCTGCACGCCGTGGGTGTCCCCACACCAGCACCTGGGGGCACCGGCGGCTCTGCAGGGACGGCTGGGATGGGTCCAGGTGCCCGAGTTGTGCTGGGAGTCTCGTTCCTCAGCGCTGCCTGGCGGACATGGGGCTCCCCACCCCTGGCACTGATGGAGAGACTGGAGTTGGGACCTCGAGGGGCAGAGCAGGATCCAGCCCCTGGCAGGAGTGGGGACAGGCAGAGCATCAGGCCAGGCTGGGGTCAGCACCGGGAGGTCCCCATCCCTTCCACCCCCTGGAGAAGAAGGAGATGGCTGGGGAAGAAGGAGAAAGCTGGAGAGGAAGGAGATGGAGAAGGAGGAGAAGGCTGGAGAAGGAGATGGCTGGAGAAGAAGGAGATGACTAGACAAGAAAGAGATGGCTGGAGAAGGAGACTTAGAAGAAGTAGACGACTGGAGAAGTAGAAGATAGATGGAGAAGAAGGAGATGGAGAAGAAGGAGATGGTTAGAGAGGAAGAAGTCGGCTGGAGAAGGAGGAGATGGAGAAGAAGGAGCTGGAGAAGAAGGAGCTGGAGAAGAAGGAGCTGGCTGGCCCCAGCTGGTCTATCCTTGTATTCAAAACCACCAAACACCCCATGATCTTAAAAAAGTAGAATTGCTTTTTTATTCTGGTCTTTACAAAGGGAGCAGAACAGGGCCCGGGGGCTGCGGCGGTGCCCTTGCTGCCGAGGAGGTGCCACCTCCGTGCCTGGGCAGGGCCGCTCTCGGCAGGACACGGCGTTGCCGGTGTCATCCAGCCCAGCCGGGGTGCCCGATGAGTCCCTTCCGTGGGGTTGTCTCCCCTTTGGGGCTCTCCCCCTCCGTGGGGTTGTCCCCACCAGCACCATCTTCAGCATCCCCCCCGCGCCCATGGGGTGGCATCACCAGGACAGCGGCCACCGGACCCCCGCTCCCCACCTCCTCCCCACACCAGTTCTCACCAGACCCTGTGGTCCTCCTGGGACGTCCCCATAGGGACCGTGGCCACGGGGCCCTCCAACCTGGTCCACGGGGGGCCTGGGAGGGGACCTGCTGCGCAGATGCCCTTCATCCGTGGGGCCCACAAGCTCGTTGATAAACACGGGGGCTTTGGGGTGGGTTTCTGTTCTCCAAACCCAAGCTTGGTCACCACCACGTCTTCTGACTGACTCTGGATCACGACCTGCTGTGGACTGGTGGAGGTCTCAGAACAAGCCACGCTCATCAAGCCCATGGGATGGAGCTGCTGGGTCAGCAGCCCCAGAGCTTGAGGGAACTTGAGTGACTTGAGGGGCTCCTTGGGGTTCGGGTTCCCTGCCGGCAGCTCTGCCCACCCCAGGCGAGGAGAAGCCCCTGCCACCACCAGCTGGGCATGTCCTTGCAAGCCCTGCCTGACCCACGGCGATGTGATGATGGATGTCCTGCTCTCGCTGTGATGAAGCCGTGTCCTTCACAAATACCTCCTCTGGCCTTTCCATGGGGAAGGAATAAATGGATCCTGCTGGAACGGTCCCCAAAGATCCCAATACCTGAGCCCTTGGAGACATGGGTGGAGGCTCCTTTCTCCCTGCTGGTGGGTGATGGCAGCCCCGCCATGGGCTCCTGCCCAAGTCGGGGCTCAGCAGGAAGGTGATGGAGGGTTCCTTCAGCATTCCTGGAGCCTCCAGGCAGTTCTGCTCACGTCCAAGCAAAAGATACCATGAGTAAGAAAAACGAAGCACCTTGTTCTTCCCTGGAGGGAGCGGGGCACCCACCACCCCCTACCACTTCAGGAAGTCCCGCACGCGGCTCCACAGCTTGGTGATCCACAGGTTGGCCCCCAGGTTGGTCAGGTACTGGATTTCGGGTGTCAGCATCTTGCGGCACAGCTTCTGGTGCTTCTTGTTGATCTTCTTCTTCAAGTTGTAACCCAGGATGGACTTCTCCCCCAGTGGCTGCCAGGGCTGCATGGAGGACTCTTGGATGGCGCTGGCGTCCACGGGGTGTCCCCCGTCGATGCAGATGCTCTTCATCTTCTCGTTCTCCTCCTGCAGCTCGGCCACGTCCTTGGCCATCCGCTCCCTCCCGTAGGCCTCCACCTTGCGCCAGAAGGTGGCATTAAAATAGCGGTAGAGCTTGGCGTCGATGAGGTTCCAGGAGGTGGCCTTTTCATAGAGCTCAGGTGTCAGCCGGGAGACGGTGGAGCCCTTCCGGGCGTTGAGCTTGAAGTAGAGG
The DNA here is from genome assembly GCA_033558185.1 of Dromococcyx pavoninus. Taxonomy (NCBI): domain Eukaryota; kingdom Metazoa; phylum Chordata; class Aves; order Cuculiformes; family Neomorphidae; genus Dromococcyx; species Dromococcyx pavoninus. The sequence goes on along the minus strand of JAUMJL010000224.1, from coordinate 868,390 downwards.
ATGTCCTCCAGCTGCCAGCACAGCAAGTCCTTCAGCAGCACCAGGGACTCGTCGAAGTACTCGAGCAACATGACGAGGTGGAAGCGGCGATCTATCTCCTGGATGTGCTCCTCCACCAGGGGGCTGTTGGCGTTCATGTTGTTATCGTAGCCCAAGTCGAAGAAGAGGAGGTTTTGGAGGTAGTGAGCGTTGAACCCGTTGGGGTCGTAGTAATGCCAGGGATCCCGGAGGAACTCTGCCAGCTTGTCCTCCCCTGTCAGTTTCCAGGTGAGGGGGATGACGGGCCCGAAGTAGTGGAAAGAGGACTCGAAGAGGTAGGCAGGGTCCCTCAGCACCGTGACAAAGGTGGTGTCCGCCGGCAGGATCTGGTGCACCTCCTCATAGTGGAAGCGCATGTGGTTGCAGATGATGTTGAAGCAGGTGCCAGGGTGGTAGTGCTGCACCTGGCTGCGCTCAAAGTACGAGGGGTAGTAGAAGTCATTGCGGCCGTTGGGGAAGGCAAACTTCAAGTGGTGCTTCTCCCCAAAGCGGAAGAGGATGTTGAGGATGGTGCTGCTGGCTGTCTTGTGCGTCTTCATGAACATGATGTTCAGCTTGGGGGCGCAGCTCCGTCCTGACAGGTTGTCCGTGCCGTTGGCTGCCGCTGGCGCCTGTCGGGGGGCCGGGTAGGAGGAGCAGGAGGAGGGAAGCGGGATCCTGGTGGGGAGGAGAAATAGGACATCATGGTGAGGGCAGCTCGGCCGCTGCGGCCCAGCCACCATGAAGGCTCGGCCATCCTCTTCCCTACAGGAGCTGGGATCTAGGGATGGGTGCTGGACTTGGGGATGGGTGTTGGACCTCGGGATCAGTGCTGGACCTGGGGATGGATGCAGGACTTGGCACCAGAGCCCGGAGAGCCCCAGGTCTGTCTCCGATTGGGGGTGCCCAGTGTGAAACGGGGTGGCTGAGCTGCCGGGGGACACACAGGGACCCCACACTCACTCTGTCACGCTGACTTGCAGTGGGGGGACAGCGTAGGAGTAGAGCAGCAGCATGAAGCTGGTCAGGAGGGTCCCCAAGATGAGCCCCTTGCACATGGACCTCCAGTGCTTCCCATGGTGCAGCATCCTGGTCACCTGTGGCCGGTGGAGAGCAGAGCAGTTAGAACTGGGGGATGGGGACGCGGGAACCAAGGTCATCATGTGGTGCAGATCACAGGGGATTAAAGGTACGAGGGCATCTCATGGGCATGGGAACTCCCAGGGTGCATCTCGCGGGGCTTCTTGGCACTGGCACTGGCAGGAGAAAGGTGAGCCAGCACCAGGTGTGTCCCTGTTTGTGGGCACAACAGATTCAAGGCCAAAGAACAGCAGATCAGCCCATCCCGTGCACTCTGTGAACGACTTGGGAACACCGAAAGCAACTTCTTGGTGAGAGCAGTTGGACAGTCTATGGGGATGGAAACGGTGGGGAGAAAGGAGCTGCAGCACCAGGCAGCCTGGGCACAGCCTGGGCATCCTCTGCCAGGCAGCACCACAGCCCCCCAGCACCCAACAGTCACCCATATGGGCAGGAGCTTCCAAGGGCAGTTGAGATCCCTTTCCTCAAGAAAATCTCCTAGCCGGACCTGGAGATCATGACATCAGGGACCCATGGAATGGTTTGGGTTGCAAGGGACCTTAAACCCATCCGGTTCCACCCTCTGCCATGGGCAGGGACACCTCCCACTGGATCAGAGGGCTCCAAGCCCCATCCAACCTGGCCTTCAACACCTCCAGGGATGGGGCAGCCACCACTGCTCTGGGCAACCTGTGCCAGGGTCTCACCCTTCACCCAGTGACCCCTTGACTGCGTGTCCCCCCCTCCAGCAGCACCGGCTGCACGGGGGGCTCGTGGCTCCCCTCCGGCCACAGCCCTGTGGGTGGGGACCAGGAGGACACGGACCTGCTGGACAAAGGGGGCTGGGGCAGGAAGGCAGCCCCCGCCCGGAATCGCACACACACAAACACACCTGTGCATGCACAAGTGCACACACGTGTGCACACGCACAGCTGGGAGCACAAACATCCAGGCATGTACACATGTGTGTGTACCCCCAGGGACACCTGTATCCATGTACACCTGTGCGCACACACAGGGGCACAACTGTATCCATGCACACCCATGCACACACACAGGGACACCTGTATCCATGCACACCCATGCACACACACAGGGACACCTGTATCCATACACACCTGTGCACACACACTCACACACAGGGACACCTGTGTCTTTGCACACCTGTGCCCACACACAGGGACAGGTGTATCCATGTACTCCCATGCACACACACACACAGGGACACCCATATCCATGTACACGCATGCATACACACACAGGGACACCCGTATCCATACACACCTGTGCACACACAGAGAGAAACCTGTACCCATGCACACCTGCTCACACACACACGCTGGGCCACAGGCACACATCCATGCACATTCATACGTGTGCACATACACGTAGGGACACCCTTATCCATACACAAATGCTGGGACACATGCACACATCTGTGTATCTTCATGTGTGGGCACACACACATGGGGCACACACAGGTGCAAACATCTGTGCATGCATGGACTGACACAAACATACATGCTCATGCAGACACAAGATCACAGACACAGACACATCCTCATGTGTGCCCATGCATGCACAAGGGCACAGACATACAGTCATAGCTATGCACACACACACTCATACGTGCACATCCACACATGAAATGAACATCCATGCACATAGGCTCAGCACACACATGCACACCCACATGTGCACAACACATGCACATGAATGTACACCCATGCACATACATGCGTGCACACACGCTACACCCATGCACGCACACACGCCCATGCAGATGCGTGAACACCTGTGCACACAAGTGCATGCACACCCTTACATGCATGTGCATGCATGCACACACGAACATTCGTGCATACTCACATATGTACACATACCCCATGCACACCTGTACACCCCGATGCACACACATGGATGCCCACATATGCATGTGCACCCACGCACACCCACATATGCACACACACACTCATGCATGCACATACCCATGCAAATGCAGAAGCACATGCACACCAATGCATACCCACACCCATTGCACACATCCCCCCCACGCATGCACACACACTCTGACACATGTACATTCCCTCACACTCATGCATGCAAACACACGGATGCACATATGTGCACACACGCTCTCGGATGCACACACATTCTTGGGTGTGCACACACACACAATCCCATGCATGCACACCCATGCACCCATACACACATCCATGCATGCACGCCCATGCACGAACAGGCACAAACATGCATGCACACGTACACCCACGGATTCTCATGTACGCACAACCATGCATATGCATGCACATCCCTGCACCCACATGCATGCACACGCACACCCATGCGTGTGCACACAGAGCCATGTATGCACACACCTCCATGCACGCACAGTCATGCATGCACATGCACACCCATGGATACTCACGCACGCACCTCATGCATGCACGCACCCCCGTGCACACCCTCACGCATGCATACGCACACCCAGGCACGCACATCCCCCTGCACACAAGCACACATTGATGCACGCAGCCCCCTTCCCGCTCCTCCCCCCATTACCCGCATGCACAGACTCCCCCACCCCCCCCGTTGCAGCCCCCTCCCCACGCTCAGCCCCGCCGCTCCCTCCTCATTGCTGCCCCCCCGCAGCCCCCAGCTCCGCCTGCCCTGCCGCAGCCCCCACCGCTCCCCGCAGGCCCGGGACGCGGTGTCACCCGCTGCGCGGTAGCGGCCGCATTGCAGCAGGGCTGTCCTCTGCGGCGGGGACGAAGGGACGTGCCACCCGTCACCGCGGCCCCCGCTGCGAGCAGGGCCCGGCACCCGGGAGCACCCGGGAGCAGGAGGACAAAGCCTTGTGCAGCCCCCTCCGGCCTCGCACCCACATTTAGCGGCTGCCGGAGCAGAATTGCTCCCTGATCTGCTCGCTCTGGCTGCTTTGGCATCACAACATCACCCCACCGGCATCACCTCCACATCATCACCCCCTGCAGCATCACCCCTCAGCGCCACCCCCGCAACGTCACCCCCCTAGCATCACTCCTACAGCATTGCCCCACCGGCATCCCCCCCACATCATCACCCCACAGCATCACCTCTGCAGCATCACCTCCTCAGCATCACCCCACAGCATCATCCCTCAGTGTCACCCCCACAGCTTTACACCCTCAGCATCACCCCCACGGCACCACCCCTCCAGCATCCCCCTGGCATCAAACACCCCCCCCAGCATCACCCCATAACATCACCCTCTCAGCATCACCACCACAGAGCCTCCCCACTCCAGAAGACAATTCCAAGAGATGAAATCCCAGCTGGGAGAGCCATAGTTTACACCCAGACATATTTTACCCTGCCGAACCCCCACATAGCAAAGCCCCCTCCCCCAGATTTCCAAGCTGCACCCCAAGCAGGATGATTACCCAGCTGGTGTGAAGGGTGCCCAGCACACGGTGAGGCTGTGTTGTTGCTCCCTCCTGCCTCCCTCCTCTCTCTGCTCCCCCCCCCCACGTCACCTCGTGCCACTGAGATTTCCAGCTCGATAAATAATGAATGGAAAATGCAACCAGAGCCCGAGGCTGCGCTGGGTGCTGGGCTCAGCTCGTCCTATTGGCCAGCTGGGAGATCCGATGGGGTGGGGGCACCCACGGTGCCCCACAAGCATGTCCAGGTGCTCCTCCCTGCCCTGCAGCGGGGATTTTGTGGTCAGGGTGACCCCATTCCTGGAGAGTTTTTTGAGCCACTGGCAAGCAGTAATGTCAGAGGTAGGGGGTGTGCAGGGTAGCCATGGAGGGAACGGGGGCTCTGACTACTCTAAAAATGTGGCACAAGTGCAAAGCCCATAGGGTTTCCAAGCCTGGGGCAAAAAGAGCAGCCCTGAGGAGAAGGTTGGGGTCCTGACTGATGAGAAGCTCCACATGAGCCAGCAACGTGTGCTCACATGGCAGAAACCAAACCATGACCTGGGCTGCATGCAGAGCAGTGGGATCAGCAGGGCCAGGATTCTGCCCCTCTGCTCCACTCTGGTGAGACCCCACCTGGAGTCCTGTGTCCAGTTCTGGAATCCCCAGCATAAGAAGGATGTAGAACTGTTGGAGTGAGTCCAGAGAAGACCACGAAAATGATCCGAGGGCTGGAGCCTCACTGCCATGAGGACAGGCTGAGAGAGTTGAGGTTGTTCAGCCTGGAAAAGAGAAGGCAGCCTCCCAGTACTGAAAGGGGCTCCAGGAATGGTGGGGAGGGGCTTTTTACAAGGGCATGGAGTGATAGGACAAGAGGGAACAGCTTTGAACTGGAAGGGGGAAAATTTAGATTAAACATTAAGAAGAAATTCTTTGCTATGACGATGGGAAGGTCCTGTCCCAGATTGCCCAGAGCAGTGGTGGCTGCCCCACCCCTGGAGGTGTTCAAGGCCATGTTGGATGGGGCTTTGATCCAGTGGGAGGTGTCCCTGTCCATGGCAGAGGCTTGGAACAGGATGGGCTTTGAGATCCCTTCCAACCCAAACCATTCCATGATTCTGTGATGATTTTATGGAAAAGCCACTGCCAAGAGCTGGGCAGTGCAGGAGGGGACACCTGGATGGGTACTGCCAGCCAGAAGCAATGCTGCATCCCTTCGGCTCACAGGCTGCCCTTGCCACCAGGCCGTGGGGTGCAGCACTGTCAGTGCTGGCACCAACCCCACCAAAGCAAGAGACCCAGGGCCATTACTCCACCACTGGGCTCCCGGGGTGTCAGGGGACCCCATCACCTCCTGGGTCAGCACAGCACCCGCACCCCAGGATGCCGAGAGGACGGATTGCTCCACCTGGGCTGCCCCCCCCGGCGTGGTTCTGGCAAACAGTTCCCAACCCAGCCTCTCTGTTGACTTTGCCTGAAATGAGTGGCTTAATTATTAATAGTTCGCTCGGAGAAACGCAGCGATTGAGGTGTTTTTCCTGGGGCTCCCATTACTGGGGTAGCTGTGGCACCAGCTCTTGGCCGGCCCGTTGAAATTCCAAGCCAAAGGACATAGACGCGCCGGCCATTTCCCCTTGGCTCACCCTATGGGATGGGCCAGGCCCCAGGAACTTGTGTCCCAGCAGCTCTCCTGGTCCCTGGGGACATGCCCGAGCTCTCTTGGGGGATTTCGCTACAGGAGCCCTTTCTTTATGGCCAAAGCCCTGCAGCCGCCCTACACGAGGTGCACCCAAGCCCATGGGAATCTGCCCAACGTCACGCAGGCGAAATCCTCCCCATCCTGCTCTCCTTCTTGCAGACCCTCATGAGTGCAAACACCTGTCCCCACACACACCCCCCCAGCATCCTGCCCCACCGAGCTGCCCCTCAAGTGCCCCGTTGCCCCCCAAGCATCACCTTTTCCTTTGCTTAAGCTGCTCTCGGCGAGCCGTCCTGCTCCTCTCCTGGGCTGGTGTGGGGCGGCGGTGCCAATGCTGCTCCGACATGGAATAAGCTCGTCCTGGGCAGCTCCCCGCGAATGCCGGCTTGGCCGAAACCCCCCCAAAAGTCTTTATGACATCACCAAGGTCCTGACCCTGTATCGCTGGCCTGGGGAGGGGGAAAAACAGCAAGAGAAGTGAGAGCGGCTGCTTGAACGGGACGCGGGGCTGCGGCCGGGCACTGCCCGGCTCCCCGGGACAGCCGGATGAGGCCCTGGGTGCCCGCTGCCACCCGTCTCCCCACCCACGCCTGGTGGCACAGAGGAGGCATTCAGCCCACTGCCTGCCAGCGCCGAGAACAAGGGGCCCGTTTGTCTCCATCTGTGGCGCCGGGCTCAACGGGGACATTGTCAGCGCTGGCCTCGCGCTTGGCCCCTCAGCTCCCCCGCAGCGCAGTGCCACTGCCAGCTCCCAGTCCCACTCGGCCGGCACCCGCGGCGCTGGGGCACAGGGTGGTTGGGTTCTGCCTGCGGAGCGGGTGATGATGGCTGTCCCTGGGTAGTGGCACGAGCTCCTCGCCTCCCTGCAGAGCCAGCTCTCACCATCCTCCTCCGGTGTGATGGCTGGTGGCCAGGCTGTCACCGGCTGTCACCTCCCGGGGCCAGAGCTCACCTCGAGGTGGGGAGCGCTGCAGATGGGACTCAGCCCCGCACCCCAAGCTGGCCTCCTGCTCCCTGGGTTGTCCTGGCTGCGTCTGCCGGCTCCGCTCCATCCTTCCCGCAGCCTCCTCCTGCCCTCCCCCTGCCCGCCGTACCTACAGGGCTTTTATGGCCTTAATGGCAGCAATATTTGCTCTCCCCCACCCTCAGAGCGATAACAGCGGCGCCACCGCGCTGCTGCCAGCCTTGTCCTGCTCCCACCGGCTGTGCCAGGACTTTGGGGGTCCCCGCACCCCCAGCCTGCGGGGGGCTGAGGGGTGCTGCCATCCACGGGGTCCCATCCTGCCATGACACGGTTGCACCCGGTGTGGGTGGGTTGCGCAGGTGCCCTGGTCATGCTGGGGAGGGCTCGGCACCATCCGGCACATGCTGGCACATCCGGTGGGGCAGGAAAGGGGCCGTTGTGTGCCCAGATCCGGTCTTGGCACTTCCCACCGCCCTCAGCACCAGCTCTGCTGCTGAAGGTGGTGCTGTGTTCTCGTTTGGGTGGCCACACCAGCACCTGGTGTTGCCAGCTTGGCTGGCAGCAGGGCACCCCTTGGTGCTGTCCGGTGTCCACGTCAGTCTCTGTCCATGACAGAGGCATTTGGGGTTCATAGCTCAACCCAACGGGGTTTGGGGTCACCCTGGCAAGCCTGGGCAGCTACTGCCCCATTGCTGGCAGCTGCCTCCTCCTGCCATGCCATGGTGGGACTGGTTCTCACCCCCGGGATCACCTGCACAAGCCCCAGGCAGCCTCAGCCGACGTGGGGGACAAGAAAAGCCAGAATATCCTTCACCATCACAGGAAGATGGATGAGGGCTGCCCCCTCCCCGCAGGCACCGACCACACTGCCGCGTCTCTGCTCTCCCAGGACACACACCCCCAGCATCATCTCCCAGCCGAGGGATCCCACCTGGCTCCTCCAAACTAAAGCCCAAGGCTGTGCCAGCCACGCCGTGCTGGCCGTGGGCAGCAGAGAGGAACGGGCACCTCCGGGCACTGGAGAAGGGCAAGGAAGCGTGGAAATGAGCACAGGTGAGCATGCGCTTACCGGAACTCAATGCTGCCTTCTTGAAACTGAATGCCAGCATGTGCCCACCTGCACCTGGGGAGACAGAGCCTGCTGCCCGGGTTGGGGACAGACGACTTGTCCCTGTTCGGGGGCAGCATTTACACCTGAGACCTTATCCAGCACATTTCCAGTTGCACTCAGTCCTGGCCAGAGTCACACCCTGGATTTATCTCCTATCGCTTCCCCCTACTGCTCATGCCCATTGTTCATGGCCACTGCGTGGAATAACCATGGCACTGGGTTAAATAATTGCCCTGGCTCTGCTGCCTGCTCTGTCTGCTTGCTTTTCCATCCTCTTAACCTAGATTTACCCTGGAAACAGCGCACAGGGGGCAAGGAGCCATCTCACCCCAGTCCACAGGGCACCTCTCTTAATTCTGGATTTCCTCCTTTATTTTTGGGATGGCATTGTGAAGGGTTCCAGCTGGAAGAGGATGGTGGTGGCTGGGATGCTCCTTGCCTTGGGATGCAATGTAAACAAGTTGGGAACCCGCAATGCCCCATCTCCTGCACCCGTGGGTGTAAACCGTGCCCAGGAGGGCTCCACCATGGTCCCCCCATTCCCCGTCCTCCTACCTGTGAGCAGGCAGAGGGAACCCCCCAAGATTTGCGAGTACAAACAAAACACTTACACTGAAAACTGTGATCACCAAGGAAGCAGGTGCTGGTTCTGGGGATCCCGAGAGATTTAGTGAGGAGCTTGAGCAGGTCAGCAGTGTGGGCAACAGCACACACCCCGTCGGACATCAGTGCTGCCGAAAGAAGAGGAACCAGTGGCCATCAGCATGGTGTGACTGGTTTGTGGTCACCTGGTCAGGAAGCCCAGCAGCAGGGCTGCTGCGTGAGGGTATCTGCCATCCAGTACCACCACCGTTTCCTTATCCAGAAGGCCTAGGGCTGTCTGATGGCTCCGGTGACCCCACTTAGGGCCTGAAGGTGGAAGCCCAGGTCTGGGTGCAGCCCCTGGAGTTCCCAAGTTGTCGAACTTCCTCCTTTTCCGAGTGCTGAAGTCAAGGAAGGGAGGAAAAGCCAAGTGAAAATAAAAAGAAAGGAAAAAGAAAGCCAAAACCCTCCCAAAACAAAATAAATGGGAAAAGGAAAAAGAGGGAAAAAGAAAACCTAAAGGAGAGAAAGAAGATGAAAGAACAATAAGCAGCGAGGCGGGCGCTATCAGGTTTCCTATCTGTGCCTGCTCAAGGGTGGGGGTCATTGACCGCCTGGTGCTGGCAGCGCTCGCACATTCACCGGCCACACCTGCATCCCTGCAGGTGCACCATGAGGTGGCATGGCCTTCCCTCACTGCCCTGGAGAGGAGGGTGTCCTCCAAAATATCCATGGACAGAGCAGTGTTCCCCACCGCTGGGGCCATGGTGTCCCCATAAAGCCCAGTGAGACAACACAGCTGCCGCCACAGCAGGGAAAAAGGTGTCTCCATAAAACCTCCATGAGATTGCACAGCCTTCAGCACAGCTGGGGACAAAGGTGGCCCAATAAAAGTCCCGTGAGATCACCAGTTGTCACCATGGCTGCAGCCATGGTGTCCCTATAAAGGTCCTGTAAGGTGACACAACTTCCATCATGGCTGGGGTTGAGGTGTCTCCACAAAAACCCCATTTGATGGCACCATCTTTGCCACAACTGTGGACAAGGATGTCCCTGTAAAACCCCACAAGACACCACAGCCTGCACCACGGCTGGGGACAAAGGTGTCCACATAGGGACCCTGCAAGGTTCCTCACCGCTGAGGACATGGTGTCCCCATAAAATCCTCCTGAGGTCGCACAGCTGTCACCTCAGTGAGGAACAAGGTATCTCCATAAAAACCCCACGTACAGCCTTCAGCACAGCTGGGGACAAAGGTGGTCCAATAAAAAACCCCCATAATGTGACACAGCTTCCATTGTGGCTGGGGACGAGGTGTCCCGACAACCCCCCCGTTTGATGGCACCACCTTTGCCACAGCTGTGTTTGAGGGTGGCCCTGTCAGGCCTCACGAGACACCTCGGCCTGGAGACAATGGTTCAGACCACATCGCCTCCACACCCCAAGGAGGCCACCGAAACCCCACAGAAAGCCACTCCACAGAAAGCCACCCCACCTGGGGACGTCCCTTCTCAGCCTCCAAAATGAGTCGGAAAAGGGGGAAAAGCCCTTAAAGGCGCACAAAGCCAAGCGTGAGCTCCCCCTCTCCCAGGGGGAGGGCGACCATGAACAGGACTGGAGGCCTGCGAAGGCCTCACCAGGAAATGGGCGGGGGGGGCAGGTTTTGGGGGGGAAAATCTGGGATTTAGGGGAAAGGTGAGGGGGAAAACGGCACCAGAGCTGTGGCCACTGACCCCCCCCTGGACATACAGAGCATGGGGGGGGGGTTGGCAGCCCCGGCATAGGCCAGGGCAGCCCCTGTTTCTCCAGGTGCTGCTTTATCATAGAATCATAGAATGGTTTGGGTTAGAAGGGATTGCAAAGCCCATCCTGTTCCACCCCCATGCCATGAGCACCTCCCACTGGATCAGTGGGACTAAAACCTCATCCAATGTGGCCTTCAGCATCTCCAGGGATGGGGCAGCCACCACTTCTCTGGGCAACCTGGGCCAGGGCCTCCCCACCCTCACAGGAAAACATTTCTCCCTAAGATCTCATCTCAATCTCTCCTCTTTCAGCTGAAAACTGTCCCCCCTTGTCTTATTCCTGCACTCCCTGATCAAAAGTCCCTCCCCAGCTTTCCTGGAGCCCCTTTCAGTACTGGGAGGCTGCTCTAAGGTCTCCCTGGAGCCTTCTCTTCTCCAGGCTGAACAACCCCAACTCTCTCAGCCTGTCCTCATAGCAGAGGTGTTCCAGCCCTCGGATCATCTCCATGGCCTCCTCTGGACTCACTCCAACAGATCCAGGTCCTTCCTGAGCTGACTCCAGAACTGGACCCAGGATTCCAGGTGGGGTCTCAGAAAAGTGGAGCAGAATCCCCTCCCTGGCCCTGCTGGTCCCACTGCTCTGGATGCAGCCCGGGCACCATTTGGCTTTCTGGGCTGTAAGTGCACATTACTGTCTCCTGTGGAGCTTCTCATCCACCAACACTGTCAAAAGCCCTAAGACAACCTCTTCTTCACTCAAAAAAAATCACTCCCCAGCCTCTCATTGGAGGAACACAGGACAGTGAACCTCAAAAACCTTTGCCTCATCCCTTTGCAAGCAACCCAATAGCGTGCCAGTGGGGTTGGAGGCACCTCTGAAAGTCAGCTGTTCAACCCTCCCTGGTCACGATATCTCCATGGATATTCACCTCCTGCCACTGCTTGGTCACCTTCACAGTGAAGAAGTGTTTCTTGATGTACAGAAGAACCTCTTGGGTTCCTTTGTGCCTGTTGCCTTGTGTCCTGGTGCTGGGAAGAGCCTAACTCCATCTTCACACCCTCCCCTCAGGTATATATGATCTCCCTGAACCTTGTCTTGTCTGGTCCCAGCTCTCACAACCTTTCCTCTGAGGAGAGATGCTCCAGTCCCTACGTCACCTTGGTGGCCCTTCCCTGGACTCACTCCACTATACTCATGTCTTTCTTGCAGTAGGGAGTGCATTTATGAGGACAGGGCTCACAAGTGGTCTCACCAGTGCAGAGGAAGAGGATCACCTCCCTCAATGTCCTCATGCAGCACCATAAGCCCTTTTTGCCCCAAGGGCACACAGTGGTAGCTCATGGTCAACCTGGTGCCCACCAGGACCCTCGGGTCTTTTTCTACAGAGCTGCTTTCCAGCTTGATGGTCATCAGCATGACCCCTGGTTGAAGAGAACGGTCTCAGTTGACCCTCAGCATCCAGCCAGGATGGAGGAGGGAACCCAAACCTACTGCTAGGAACCAGGACTGACAGAGGGTGACAAGGAACAAGGGAACACTCACAGTACCCACAGGTTGTGGCACCACGCTCTGTCCATTCTTCTCCACCTCCCACACCCAGTGCAGGATGAGGAGCCACCTCCAGCCCTGCACAGGTCTTGGATGAACCAATCCGTGCCTCCTCTGCTGTGCCCAGGACTGGACAGCAGCGAGCACAGGAGGATCCCCAGGAGGGTTCAGACACCACACAGCATCGAGGAAGCGTCACCTTTAATGAAAAATACAAATACAAAGCAGAAGGGTCTGCCCAGCAGATGCTGGAGGGCAGCTCTGAGCTGGGCAGAGGGAAAGCTCCCCTCTGCCATGGCCTCCTCTCCACCAAGGTAGGGGTAAAGCCCCACTGCTAGTGCCAAGCCTCCAAAACAGGTCACAACGCCCCACCAAGCCAGGCAGCCCCCCATGAGCTCCTGCAATGCTGTGGGGTCTCAGCTCCTCTGCCCAGGGCTCTGTAAATTCAAAAGGAACAATTCCCAAGGGACCTGCAAGAGCCCCGAGCTCTCCTTGGCCTCCTCTTCCTTGCTCTCTGCCCCTGTGGGTTGGAAATCAGACGTGGCACCAGCATGAAGAGGACAGTCCTCGTGACACTAATCCTGCAGCCCAGGTCAGGATGGTGCAGAGGAGCCGAGGGAGCCCCAGGAAAGGCTCGGTCAGAAGCATATTTATAGATGGAGAATGTCTCAATGCAGCATTTCTGTCCCAAGAATGAAGCTGAGGGCTTTTCCATCCAAACACGATGGTGTCTGCAGGGCATGGCCGTCCCAGCCAGGCCCACAGGGAGCCCTGGGCCCTGTCACGCTCGTCGTGCCTTCTTGCTTTTCTTTTTCTCCTCCCTGACGGCGGTGTCGTGGGCTTTCCTCTTCGCAGCGAGTTTGTTCGCCTGCGGAGAAACACCCGAAGGGCAGAGTCAGACCTTTTGCTGCGCTGCCCTGGGTCCCACCAAACCTTCCAGCTGCATGTGGGGAGCTGGACCCACCCGCTGCAGGCACCTGGGCCAGGTGTGGGGCACAGAGAGGGGTGGCAGCATCACTTGCAGAGCACAGGGCACGGGCCCGAGGGAGCACGAGGAGCTCTGCCCTGATGAAGTTGAGACCAGAGCCTCACGATGCCAGGAACGAGCCAGGAATCACCATCCAGGTGAGGGAGGGGATAGTCCCCCTCTGCTCTGCACTGGGGGCTGCTCCACCTTGAATGGTGTGTGCAGTTTTGAGTGCCACAGCTGAAGTCACTGGGTCTGTTCAGCCTGGCAAGGAGGAGACTGAGGGGAGACCTCAGCTCTGCAGCTTCCTCACAAGGGGAGAAGGAGGAGCAGGAGCTGAGCCCTTCTCTCTGGACCCGAGGGAATGGCAGGAAGATGTGTCAGGGGAGGGTTAGGTTGGACATTAGGGAAAGGTCCTTCCTCGAGAGTGAGGTGGAGCACTGGAACAGCTCCCCAGGGAAGCAGTCACAGCCTGACAGTATTCAAGAAGCCTCTGGGCAACACCCTCAGCCCCACGGTGCGAATGTTGGGGTTGTTCTGTGCAGGGACAGGAGCTGGACTCGATGGTCCTTGTGGGTCCCTTCCAACTCAGAACACCCTATAGTTCTATGATCCTAAGAGGCTGGCAGACCCTCACGCTTGCCCACCTCAGCTCAATGTCCCCAGCAGGTACACAGAGGATTGGAAAGAGCAGCCCAGAGCTGGCACAGGGTCAGAAGCACAGGCTTCTCCCTCTCCCCAGAGATGAGGACAGACCTGGCTTCAGCTATCCATAGCCACAAGCTGATTTGGGAAGAGCCAGCACCAGGATCCAGGAAAGGGTCCTTGACACAAGCAGCCCTATCACTCGTACCTCTCGCACTTTGCGCTTCTTGCCAAACATGATCTTCTTGTAGAGGTATTTCTCCCTTTTCTTCATCATCATGATAGCCAGACGCTTCTCCTCGCTTTGCTGCTCCTGCTCCAGGCGCTGCTTGTCCTCCAGCCACACCTTGCCAGCGGTCACCTTCACAGGAAGAGCCTGTGGGGACACAGAGAGCTCAGGACCACGGTTGCTGGGAGCCCACCCCCCTTCCCTGAGGACAGACATTTCCACATCATTCCCTGGGGGCCACGGAAGTGCCACAACAACTGCCAGACCAGGTAGGGGGTCCTGAACGTGTGTGGGAGCAGCGGCTCACGGACACAGGTCCAGTGGTCACTGCAGGAGTGGCACAGCCACAGCAGTCCCACCACAGGGACTCGGCTGGACACCCTGCAGCGAGCAGAACCCCAGCAGGAATGGAGGTCACCAGAGGTGCCTCCTCCCAGGGCTCCCACCCCGCTGCCAGGCACTGTACATTGTTGCTCTGAGTCTTCTGCTCTTCCATCTTCTTTAATTTCATCTCTTCTTCCTTTTCAGACTCATTTTCCTCCTCCTCCTCTTCTTTCTCGTTGTCATCCTCTTCTTCTTCCTCCTCTTCCTCCTCCTCCTCGCTTTCTTCCTCTGCAGAGAGACCTCTGTTACCAAGGGCAGAGCAGCCACAAGCCCCGGGCGCAGCCCTGACGAGCTCCTGTCTGGCTCCTCTCGCCCTCCAACCCTGGAGCCTGCCATCACCTGGGTTCTCGCCCCTCTGCAGGGCCATCAGCTTCAGCTTCTCGGGAGGGATGTAATCTCCTTCCTGCTCCGTCACGAAGGGCGAGAGGTGTGGGGGCAGCAGCACACCAGGGAAATAGTCAGCCACGGGGAGGCACATCTTGGCATTCACGGAGTCGAAGACCCACTGAGGCTGCAGGTAGTACCTGTGGGGCAGAGGGGTCAGAGTCCTTCCTCCCAGAGAATCACAGAATGTCTTGAGTTGGAAGGGACCCACAAGGACCATTGAGTGCAACTCCTGGCCCTGCACAGGACACCCCAACATTCACACCCTGGGGCTGAGGGCATTGGCCAAAGGCTTTTGGAATATTGTCAGGCTGTGACTGCTTCCCTGGGGAGCTGTTCCAGTGCTCCACCACCCTCTGAGGGAAGGGCCTTTTCCTGATGTCCAACCTAACCCTCCCCTGGCACAGCTTCCTGCCATTCCCTTGGGTCCAGAGAGAAGAGCTCAGCCCCTGCTACTCCTCCTCCCCTTGTGAGGAAGCTACAGAGCGTGATGAGGTCTCCCCTCAGTCTCCTCTTCTCCAGGCTGAGCAGACCCAGTGATATCATACAATCACAGAATGTCCTCAGTTGGAAGGGACCCACGAGGATCAGTTTCTATCCCTGCATAGAACAACTCCAACATTCACAGCCACTCCTCACATGCCTTTCCCTCCAAAACACTTCACTGACTCCGTGCCCTCCACTGGACACTCTCCAGAAGCTTTTGATCCTTTTTATATTCCCAGCCCTGGCTCTGGAGCCCACGGAGCGGCAAAGGAGCAGCTAGAATGTGGAACAACTCTGGGACAGCCAAGGACAACCCCGAGCCCAGATGGCCACTCTTGGGGACAGGCCACTTGCCTCACCCACCTGCCAACAACCTGCTTCTCCACCCGGGGCCGGTCGACAATCTGGTGGGTGATGGAGGTGTCATTCATGTCGTAGGTGGCACCAATGCACAGGGATTTGTCCCAGGAGACCTGGCCACCAAAGCACCTGCCAGGAACAGACACAAAGGAGTCAGGCTGGCAGGAGTGGCCTCACAAGTCCTGGCTGAAGCTGGGGGAGGCAAGCGCGGGGTGCCAGGGCTGCCGAGGGACCATGCCCACCACGCACCGGATGACGAAGGCCAACGGCTCTCGAGGCACCTCCCTGTTGAGGAAGAAGCGCAGCCCTTCAAACAGCTTTTTGTGCTTCTCCATGGCCTCCTGCTCCCTCTTCCTTGCATCCATCTGCTCTGCGGTCTCCTGCTCAGAGCAAAGCATTCAGTATCCTCCCCACAAACAGCCTCTCTCTGCAAGGAGGGCTCTCGGATGCTGGCTCCATCCTCCTGTCAATCCCTCCCAGCTCCACCCCAGGCTCTTACCCCCTCCACAGGGAACTCATCCATCTCCACCTCATCCTCGTGGGTTGGTGCCACCACACGGGCCAGGCTGGCGCTCAGAGCTGACAGTTTCTGCAGCAGGAAGAGGTTGGGAAACTGTCATGGCCAGCTGGGGCTTTGGGGATGGGAACATCGGAGGAAGGAGATGGTGATGTCTCATAGCAAGAGGTTAAAAGACCTCCTCCCAGGTCCAGACATACATCCAGGCTCCTCCCATGCTGTCCCACCCTGCAGTCCCCAGCATGGGGCTTCAGAAGGTCCCGGGCAATGCCTACAGGAGGCCAACGGTCCTCAGGGCAGAGCACAGCTCCTCCCTCGGCCAGCAGGAGAGGGAAAGGAGTCTGGGACCCTCTTTGCCATGCAGGGATAAGGCTCTGCTCCTCAGACCCCAAAGCCACGCAGGGTCCTCCCATCAGCCACGGTGATGGCAGCGGTCCTCACCTCCAGGTAGCTCTCCGAATCCATGGCGTACTCCGTGCCCTCCGCAGGCTTCAGCTCAGCGTCAGTCTGGCCATCGATCTGGGCAGAAACAGAGAGGTGGGGAGGCAGCTCCCAGACCCAGCCCCCCCCAGACACATCCCCCCCCCGCCACCTCAACACCCCAACACGGGCTCGCGTCCCACCTCCCACACCGGGTGTCCCGCCAGGCTGCGGCCGCCGCGCTGCGTCCCCACAGCCTCACCTTGGGTGGGTAGAGCAGGTTGAGAGACTGGTAGAGGCGAAAGTTGACGAAGCCCAGCAGGGTGGTGTAGAACTCGGTGAAGGTGGCCATCACACGGTAATCCACGTCCGTTGGGTGCTGCAGACACACAGGAGCACGAGGATGAGGACAAAGGACCAGATGTTTCTCTGCAGGGACAAGGCCCAACCCATTCACACAGGGAGGATCCTGCCCCTTTCGCAGCAAGGTCTGGTGGCCATGGAGCTCCACCAGACCCTGGGCAGGGAGAAATCTCAGGGCTGTGAACCAAAGCCCTGCTGAAACCCCTCTGATGGAGCAACCCATCCCTTCATGGATGGGGCCCTTCATCCACGGACACTGCACCTCCAGGTGCGGCGTGCAGGCCATGGCCAAGCACAAGGAGCTGAAATCTGGCAGGGACCCAGCCAGCCCCACGATAGCTAGAACACAAGGGAGCGGGAAGCAACGCTGGTGGGGAAGGACAAGGGGCTCCATGAAAGCTGGGGAGGGGCTCTTAATCAGGAAGTGCAGAGACAGGATGAGGGGGGAATGGTTTTAAGCTGAAAGAGGGGAGATTGAGATGAGATCTTGGGGAGAAATGTTTTGCTGTGAGGGTGGGGAGGCCCTGGCCTAGAGCAGTGGTGGCTGCCCCATCCCTGGAGTTGTCAAGGCCAGGCTGGATGGGGCTTTGAGCCCCCTGATCCAGTGGGAGGTGTCCTTGCCCATGGCAGGGTGCTGGAACTGGGTGGGCTTTGAGATCCCTTCCAACCTAAACCACTCCAGGATTCTATGACAAGTGTTGGCCAAGGAGATGCTGTGGGACTGAGCTGGGGAGAAGAGACCCAGTGTGGGATTTTCCAAAGACCACGAAGCCGGAAAGCCTCAAGCCAGCCATGCCAAGCCCTGAAAAATCCCAGAGCAAAACAAGAGCGCACTGCTGTGACGGTGACCTCATGTGTGCCAGGGACCCTGGCAAGGCACAGCACGGCCTGGTGACCTCTCCCGGCACGGTGGCACCCAGAGTTCTCCCCTGGCCCTGCCACGGCCTGGACCGCGCATGGGACGTGTCAGAACCACCCAGGGAGAGGGTGCAGGGTCTGACTCGTCCCTTCCCACGGTGCCACCAGTCTCATTCCTGAGGTTAATCTTTAATTGCTGATTAAAACACATTTTAATAATTGACAAGAGGAAATAAGGAACCGGGGAGGCTGGTACAGCCAGGCACAGGGGACACGGGAGTGCTGGCGTCCCTCAGGCCGTGCCCCGTGCTCTCCACCACAGGCTGGGTGCAGCCCTGGCTGCTCGGCAGCGCGAGAGAGCCCCAGGGCACCCTGCAATGTGTGGCCAGGGAAGGGATCCTCCTGTGCTCCCACCGGGTACTCACATCGTGGGCAAATGTGTAAGGGGTGATCCAGGTGATCGGCTGCCCCAGCACCTCCGCCTGGTAGTAGATGCCCTTGATGGAGAGGAAGACCTGGCAGGGAACATCAAGAGGGCTCAGGGGGAGGAAGATCAGGTTGCTCCCTCATCCCCCATCCTTGTTAACCCTTCTCTTCTTAGGGAATTGCCACGAATTTGCCTCCCGGGGCACATTCTCATGGTCCCGGCCCCCACGGCCCCCACGGGGGCAGGAGGTCTCAGCCCCATCCCTCCCCGTGCTGCCCACCTTGCGCAGGGAGCGGGAGGCGATGACGTAGTTGAGGAACTCCACGGACAGGCGACGGCAGAGCTGGATGGTCTGGACGTGGCACTTGCCCGTGCGTGGGAAGGTGGAGAAGAGGAAGCACATGGAGAGGGCATCGTCCAGGTCCCGCAGCGCATCTATGAAGGTCGGGTACCTGTGCCCGGGCAGGAGAAGAGGAATTACACCCACCCTGATGCTCACCAAGAGCTGCTGAAGACCCCACATGAGGAAGGACCAGGCACTGTGAAGCATCCGGCCCCTGGTGACCCACAGGAATGGGGCATGGGGAGCCTGCACCCACACAGCTCCAGGGCTCAGGTCTCTACAGGGAGCCAGGAACCTCCTTAGCGAGGGCACAGCGACACTTCTGGGTGGGCACAATCAGGTGTTTGGGCACCCACAGGTGCTGTGTGTTGGTGAAACCCAGCTGGCACCCACCGCTGCCTCCCAGAGCTCAAGGACAACATGTGGGCAGCGGGAGGCCAGGGGTGCCTGGCACTGCTCGGGCAGGAGGGCCAGAGGAAACCTGTAGAGGGAGATAGTGCAGTGCCACAGTTGGAGCAATGCCCAGCACAGAGCTTGTGGGGCAGCTCCTGGCTCTCTGTGCTGTTTCCCTCTCCATGCACAGCCAGGTCCCACACACGGCCAGGACAATGAGGAGACCCAACAAAGCAAGTTCCCTCCCTCCTGAGTCCTCTCATCTCTCCTCGCCACCAAATTCACCAACTCGGAGAGCATAATTCGCCCTCCCTCCAAGGAAAACCCAGCTTGGGGAGAGGAGAAGAGATCTCTCCATCTTCCTGGAGATCCTGGAGCCATCTGCTATAGAGAGGCACTCCCTGCTCGCTCATTCTCTCTGATGGTCAATGACAGGACCCAAGGGAATGGCAGGAAGATGTGCCAGGGGACGGTTAGATTGGGCATTAGGAAAGGTTCTTCTCCCAGAGGGTGGTGGAGCACTGGAACAGCTCCCCAGGGAAGCAGTCACAGCCTGACAATATTCCAGAAGCCTTTGGCCAACGTCCTCATCCTCACGGTGTGAAAGTTGGGGTGTCCTGTGCAGGGACAGGAGTTGGACTGGATGGTCCTTGTGGGTCCCTTCCAACTCAGGACATTCTGTGATTCTACTCTCACTGGGAGTCTTGTGTCCAGTTCTGGAATCCCCAACAGGATGTGGAACAGTTGGAATGGGTCCAGACAAGGCTACAAAGATGATCTGAGGGCTGTAGAACCTCTGCTATGAGAACAGGCTGAGAGGGTTGGGGTTGTTCAGCCTGGAGAAAAGAAGGCTGTGGGGAGACCTTAGAGCAGCCTCCCAGGACTGAAAGGGGCTCCAGGAAAGCTGGGGAAGGGCTTTTTTTACAAGGGCCTGGAGTGACAGGATGAGAGGGAACAGCTTTAAACTGGAAGGGGGAAGTTTTAGATTAGAAAGAAATTCTTCACAATGAGGATGAGGAGGCCCTGGCCCAGATTGCCCAGAGCAGTGTTGGCTGCTCCATCCCTGGAGGTGTTCAAGGCCAGGTTGGATGTGGCTTTGAGCCCCCTGATCCAGTGGGAGGTATCCCTGCCCATGGCACGGAGTGGGACTGGATGGGCTTTGAGGTCCCTTCCAACCCAAACCATTCCATGATTCTACACTGTGCTACAACAGTGTGCAGCACGCTACGGCCTTCTCCAGCCCAGAAACACCAAAACCCATCAAACCCCTCAGAACATTTAGAGGAGATGGGTTCCTGAAGAGGCACAGACAGCAAGAAGGCTCCAGAAGTCCAGGTGGTTGCAGGACAAGCTCCTCCCAAAGGGGAAAAGCTCTGCTGGGGCCCAGCTGCTCGCTCACCTCTCCTTCACGATGTGGTCGAGCTTGTAGGTGGGCTTGTTGTCTTTCAGCCGGTCTACGGTGTTCCACTCGCTCTTCCCATACGCCTTCCGCAGCTTCCGGACAAAGACCTGTGGGGAGAGGGGGCTGTGGGGGGCTCTGTGGGGAGAGGGGGATGTGGGGGGCTCTGTGGGGAGAGGGGGATGCGGGGTGGGGGGGGTTCTGTGGTGAGAGGGGGAGCCAGTGTGGGGGCTCAGGCAGGGCAGGCACCTTGTACTCCCGAAATTTGTTGACGATGGGCTCGTGCAGGAGGAATTTGATATCCTTGAGGAGGTAGAAGGTCCGGGGCGCGGTGGAACCTTTGTTCACCTTCTTCTTGTGCTTGGGCTCGTGGGGGTAGATCCCTTTCAGGATGCAGAGACGCCTGGAACGGTGACGAGGGTGACACAGGTGACACCTGCACCCCCGAGAGTCCAGCCCTCCCAACACCAGCCCTGGAAAAGAGGGGGGACCCCAAAACTGGGCAGCCTGAGACCCCCAGGGCACCGTGCCATGTTCCCTAGGGAAAGGGTCACCCATGGGCTCCATCTCCTACTGCTGTCCTAGGGGCGTCCTAGAGGGTTGGGGGGGCTAGAGTGGGTTCAAGAGGTTCCCTCAGGGGGTCTATGGGGTCCCAGGGGTGAACAAGGTCTGGAGGGGGCTGAAATGGGGAATTCTGGGGGTCAGAGGGAGTCCTGCGGGTGCTGAGGGCATCCCAAGGTGGTTCAGAGAGGTCTTGGGGGTTTCAGCAGGATCCCCGAAGGTTCCCAGGTGGGGTCAGAGAGAGTCTGAGAGGTCCTGAGCGGGTGCTGTGGGGTCCTATGTGGTTCATCAGGATCCCAGGAGGTTCCTGGGTTGGTGTCAGAGTGTCCCAGGGGTTCAGGGAGGTCATGAGGGGGTACAAAGGGGTCCTGGGGGGTTCCTCAGAATCCCGGGCTGGGCAGTGGGCGCACCTGAAGTCGGGCAGGCTCAGCTGCAGCTTCTTCCGTGCCCGGTTGCGGGTGATGTAGTTGGTGGCGGAGCCGCGCTCGTACTGGGGAGAGAGCAGAGAGTTGGGGGGGATCAGCACGGGGTGGGGGAGGGAGCAGCACCGGAGCCACCGGGACTCCTGGGGCCGGGGGGGGGGGGAACGGGAAAGGGGGAGGAGACGGGCGCTGGCACCGGGGGATACCGGTACCGGGGAGTATCTGTACCGGGCAGGGGGGAACATCGGTACAGGGATGTGTGAGCACCGGCACCGGCAAGGAAGGGGGACGAGCACCAGGATTGCGAGGGGGAAGGGGGGAGCACCGGTACCGGGTGTGTGCGTGTGTGTGAGCACCGGTACCGGGAAGGGGGAATATCGGTACCAGGAGAGGGGGAGCAGTGGTACCGGGGTTAGGGGTGTGTGAATACTGGGACCGGACACGAGGGGAGCACTGGTACCAGGGATACGAGGGGGGGAGCACCGATGCTGCGACGCTGGGGTGTTTGAGCCCCGGTACCGGGCGGGAAGGCGGGGAGCACCGATAGCGGGGATAGGAGTGTGTAAGCCTCAGCACCAGCACCGGCGGGGGTTACATCGGTACCGGGGAGAGACGGGGGAAGCACCGATAGCGGGGGGGAGGAAAACGGGGATCACTTGGTACCCGGATGGGTGCGTGAGCACCGGTACCAGGGGAGGGGCAGCCCTGGTACCGGCTACGGGGGTGTGTGAGCACCGGTATCAGGGCACCGGTACCGCGGGGAGGAGCCACCGGTGCCGGGGGGGGGGCGGAGGGCGGTGTCGCGGCCCCGGTGCGGGGAGGGGAACCCACGGTACCTTCTTCTTCTCCAGGCCGCCCATGGCTCCGCCGCGTGCTCCGGCCTTGCAGGACCCAGGACCCGCCCCGCCGGGACCGCCCGCGCCGCGGCTGCCGCGGGGAGCGCTGGGCACGGGGCGGGGACAAACGGCCCCGTTCGCTCCGGAGCGGCGGGGGCAGCGCAGAGTCGGGGCAGCGGGGGTGCGACGGGGGGAGCGGAGGACTGGAGCGGCGGAGGGAAGGGGGTTTGAGGTCCCTTCCAACCCAGCCCATCCTGTGGTACCATCAGAAGAGATTCTGTATCTGCTTTCAAAAATACTTCTACCTCTTTCACTGAGGTCACAAACCCAATTCTACAGGAAAACAACTCTACTTCTACCAAATATTCGTCTCTGCAATAACAACAACTTCTTGTATAGGGGAGGTTTGGGGGACCTTGGGGGTCCCCTCAGCCCCATTCCACCTCCTGCCCACCAAAGGGCCCTGAACCCCTTTGTCACCAAAATGGGGAAAGAAGCTTCTTGACGCCAAGTGGGGGGAGGTCTTCAGAAGTGTGTCTGCTCTAGGAGGATCCCTGTGATTTAATACTGGATTCAAAGAACGCTGCTTCTTACGCCCCCAAGTTGGTGTTAAGAAGTGTTTTCCCGATGTCAGTGCCCCCCTTGCTGCCAGGATTTGGGAGCTCGACCCCCCCCCGCCCCCCATACCCACCCCACTGGGCTCTTCAGTCTTCCTTTCCTTCCCCAATAAAACCCCTCTCCAGGCAAACAGGTTGCGGGATTTGTGTGGTTTCCACCCCTCAGGTTATTTTTGGCTGCCTTGGCCATGACCGGTCGTTGTGACCCAGTGGGCCCTCGCTGCCCCTGGCTGTGACGCGGAGGTCCCGGAGCCCTCGGTGCCTTGGGTTCCTGCCAGGCCAGGGAGCCGGGAACAAAGAGCAGGCGCCAGCATCCTATCAGTGCCCCGGCACGGGCAGCCCCCACTTCCCCTGCTTCCCCTCAGCCAAAGTCCTTCCTGGTTTTGCTGACTCGGCCGTGCTGTGCGGAAGCGGCTCATTCCCGGCCTTGTCCCAGCTTGGCTCGGCCAGGCTCTTGCCTGCATTGCCAACCGTGCCAAGCCGAGCCTTGGCACCCAGCGCCCAGCATGTGGCTGCTGCTCGCCCTGCTGCAGGCCGTGCCCGCCCAGCTCTGCCGTGAGTATGGCCACGCTCAGCCCTGCGTCGCACCAGCGTCGGGCCCGTGTAGGATTGGTCCCTGATCCAGCTGTGGTGGCCGAGAGGTCCCCAAGGAGCTGTGCTGGGGAGGGGACGGGCACTGCCCTGCGCTCCAGCCCCGCGCCCTGGCATCGGGGAGGGCATCAGCCTCATGAAACCTCACCGGTGATGGGTTTCACCTCGTTCCTGTGCCCCCTTCCTTGCCCAAAGCCTGGAGATGCCTCACTCCTGTGCGGACAGCTGACCCATGGCACCAGTGCCTGGGGTCCCTGAGTCAGGGGTGCCCCTCGCCCCGTGGGTGCCCCTCGCCCCATGGTGTGGTGGGACGGTGGCCACACCTGGGCTCTGTGTGCTCTGTTTCTTCCTCATTTTGGGGGGTAAACTTGATGTTTTAGGGCTCGAGGGAGGAATGCAGAAGGCACAGGGTGCACAGCAGGGTTGGGGTGCACAGCAGGATTGGGGTGCTGGGTCTCCATCGCCACCACAGCCCCACACAACCAGCGCTGGGGCTGCCGACATTGCAGGACTGGTGCTTGGGGTGGGCTCAGCCCCATCCTGCGCCCTCACCCTGTGCTCTCTCTCTCGCTGGGACCGGGGGGTTGCAGAAGTCCCGGAGCAGGATGGAGCCGTACGGGTGCTGAGCTCCCAGCTGCTGGCTCTGGCGCTGGACCCCACACGGGACCCCGACCCCAGCATCTACCTGGCCCTTCGCCTGGCAGGCGACCACAACTTGGGCGAGGAGCAGCGGTACCTGAGGCGGCTGCGCGACGCCTTCCAGCACCGCTACAGCTGGTAGGACCCCAGGGGGACCCCGGGTGCCCCCCGTGCGCTCTGGGGTGCCCCTTGTCCCCACTGACACCCAGCCCCCACAGGAGCCTGCAGGCAGCTGACCAGCCCCACGCCGCGCCCCACAGCCCGCAGGATGCTGTGGTCACGGAGCCCAGCACGTATGTGTGTGTGTGTGTGTGTGTGACCCCCGTGGGGTGTGTCCTCCACCAGTGGGGTGACAGCCCCCAGGGGTGGTGTGGGGGCTCTGCCCGCCGGCGAGGGCTGATGCGGTGCCTTGCAGGGGTGCTGAGCCCGAGTGGCCCGAGACGGGGCGGCTGGCACTGTACCTGCTGGGGCTGAGGGCCACTTGCCCCCCGCCTGAGCCCGGTCCCCAGCGCTTGCTGGTGACGTGGCTGAAGTACTACCTGGAGGAGGACTGGACAGGTGAGATCACCCTACCTGGTGACCATGGTGAGCACCCACTTCTGTGCCGGCACATCCAGCCATGGGGCCATCAGCTGGCCTCGGTGAAACCACACCTCGTCCCCAGGCTCCCGGCACCACGGCCACCCCCTCACCAGTTACTACCAGTATGGACTGGGGGTGCTGGCACTGTGCGTCCACCGCAAGCGGGTACGGGAGGAGGTGATCCACCGGCTCCTGGCAGCCGAGCGCCACGGCAAGTTCGGGCACGGCGTCAGCAATGCCATGGGTAAGAGACACAGGGACAGGCGGGGTGGCGGCACCCCAAGGTGGGCTCGTGGGATGCAGGGTGACACTCGGTCCCCGCAGACACGGAGGCGTTGGTGGCGTTGGCCTTTGCCTGCCTGGAGCGGGAGAAGCTGGTGGGCACCAGGCTGGCGGAGGATCTGCGGGCGGCCACGTGCCGGGCGAGGAGGAGGATCGTGAAGGCACAGGGCGAGGACGGCTTCTTCGGCAACATCTACAGCACCGGGTGGGCCATGCAGGTGGGCAATGAGAGGGGTAGGAGCTGGGCTGCAGGAGGGTGGGAGCAGGGCTGGGTGGGCTCCCAAGTGTGGGCAGGGGTGTGGGCACCACTGTGGGTGGAGATGTGGGTGTGGATGCAGGTGTTTGCCCAGAGCAGTGGTGGCTGCCCCATCCCTGGAGGTGTTCAAGGCCAGGTTGGATGGGGCTTTGAGCCCCCTGATCCGGTGGGAGGTGGAACTGGATGGGCTTTGAGGTCCCTTCCAAACAAACCTTTCCATAATTCTGCGATACAGACACGGGTGCTGGTGCAGATGTGGTTGTGTGTGCAGATGTGGGTGCAGGCACGGATTCCTGGGCAGATGCAGCCACCCTGGGGCAGGTGGGCAGTGATGCTCAGCTCCACCACTGTCAGCTGCCCAGGGACCCAACCCACCTCCCACCTTGAGCCGCTGCCCTGTCACCTTTTTACCTCGCACTCCCAGGTCTTCATCGCCACCAACACGTGCCACACGCAGCCAGCGTACGGCAGGGCCATGGCTGCGCTGGTGGAGAACATGGACACCTTCACCACCGCCGCCACCATGGCCCAGGTGCTGCCGGCGCTGCACGGCCGCTCGTACCTGGACATCGCTTCCATGCACTGCAAGGAGGAGCCGGGTAGGAGCCCGGGTGGCATGGGGAGACTTGGGATGGGGTTGGCTTGGTCTCCATCCGTGCCACGGTGGCTTCCTTCTCCAGACACGCTGACGCCCATCGACCCTGTGCCATCACCTGAGGCGCGGGGGAACAAGACAGTGAGGCTGGTGGTGGAGTGCCCTGAGCCACGGTGTCCCCACGGCTGGCTCTACGACCAGCAGGTGCCCGCGCCCGCCAGCGCCTCCCTCCTGGATGTGCTCAGGGCGGCCACCACACAGGGAAACTTCACGTATGTGATCTGGGATGGGGGGACCCTCTGGGCTCCCTGGGTGTCACAGCTGAGGTGGCCTTGTGCCCTGCACCCACTTCAGGGGCTCATGTGGTCCCCAGCACGTGGCTCCTTTGGCAACGACCTGCTGGACCCTCACCTCCATCTCCCACCCACCAGGTTTGAGACCCAGGAGACCCCCCAGGGTCCTTTTCTGCACAGGGTGCTGGGGCTCGAGGCCCACCAGCAGAAGCGGAGCTACTGGCAGCTCCTGACCGCCCCCAGCACCAGCCTGCAGATGGGTGAGTGATGGGTGGGGGTCTCAGGGGTCTGGGCAGACCCCAAGGCTGCTTTCCCACCTGGGTCCACTGTGTCCTCTCCACAGGGGTGGCCGAGTACCGACCTCAGGATGGGGAGACCCTCACCCTGCGCCTGAGCCACTGGTAGAGGTGGGGAGCGATGGCAATGAAATGCCCGCATGGGCACAGAACCTGCTGCGTCCATGCCTCCTGCTTCCCCTGTGCCCCAACTCTGCCCCAGGAAGAGGGGGGACAGAGGGTGCCCCGCGTCCTATGGGCATGGTGGGATGGGAGCACCCAGAGATGCAGCTCCTGCTGCCCCAGCCCCACTCGGGAATGCCAGGGAGAGCAGCCGGGGGGGGGGGGAAGTGTGTGTGTGGGGGGAGTTGGGGAGCCCGAGTCAGCGATGCCTATCCTGGGGCCCAACCTCCTCTGGGGGGACCCTTCTCCTCCCCAATGACCCCCCACCAAAGGCTTGGGGACCACTGGTGACCTCAGTGCTGCCCACAGCCCACGGTGACCCCACACCCCGTATTCCCGCACTCTGTATCCCCAGGCGGCCACCTCACATCGGGCACCCCACATCCTGCATCCCACATCCATGGGCGAGCACCCCGTGTCCGCGGGTGGACACTGCATTCCTGCACCCCACAGCCCCGTACCTCGCATCCCCAGGGGGGACCCCGCATCCCTGAGCAGAGACCCTGCAACCCATATCCCCGAGGAGGGACCCCACACTCCATATCCCTGGGTAGGCATCCCACCGCCCTGCACCCCACATCCCTGGGCGAGCACCCTGCATTTCATATCCCTAAGGGGGGGACCCAACATCCCGCATCCACACACCCCACATCCCCGGGCGGGCACCCCACATACTGCATTCCGCATCCCCTCGTGGACACACTGCATCCCTTCACCCCACATTCCTGAATCTCGCACTACCAGAGGAGGACCCCGCATCTCTGGGAGGGCACCTTGCACTCCGTATCCCCAGGGGGTGGAACAACACACTCCACATTCCCACACCCCGCTTCCCCACACCTCGCACCTCTAGGTGCGCACCCCACATCCCCGCATCCCCAGGAGGGACATCACATCGCCAGGCAGACACCCTGCATCCCGTATCCCCGGAGAAGTACCCCACAATCCACATCCCTGGGCGGGCACCCCACATCCCTGCATCCCATATCCTGCATCCCGCATCCGCGGGTGAACAATCTGCATCCCGGCACCCCTGTCCGGGCTCCCCCCCCCCGCCCCCGCTCCGCTGCCCGTGACGCGGTGCCCGCGGGGCGGAGCATCCTCCCTTCTACCCTCCCTCTTTCCATCCCTCCCCGCCATCGCCAAACTTCTCGCTCGCATCCGGCCCCGCCGCTGCCTCCCGGTGCCGCTCCCGGTACTCTCGGTGCCGCTCCCGGTGCTCCCGGTGCTGCTGCTCCCGGTGCTCCGAGAGCCCCCGGAGCCGCTCCCGGTGCCACCGCTCCCGGTGCTCCCGACGCCCATGTGCCCACGGGCGGGCGCTGCGGTGGCTCCGCCGGGAGGCGAGGGGTCCCCCCAGCCCTGTTCCTCGGGGGGGACACCACGGGCACCCCCGGGGCCGCTGCTGCCCGTCACCGTGCTGGCCTGGCTGGGCACCGGCTGCGCCCTGGCCGGCCTCAACCGCTGGGTCCTGGCGGCACAGGGGTTCCGGTACCCGCTGCTGCTGTCAGCCTTGCACATGGGCTGCGCGGGGGCACTGGGGTACCCCCTGGGCTGGGCGAGGGGTCCCCAACATCCAGATCCCCGTCTCCACGCCAGGGGACCCCCATCACCCCATGCCAGGGACCCCCCATCACCCCATCCCCGCGCCAGGATCTTCCTGCTCAGCATCACCTTCTGTGCCAGCGTGGCCCTGGGCAACCTGGGCCTGAGCTTGGTGCCACTGGACGTGGCACAGGCAGTGGCCACCACCACGCCACTCATCACCCTGGTGCTGTCGGGGCTGCTGGGCGCCAGGCGGCATCGCCCGCTGCACCCGCTACAGCTGGCGGCCATGGGGCCTGTGTGCGCCGCGGCCGCCTGCGCCGTCGCCGGGGACATCCGCTGCCACCTGCCCGGCTGTGCCATCCTGCTGGCCGCCACCGTCCTGCGCGCGCTCAAGTCCATCCAGCAGAGTAAGTGCCACCTGCATGGCCTTCCCTCCCCTGGGGTCACCCCAGTGCCACCCTGGTGCTGGTGGCACCTGCTGAACATACCCAGCATCGGTGCCGCTCTATTGCAACCCTGACTCTGGTGGTATTCTGGCCTCCAGTGCCACCCCAGCCCCAGTGCCACCCCGATGCTATCCCAGTGCCACCTGCTGCCCCTGTGGCACCCTGCGTCCCGAACTGGGGCACCCAATGAGCAAGGGCAGCCCCTGAAACAAGGTATCCCCAAGTCGGGCACCCTGTGAACAAGGGCACCCCGTGAATGAGGGCAACCCCCCAAGCCAGGGCAACCCCTGAACCAGGGCACCCCCCCAAGCCAGGGCAACCCCAAAACCAGGGCAACCCCCCCAAACCAGGGTACCCCCAGCCTCATGGATGGGACTGTCCCCTCATTTCCCCCTTCCTGGTGACACTGGGGATTTCTCACCCGCCGGTGCCCCAGTGGGGCTCGTGTTGATGGGTGTCGCGTGGGCGCCGGGTGCCCCTGCTGGGCCGGCCGCCTGTCCCGCTGACTGTGCCCTCGTCCCCAGGTGTGCTGCTGCAGGAGGCCCACCTGGACGCTCGCGCGCTGCTCTGCCTCACCTCCCTGCCCAGTTTCCTCCTGCTCTTCGGCGTGGCCATGGCGCTGGAGCTGGGCACCTCCTGGGAAGGCTTCCTGCGCTACGATGGCACCCTCTGGGCCTGCGTCCTGCTCAGCTGCCTGGGCTCCATCCTCTACAACCTGGCCACCTTCTGCATCCTCTCCCTCACCTCCGCCCTCACCATCCATGTCCTGGGCAACCTCACCGTGGTGGGCAACTTGCTGCTGTCCCACCTGCTCTTCGGCAGCCACCTCAGTGGGCTCGGCTACCTGGGCATTGCCCTCATGCTGGCCGGGACGTTCATGTACCACCAGCCGGACCTCACTGTGACGCGCTGGGTGCTCCGAGGGCACCCCAGGCGGGAATAGGGGTCTTGCTGGGGACGGGGGAGATGGGAAGGTGGGGAGACTGCAGGGTGTGAGTGAACACTGCCCTGTGGGGGCACACGTGGGTTGGTGTGCACGGATCTGTGGGCGCGTGTGCCGGTGGTCATGGCTCGGTGTGCACACAGGTGTGCCAGTGGGTGAGACCCTGTGTGTGCTGGTGTGCACAGATCTGTGTGCACATACGTGTGCCAGAGTACACAGCTTGGTGTGCACACAGGTGTGCTGAGGTGCATGGTGCTGTACACGTGCGTGTGCTGGTGTGCACGGATCTGTGGGCAAGTGTGCCAGTGGGCATGACTCGGTGTGCACAGAGGTGTGCTGGTGTGCATGGCCCATGTGAACAGGTGTGTGCTGGTGTGCACAGCTCTGGGTATACACGTGCTGGTGTGCATGGCTCATGTGAACAGGTGTGTGCTGGTGTGCACAGCTCTGGGTATACATGTGCTGGGGTGCATGGCTCATGTGAACAGGTGTGTGCTGGTGTGCACAGCTCTGGGTGCTGAGGTGTGTGATGCTGTGCACACGGATGTGTTAGTGCACATGGCTTCATATGAACACGGGTGTGCCAGCGTGCATGGCCCTGTGTGCACACGTCTAGTGTGCACCTGTGTGTGCAGATGAGCACAGGCTCTGCGTGTGCAACAGGGTCTGTGTGCACACGTGTCATACTGTGCACAAGTTCTGTGCATGTGTGTGTCCTGGTGTCCATAAGCTCTGTGCACATGTATGTGCTGATGTGCACAGTTCTGCGTGTGCAGTTGGGTCTGTGTGCACAGCTCTGGGTGCACGTGCGTGCCTGGGTGTGTGCAAGGTCTGTGCACACATGTGTGTTGATGTGAACAAGCTTTGCATGTGCAACTGGGTCTGTGTGCACAGCTCTGGGTGCACACGTGTGTCTGAGTGTACACAAGTACTATGCACATGTGGTGTCCATAAGCTCTGTGCACACGTGTGTGTGTTGATGTGCACAGCTCTGCGTGCAAGTGGGCACATCTGGGTGTGCACAGGCTCTGTGCCTGTGAGCAGCTCTCTGCATGTGACTGCATGTGCACACACGTGTGGTGGCGTGTGAGGCTCTGGGTGTGCAAGCAGGGCTCCTGCACGTGGGCACAAACGGACTGCTGCAGGTTCTGTGCGTGTGAGCGTGCCTGTGGATGGGTCTGCATGCAGGAGGCCTTGCGTGTGCTGCAGTGCACGGGTGCTGTGTGTGCGCGACTGTGGCTGCATGGGCAGGTGTGCACAGGTGTGTCAGTGTGCACGGGCTCTGTGTGTGGGCAGGGTAGTGCTGGTGTGCACAGGGACTGTGTGCCCGCAGCTGTGTCGATCTGCACAGGTTCTGCGTGTGCCAATGCGCGTGGGCACCTCTGTGTGTGTGTGCACGTGGGCTCAGCGCGGGTGAGGAGGGACCTGTATGGGTGTGCAGCTGTGTGCACCTGCTCTACACATGCATGCACACGTGGGCTGGGCACGCTCAGGGACGTGCGTGCGTGCGTGTGCAGGTGCGTGTGCATCACTACTGAACTCTGCTGCCTGGAGAAAGCCCAGGGCTGCGTTCACACACGGCTCTCACGGCCAAACACGATGCCCAGAGACAAGGGTGGGTGAGTGTCCCCCCTCCTGTCCCAACTCCACCGTGTGGTGCCGATCCCACGGTGCTGCCGGTGTCACCGTTTGTCCCCGCTGTGCCCTCCTGCTCACCTCCGGCTCCGGTCCCATCCTTCCCACCTTGGAAGCCAGCGAGAGACCTGCAAAGGGCACGGGATGGCTCTGGGATGTGCTGGGCTGCAGCGCTCACCTTGGCCAAGGGACATCCCAGTGTGTGTGTGCGCCGGTACTGACGCTGGCACACGCGTGTGTGCATGCCCTGATGGGCACAGCGGCACCTCCGTGCCCGTGGCGGCTGCTGCCGCGCTTTGCGTCCCGGCACCGGGGCTGAAGGACCCAGCTCTGATTGCACTTTCCCAAAATAAAGCTCTATTTTTGTTGTTCTCCACCTGTGGTTCCTGGGCTGATCTCACACCCAAAGCACGGTGGGACGGGAGGAACCACCCGGAGTAGGAAAGGGAAACCGAGGGGCAGAAATGCCTGGGGAAGGCCCAGCTCCCTGGGGGCCACCGTGGCTGGTGTCTCCACGCCCTGGTGCAGGGAAAGCCAGGGTTTAGCAGCCCCAGGGCTGGCACTGGGACCCTCGCTCAGGACGTGGAGGGATGTGGTGATGGGGAGAGGAGTCACCGGCCACAAGTGTCCGGAGAAGGTCCAGTCCTGCTGGGAGCCAGGGCTTCGCCCTGTCGCAAGGCAGCGTGACGCCAAGGAGCATCCTGTCCCCTGGCCTCACCGTCCAGCGCTGTGACTCACACCACCCCACAAACACCCTCCCCTGCCCGTGGAAACTCCCGCCCTCTTTCCCAAACAGCAATTTTCTTCCACTCCTAAGGGTGACGGGTTCTGCGACCGCTTCCAGAGGCATCCTGGGAGTGGCTCCCTGCCCAGCGCACAGCAAGGGAAGGGCTGCTCCTTGGGCTGCCGTGGTTCTGGTGTGCCAACGCCAGGGCCACCCTCACCAGGGTGTCCCAGGGATGCTGGAGTGGTGCCCATCCTGCAAAGGGCTCAAGAGGCCCTGTGTTATCAGCAAGTGGCCCCTGCTCTGGCTACAACACGGCAGCAACAACCCTGTTTGAGTCATGGAATGGTTTGGGTTGGAAGGGACCTTAAAGCCCATCCAGTTCCACCCTCTGCCAGAGGGCTTCGTCAGGAGAGGTTTGTGCTTAATATTAGGAAAAAATTCTTCACTGAAAGGGTGATTGGCCATTGGAATGAGCTGCCCAGGGAGGGGGTGGAGTCATTGTCCCTGGAGGTGTTTAAAAACAGATTGGATGAGGTGCTTAGTGCCATGGTTTAGATGATGAGTGGGTGCTGGTGTTGGGTCATAGGTTGGACTCGATGATCTCAGAGGTCTTTTCCAACCTTGTGATACTGTGAGATTCTCTGTCCTTCAGGCCAGAGGTTTTACTGCTGCCCCAGGGATGTGCGAGGCTTAGAGCATTAGAACAGAGAGATCCACACCTGGGAGGCAGCAAGGACAAACACTCGCTAAGCTGAGGGTCCCAAACCAGTAAATGATATCTTTCCCTCACACACTGGGCTGTTGGATTGAACCTTTCCCATCCCGGTCCTCAAACAGTGTCAGGGAGATCCTGGCTCTGGAGCTGAAATCGTGACAAAGTCTTTTTTAAGGGCTGACATTAAGAAAAATGCCTTCTCCCTGGCGGGACAGCCCGGCCCTAGGACAGATGACACAAAGAAGGCAGTGTCCAGGAGTGGTGAGCAACATCTGTGGATGCTTAAAGCAGCCCAAACCCACTTGGAGGCCAGGAGATGGACAGGAAGACCCTTCAAGATTTCTTCCAGCCCCATGTTCTTTGCTTCAGCGCCCAAAACAAACCCTCCTGAATTTGCTCTTAACCAAAGAGCTGGGTGTCAGGTGCAGGTATCTCACTTGGGTTCCGATAGCTGGGAAGAAAGAAGTGTCCAGGAAAGAGCTGGTAGCATCACCACCCCATTCCTCCCTCTTCTCTTGAAAGCTGCATTCAAACTGAGGTGCTCACCTTGATGCTACGCTGTGGCCATGCCCGTGCTTGACCGAGTGTCCCACTAAGCTGGATCTGGACTCCTTCCCAGCTTGGCCTTGGCCCTGGGAGCTGTCTCATCACCACCAACTTGCCAGGCAGTCAGGATCCACGAGCCCCCATCCACCTCCAGACAAGCAAGGCCCTGGTCTCCCCTCTCTTGGATAGTGGGTGCCTGTGCCCAGGACCCAGCCAGCAGAGCCAGGCATCTGCAGGTCCTGCCAGGGCTTGTGGCCCTGCTGCTCTCCGTAGGGAATGCCTGGTGTTTGACTGCAGAGCTGGAGTAAAGAGGGGTGGGGATGACTCTGTGGTCACCAGCTGTGCCCTTGCCTGGTCACAGATCCAGTCCAACACTCTCTGTGGTGCCTGTGCACCCAACCAGCTCGTTCTGTTCCTCTCCTTTAACATTTCTATTTTCCAAGACACATCTCACATGTCCATGAGGAGTGAGGTCTTTGCTTCTGGAAGGTGCCCTGGGAAAAAAACAATCGACTCGAAGGCAGGCAAGGCTCTGTGTCACCCACCACAGCTGTGACCTGGGCTGCCTGGAGGCCTGCAGAGCGCTGGGTTGCCAGGTTGCTCTTTGTGGGTGTGCAGGAGCACTCCCACAGTGCTGTTGGATGGACACAGAACCATGGAATCACAGAATCATTTAGGGTGGAAAACACCCTAGAGATCGAGTCCAGACCTTAACCTAACACTGCCAAGTCCACCACTAAACCCTGTCCCTAAGTACCACATCTACACATCTTCTAAACACGCCCAGAGATGATGACTCAGCCACTGCCCTCGGCAGCTATTCCAGTGTTTAATAGCCCATTCGGTGAAGAAATTCTTCCTAACATCCAATGTAACCCTCCCTTGGCACAACTTGAGGCCATTTCCTCTCATCCTGTCGCTTGTGACTTTAGAAAAGAGACCAACACCCACCTGGCTCCAACCCTCACAGTAGCTGGCGCTGAGGGACCCCTCAAGCTGACCCAGAGTTGGGGACCCCTCACAAACACCAGCAAGGGGCCCCTTTCTCCCCCTTGAAACAGGTCTGCTTGTTATTGCCACTCCAGACAGAGCTGCTGGAGCTGGAAATTCCATGCTGGGATAATCCTGAATGGATATGTGGTTTGCTGCTGAGCGATGCCAAAGCAGAGCAGGCTTCCAGTTTATAACAACATGATGACCCCACAGCAGTGATTCAAACCAACAACAGGCTTCCTTTTCTTGCTCTTATCTTGACTTCCCAGCCCACTGGGAGTAAGTGGGGTTCCTTCCGAGCAGTGAGCAGCTCACCCAAATAACCAGAGGAGGCCAAGGACCCTTCTGAAAAATCATAGACTCATAGAATCATGCAATGGTTTGAGTTGGAAGGGACCCCAAAGCCCATCCAGTTCCAGTCCCCTGCCATGGGCAGGGACACCTCCCACTGGATCAGGGGGCTCAAAGCCACATCCAACCTGGCCTTGAACACCTCCAGGGATGGGGCAGCCACCACTGCTCTGGGCAACCGAGGCCAGGACCTTCCCACCCTCATTGTGAAGAATTTCTTCCTAATGTCTCATCTAAATCTTCCCCCTTCCAATTTAAAGCTGTCCCCCCTCATCCTATCACTCCAGGCCCTTGTAAAAAGCCCCTCCTCAGCTTTCCTGGAGCCTTTTTCAGTATTGGGAGGCTGCTCTAAGGTCTCCCCACAGCCTTCTCTTCTCCAGGCTGAACAAGCCCAACTCTCTCTTGTACAGGAGGTGCTACAGCCCTTGGATCATCTTCATAGTCCCCCTCTGGACTCACTCCAACAGCTCCATCTCATTCTTACGTTGGGGATTCCAGAATTGGACACAGGACTCCAGGTGGGGTCTCACCAGAGGAACAGAGAAGGCTTGCAGCAATCAGATAGGGGAAGAGAAAGGGTCAGAGAGTGGAAAGCAGGACCTCCCATCTGGGATACTGGAGTCTGTGCTCTCCCTGCTCCGTCTGGAAGGCAGCAGATGATTGGACCAAGGGCTGCTGTCTCAAACCCCAAAGCCAGATCCCAGTTGGGAAAAACACCCACTGGTAATGCTCCAAACATCCTGACTCACAGCTGGGTTCTGTCCTGCACTGGGAGCACAGTTTGTGCTGGAGTGAAACAACACTCTCTAAACACGTGACGGTTTCCGAGTTGCTGTCAGGACGCGACACAGATCACGAGTGAGGATGGACTGCACGGCCCATGTTGCGTTGGTGCTATTTATAGTAACCCCACTCCTCACTGGTTGTATCACAAATCCCCGTGCTTTCAGCAGCAGAGACTTCACGCTCCGCCCCCTGAGGTGGGAAGAGTTTATTGTCAATGCTCCGGCAGGAATCCGGACAAACTGCCGCTGCCTTCCCCTTGCCCAGAGGTCACAGTTCGCACTCGGAGCAGTAGCATCACTCTTACTTCATTTTCATAAACATTGGGTATCATCCCCACTGGAGAACTGATTGTCAGGAGCCCCTCGGGGCCCAAGAGTGTGTGCTGGTAGTGGATGACCTGTGGCCAAAAGCTGTTGTCGGGTTCTACAATGGGATGGCAGGACTTGACTCTGGAGACAGGGAGCGATGCGTCCCCAGCCAGGCCAAGCACACAGCGGGGGCCTCGAATCATCAAACATCCTGAGCTGGAAGGGACCCACAGAGACCATCGAGTCCAACCCCTGTCCCTGCACAGGACACCCCAACGTTCACACCATGGGGCTGGGGGCGATGGCCAAATGGAATTGATGGAATATTTTCAGGCTGTGACTGCTTCCCTGGGGAGCTGTTCCAGTGCTCCAGCACCCTCTGGGGGAAGAACCTGCTCCTAATACTTAACCAAAACCTTCCTGGCACATCTCTCTGCCGTTCCCTCGGGTCCTGTCATTGGTCATCAGAGAAAAGAGCTCAGCCCCTGCTCCTCCTCCTTCCCTTGTGAGGAAACAGTAAACAACTGTCAGGATCCCCCTCAGACTCCTTTTCTCCAGGCTGAACAGACCAAGTGACTTCAGCCTCATATGAAGGGGCAGTTTAGCCTGGAGAAGGCTGAGGGGTCACCTCAGCACTGTCTACAACTGCCTGAAAGGATGTTGTGGTGAGGTGGGTGTTGGTCTCTTCTCCCAGGTGGTAGGTGACAGGGTGAGAGGAAATGGGCTCAAATTGTGCCAGGGCAGGTTCAGACTGGACATCAGGAAAAGTTTCTTCGCTGGAAGGGTTCTCAGGCACTGGCAGAGGCTGCCCATGGAGGTGGGGGAGCCTCCATCCCTGGAGGGCTTTAAAAGATGGATCGATGAAGTGCTCAAGGATCTGGTTTAGTTGTGGACAGTTGGACACGTTGATCTCAGAGGTCTTTTCCAACCAAGCAATTCCACGATTCTATCAATATGTGAGAGGAGGTGCCTGGACCTTTAAGGCAACACGTAACAGCCCAGCTTCTCAAGAACATGGGGTAAATAAGACACAGCACCCTGTGTGTGGCTGCACCGTGCCTGATCTCAGCCCTAGCAGGCAGAGGAGTAACGAGCTCCATGGTGTGGAGTTGCTACGTGGCTACTGAAAATGGGAGGCCAAGGGAGGGAATAACACCTCTTGGCTCGTGTCCCTGTGGAAGGGAAGGGCTGCAGTGTGTTTGAGGGCATCAGACACTGCCGAACGCAGAGGAGAGCGTGCTGTCAGAACAGGAGTCTGCATTAAACTGCACAGTTTGCTGCTTGGCTCAGGGAGAGACATACGGGACTGGGAGGGGGGCACAAGCTGGGCTGTGCCACATCCCCCCTGTCAGATGGCCCTGCTGAAAAAAGCCAAGTGCCAGGGGTGATGCCCAGTCAGGACGTGTTCTCTTCTCTCACTGAGCAGCGATGGTGCTGTGGCTTCCTTCTGTAGAAAGGGACAGGGTCTCTCAAAGCCCCGAGAGAAGAAGGAGGCCCCATCCTGCCCCAGGAATTATTGTATTGCCACCTTCGGTAGGAACCCAGTGGGGTCCAGGCACATCAGCAAGGTACAGACAGGGAGCCAAGCCAGCTCCTCGCCCGTCCCTTCATCCAGAGGCATCCTCCTCCTTGCAGAGGTAGCAAAGCCAGACCCAAAGTGGTGAGACCCATCTTCACACCACTGCTTCGATGTACTCCAACAATGAGAGGCAGCCCCAGCCTGGAGGCCTTGATACCAATGCTCGCTCAAATATGATACTTTTATCAGGAAGAGCTCAGTCCCAGCAGAGCCAGCAGCTTTGCCAGGAGGAGAGAGCACACATTATGCTTTATTTCTTGGCTTTCTTGCCCTTGCCCTTGCCCTTGCCCTTGTCTTTGTCTTTGTCCTTGCCCTTGCTCTTTTCCTTGCCCTTGTCCTTACTGTTGTCCTTGTCTCTGCCCTTGTCCTTGCCCTTTTCCTTGCTCTTGTCCTGGCCCTTTTCCTTGTCCTGGCCTTTCTTCCTCTTTGACTTGAAGAGGGACCGGACGAGGTAGCCTCTCCAGAAGGCCTGGATGCGGGTGGCAGCAAGGTTCCTGGTTTGAAGTTCCTTCAAAGCCTGTTCCTCCTTCTCCTGAAGTATCCTGCGCTGCTCCTCAATCTGGGAATACTCTTGGAGAAGCATAGCGTGTTTCTCCATCAGCAGGGACAGCTGGGCCTTCTCCTCAGTGTAGGTAGCATTAAGGTCCTCGTACTCAGCCTAGCAAGACAGTAGACACCAGGTATAGTGATTCTGAGGGCATTCAGCAGCTCCTCCCTGTACACCCCTAGGTGAGGGTTCTCAAACCCTTCCCAAATCCGGGGCAGAACCACGACTGGGAGCTGAGTCTTTCCAAAGGAACTCAAAAAGAGGTGTGTGTCCAGAAGAAGAGCGTGTGTCCATAAACAGGGCAGTACTAGGAAAGCCAACAGGGCCTTCTCAGAGGTGAGGCTGGGCTGTTGAGGATTCCCAGCCTGCTCTGGTTCAGTGCAACGCCAAGACTGTGCTGAGCAGGCTCTTTGGTTTCTTTGCACCTGAGAGGCATCTCTCAAGGGGCCGGCAGAAACAGGAGCACCATTTGGACACCAGGCAGGGCCAACAGGATTGGGGATTGAAGCAAACTGAAACACCTCTTCCCCAGCAGCAGGTGGGCATCTCTGACAGAAGAGGGCAACCCAAATACTGTGGGATTTAGCACTGGATATAACTTTTCCCGAAGCCAAAGCAGCAGAGAACTCCTGAACACAGAAGCAGGACAAAGATCCCTCCCCTTCTAAAGCCTGTGCTGCTTCTGGATGGAGAACTGCTCCTCACTCCCGTGGCCTCCTGTGTGAGAGCCACGTGTCCCTTTGGACGGATATCTACCTGAACATCCCACCTCGTGGGAGAGCAAAGCACTTGAAAGTGGATACCTGTTTTTCTGCCATGTCTGTGTCGTATTTCTGCATCCAGTTCACAATTTCCCTCTCCAGTCTGTACTTCCTCTGAAAGACAAAACGGGACAGGTTCCTTGCAGGCGCCTGAAGCCTGGTAAGAAGCAGCCCGTGTTTCAACAGGGAGCTTTGAGCCCTGTGTGTGGGTGTAACACCTCCTCCTTGTGGCGAGCTTCCTCCAGGTGACACGGACATTTTTTGCCCTGCTTTGGGGATTCTCATGGGACATTCCCCGAGGCTAAAAGGGCCTTATTTGGTTTACAGGATGGAGATGGGAGCTGTAACACAAGGCCTGCTCTCAGGCCGTTCCCCTGCTGTCACTGCAGGGTTCCTTTCCACTGGAATCGGCAGAGCATGAGGACAGAGCAGGTACACTCTGACAAACAGCACGTGGATCCTGCCAGCAGCTCGCAGGAACCGAGTGGCTACTCGCAGCAGCCAGACCTGACAGCGCTACAAAACGGTTTGAATCTCCTGAGCTCCCCTGCCGTTTACCTTCCTGAGAGCCAGCTCAGATGCTCGGTGCTCCAGCACCAGGGCCTTGAGTTGTGCTCTGAGCTCCTTCATGTCCTGCTCCAGCACGGCACACCTGGCCTGGGAGGCCTGCAGCTCCTCTTCTTGCCGTTTTTCTGCTTCCTCCTTGAGCTTCTGGATGCCAGCCTCGTAGTCTTTGGTCAGACCTTGTATGCTGCTTATGAGGTCTTTGATCATATTGTCCTTCTTGCGAATCTAGACCCAGAAAACAAGAGAGAGGAATGACACCGAGATACGCAGGGGAAGTGTAAGGTGGGCAGGAGAAGTGAGACACCTTTGCAAAGGTGGAGGAGATCTCAGAAGACAGGGCCTTGCCACTGCCAGCTGGGGGTAAATAGCCAGGTTGACACAGGGTGCTTTGGAAAGCTTCCCTCTCCGCTCCTCTGGGAACCCCGTCATAAAAGTAGGGGAGGAGCCACACCAAGACCCTGCTGTCTGAGGAAGGGACAAAATTGGAGACCCTGGAGAGAGCCACAGTTCCCTCAAGCTGTGGATTATGCTCAAGGACTGCCTGGGGGACACAGCTCAGGGTGCTGCCTGCTAGACAGAGCCTCAGCTGAGACCATGAAGCAGATTCATCCACAATGCCTTGGACAAGCTGCCAAGTGGCACATAAAAATCTCAAGTGCCTGGATTCGGGGATGTTCAGGGAGCAGAACGGAGGGGGAAAGCAGGCCCTTGTCTCCATTAGCACCACTCAGCACGGCAAGTACAGGATTAAATCTTCCCCTCTGACCTCCTCTTGCAGGAAGGAGAAAGGAAAGCAGAGGGCCTGGGAAATGCCCATTCATTTGTCTGCACCTCAGTGGCCTCCACAGCTAAAGGAAGAATTCCTGTAACCATCTAGGAATCACAAATGCCCTCAGGCAGCGGATACCACAGAGCTGGAAGTCCCAGAAATGTTGGTTTGAAGCAGGAGCAAAGGCAGAGCAGATTTTCCAAATGGATTTTCATCAGAGCAATCTCTCCCTGGGATGACTTTCTGTCATTTCATCGGCGGTGAAGAAAGCCTCGCGCTGGCAGCTGACACTGCAGCCCTGCCAAAACGCTACCGCAGCAATTTGTGCCTCTCCTGCAGCTCCTTTGAAACTCAGAGAATTGTCTCATTCCAGTTGGCCAGCGAGAACAGGTTCAAACCGTGCCAAATCCAAGTGTAAAAAAATAAAGCATGCAATAAGCATTTTTCATTATGTTTTAGAATGAAAAGAGTAAATCTCAGAGCTGGTCTAGAAATAACTTATGGAACTGCAAGAAACATGGTATTTTAGTTCTCCAAAGTTTTCCTTCAGCAAGGCTTTGTTAGGAAACACCTTCCCACAATACCATACCTCCTCCTCTCGAGCCTGGATCGCTGCTGCCAGTTCTGCCTCTAAGGCCGCGATTGCTTCAGAGTTTTTCTTAACCCGGAGGGAGCTGTTGTCCATGAACTGACGCTTTTCTTCCTCTGCCGCAGCACTAGTCTGGAGTCTCTCGAGCATGAAATTCCTGAACTCTCCAAAGGCTTTGATGAACTCTTCTGCTGGTGCCCCCCTCTCCCAGGCTCTGTATTTCAGATCCTGGCAAAGCTGAGGCTTGGCCAGCAAGAGCCTGAGGACGTTTCGCGCAGACCGCTTCAGCCGTTGCTCCAGCGAGCGGAGACAGCCCCGTTGTTCCTCTGCTCTCACAGCGTCCCCTCCTTCCAAGCCAGAAAGCAGGTGCTGCATTTCATCTGAAAGCTTTTGGTGCTTCCTCAGGTTGTTTGTGATCTCAGGTCCCAGCATAGCGGCAAACCTGTCCAGAGAGGTGATCAAACAGGGGATCAAACTGCTCAACTCCAGCTTGGCAATCGTCTGATCCAGGACAGCCACGATTCGTTCTGCCCCCACGCTATCAGGTTTTAACTGACGCGGCTCGAACATCTTCATGACATTTAACGTGGCCACTGCTGGCTCTGGAGCTGCCGTGTCCTTCATCAGGGGCTTGTTTCTTCGCCCCACAGCTGGAGCTGATGTTTGCAGCTCAGCTGGATCCGCTGTTGCCTTGGTTGCACTTAAACACTTGCGAGTTGAGTGTTTTGAGGCCTGGAAAGGACGCGACATCTCCTACACAGGGTGAGGCTCAGTCAAAGAACAGCTCTGCTGCCGCCGTCACGTGTTCTCCCTGTTTATCTCTGAAAGGGAAATGTGTTACCAATCTGATCAAGTTGCTTACTTCACATTATCATTACGATGTCATGATGACATCCCCAGCCTGTGGTGATATTCCGTTTTGTACCCCATAGGGTTGTCCACACAGGATTTCCAATGGGCTTAGTCCCTCTCTTGCCCTGGGCCTGGTTCTTATTCGGAACAAAGCCAAAGGCAAGGATTGGGGCCAAGTGAGGTTTGCCTCTGGTCCCGGTTTTACAATTTGTTGTTTTATCAAGTGGTTCCTTTTCTCCACTTGGCCGCTGGACTGGGGGCGATATGGGTGGTGAAGTTGCCAATCAGTCCCTGTGTGTCAGGTAGTTTGTTGTAAATGAAATGAGGTCCTCTGTCGGACGAAACAGGAGCTGGGACTCCAAACCGAATATGTTGTTCCTGTATCTACTAAAACCTCAACGTTCTTTTGTTTTTTCCCCAGCTTCATTATACCCAGTGGATCCGCTCGGGCAGATTCCCCAGGTCCCCGTCAGTCCTCCTTGAGAGGCGCAAGGGACTGGGTGAGAGAGGAGAGTTGGGGGCCTTGGGGCTCTGCTGATGAGTGCAGGGCAAGAGGAGGAGACAGGGAGGGGAGACAAGGTGGGAGAGGGGAGCTGGGTGCTCAAGGGGCTGGAATGGAGGGGGCAAGGCAGGAGGAGGGCACAGGGAACAAGGTGGGAAAGTGGAGTTGGATGATGGAGGAGCTGTGCTGGCTGGAACAGGCAAGAGGAGGGCACCACGGGGGGACAGATGGGGGGGAGTGAAGGGTCCCCTCGGGGGGGCTGGGGGAGCGGGGTGCAGGGGAGAACAGGGATCCCCACTGTGGGAGAGTCAGGGGGCCGGGGGAAGGGGGTGCATTCCCGGTGGGAAGGACCCATGTGAGGGGCGGGAGGGGCCGGAGCGGCTCCCGGGGGTCGGTTCGGGGCTGCTGCGGTACCTGCAGCGCAGGCGATCCCGATCCCGATCCCGATCCCGATCCCGATCCCGATCCCGATCCCGCACGGCCCCGCTCGCTACTCGCGGCCCTCCTCCAGGGTCCCTCGTTGCTAAGCAACCCCCGACCAATGAGCAGCGCCGTGGCGGGAGCGGCGGGGAAGGGGCGCGGCCGCCATCTGTGGGGCGGCTGTGGGGGCGACAATGGAGCGGCGGGAGGCGCCGCCAGAGGGGAGCGAAGGGCCCCGCCCGGCTCTGCTCCAGGTACGGGCAGGGAGCCAAGCCAGGAGCCGGCGCTCCTCGCCCGTCCCTTCATGATGAACGAACCCCACCCTCCGGTCTCTGCGCTCCAGCACCCCCGGTGGTCCTCTCGAGCTGGGCTCACACTGCCCACAGTTGACTCCAGAGGGTGCTGCCGGCTGAGCCGCCGACCCGCTGCAGCCTTGCTTCTGCTGCCATCCTGCATCCCGCCCAGTGCTCTCAGCCCTCCCCAGCCTTCCCCCTTTCAAAATCCCCGTTTGCTGAGCTTCCAGTAATCCCCCTGCAGCCGCCTCCTCACCGCAGGGCTCACGCGTTTTATCTGTTTCGGTAGAGCGGAGGTTTGACCGGGAAAGGCTCCCCAGC
This sequence comes from Dromococcyx pavoninus, assembly GCA_033558185.1. Classification (NCBI taxonomy): domain Eukaryota; kingdom Metazoa; phylum Chordata; class Aves; order Cuculiformes; family Neomorphidae; genus Dromococcyx; species Dromococcyx pavoninus. The sequence continues at coordinate 825,739 of JAUMJL010000224.1, read as the reverse complement.
TCCGTGGGGAGCCCCAAGGGTCATCTTTTGCCTCTCCAGTGGGAGGGGGTCGTTCCCATCAGCACAGACTGGCAGGTCTGTGTTTTTGGCCAGAGCTGGAAGGAGCTGTGTCAGGAGAGCGCTCCTCTCAGAACAGGCAGTGCTTGGGGCAGAGGGGGGTGACACCGGCTGCCGCACCTTCCGCAGGGGAGCAGCTGAAGCCAGAGCTGCAGGGCAGGTGCCATCCAGAGCGGAGCAATAATCACAGCAGGCAAAGGGCACCAGCACTGACCCATAACCCGTGTTTCTCCTCCCTGCAGCTCTGATCTTGGCGTGCAGGAGCAGGCAGACTGGCTCTGGGCAGAGCTCTGCACCCTTTCCTCACCCCCAAGGCTCCAGGAAAGAGAAGGAGCTGTTACATCCCAGTTTGGCGCAGTGCACCGAGAGCTCACAGATGTCCTTGGGCAGCGTTAGAGGAGAAGGTGACTCTTGCCTGTAGCCCCAGGTAGGCACAGACAGCCTCACCCCAGGCCACACTGCCCCGGGCTCATCTCCCTTGCCTGCCCGCCTGCTCAAGCCTGCACCACAAACACAACATATTAACAGTGTAAATCACAGGAGCTCACACTGACCTGGAACGAGCTGGGTGAACCCCCCCAGATGAGTGTGCAGTTGAAAACAAACAGCAGAAAGGCTGAAAAACACTGGGATCACTTATGGAACCAGTCTCTCATGTGTGGTGAGAAGGCATGGGGCAATCAGGAGACCCCAGGATACACATCTGTGGTCTTTGCCAACTGTGGGCTGTTCCTGCTGACCCTATTCCTTTCCAGCATTCCTGCCCCATCCCTTGGCTCTGAAATCACCACTCCTCTAGATTCACTTTCAGTTTAAATCCCCCCTACCGGAGAAGACAAGTCTCCTCTCCAGCTCAGCTGGTTTTGCTGTACTGCTGTGGCTGGACAAGCAGCTCCACCACTTCACCCCAGCGGTGCCCCTCGGTGTGACAGGTCTCATGTTCTGTGCGCAGCCAATCCTGAGCCCATCTGCTTGAGGTCCCTGCAGGAACAGGAACTGTCATCCCAAAGAGGTGGTTCGCAGCCCTGTCATGTTTAACTAACCTACATTCAACCCAAAATCAGCCAGTGAGGGAACCAAGGGATGCAGGTCACAGGCGACCCTGCATGTAGCAAGAGTGACAATGTTCCTTCTCTCCCTGCCAGGAAACAAGCGTTGGGGAAAGGGCCTGACATCGTTAACTTTAATGATGTTCCCAGAACCCTCCTTGAGCCTTTCTGACAAGCTCTGGGCACCAGGGGAAGTGCAGAGTCCTTCCCACCTGCTCACGATATGGACAAGGAATATGTCATCACGCTGACGGCAAGACATGGGAACGAGTGAACACAAGTCAGAGCTGCAGCCGGGCTGTGGTCAGGGATCAGTTGGCCCAGAGATTGCCCTGGGGCTTGGTGTGGTATCCCAGCAGAGCGTGATACAAGGCTTGGCGCAGCACAGCAGAGCAGCTCCTCTGAAGATCTCCTGAGGACACAGCTCTCTGCGCAGAGCTTGGTGTCAGGGTGCTCGCGTGCCTTCAGACATAGCCTGCTCCAGCAGAGCCCAGCCCTGATGGCACCGCAGGGCTTCGTGGCTTCAGAGCTCCCGGAGTGCAGAGGAGCAGAAGACACTTTCCATCACATCAGTGAATGTTTGGCTGCAGCCAGAGCAAGGACAGTGACCGCAGTGACACCAGGCTGGGGTACTGCAGCCTGCAGCAAGGCATCGTCGTGTGCGTCTGCTCCTCCATCATTCCACAATCGGTTTTAACAGGCACAATCCATCCCACTCCCTGCTGTCCCTTCTCTCATCCCACGCATGGATGGGTGGCCGCAGGAACAGGGAAATGATCTGGGCAATCCCAAGCTGTGGTTCATGGCTTTCCAAGCTGTTGGGATGAGCCTACCTGCTTCCACCTGCTGAGCTTTGCTGTGCTTTGTTGTAGCGCAGAGGGATTCAGCTTCTAGAGATGCTTCAGAGGGGAGGTGAAAGGGTGAGGCAGCTACGATTTCTCTGGGCAACCCGTGCCAGTGTCTCCCCACCCTTATTGGGAAGAATTTATTCCTAATGTCTAATCTAAATCTCCTCCCTTGCCATTTAAAGCCGTTCCCCTCGTCCTATCACTCCATGCCCTTGTAAAAAGTCTTGGGGGATAAAGCTTGTTTTCTGGCATATAACAGGGCCTTGAGCAGCCTGGTCTTGTGGGAGGTGTCCAAGGCCAGGTTGGATGGGGCTTTGAGCCCCCTGATCCAGTGGGAGGTGTCCCTGCCCATGGCAGGGGGGTTGGAACTGGATGGGCTTTCAGATCCCTTCCAGCCCAAACCCTTCTGTGATTCTTTGATGCTGAGGACCCTCAGGAATCTGAGGGCTACAAAGGTGGTGAAGGGTTTGGAGGAGAAATCGTATAAGGAGAGGCTGAAATCACTTGGTCTGTTCTGCCTGGAGAAGAGGCGACTGAGGGGAGACCTCAGAGCCATCTACTGTTTCCTCACAAGGGACAGCAGAGGAAGAGGCTCTGAGCTCTTCTCTCTGGACATTAGGGAATGGCAGGAAGATGTGCCAGGGGAGGGTCAGGCTGGACATCATGAGCAGGTTCTTCCCCAGAGGGTGGTGGAGCGCTGGAACAGCTCCCCAGGGAAGCAGTCACAGCCTGACAATATTCCAGAAGCCTTTGGCCATCGCCCCCAGCCACAGGGTGTGAATGTTGGGGGGGTCCTGTGCAGGGACAGGAGTTGGACTCGATGGTCCTTGTGGGTCCCTTCCAACTCAGGTCATCATACGATTCTATGATTCCCAGTGACATTTCTCCACTCCTGACTCCATTGGCCCCTTCTTGTGGCCTTTCTTCCAAGGAGAGGGCAGTTACACAGTCTGTAAAGCCCAGATAGCCACCAGGCTCCATTCCCCATCAGCCCCTGCCATCTGCTCATAAAAGGATATCTATGGCAAAAGGGCTGAGGTGCTTTTTACCACCCAACTCAAACTAATGTGGAGAGGGGCATTTTGCCAGGGAGAAAGAGTAACTGGAGATGCTCGAGGGCTAAGCTTGCTGTGAGGTGGAGATCCCACAGCAGTGACCTGGGTACCAAATACAAAGCCCTGATAGCTTCATCCTCGACTCCTTATTTGTTAAAAGTCACAAGGGCAGTGACAGTTCTGTAAGATGCTCAATATGAACCACAGGATTTTGCCATCCTGTGTCCAGCCCTGTGCAGGGCCCAATCCCAAGCATGTGTTGGGATCACTGAGGAATCCCAGGCAGGATCAGGTGAGGCCCCTCTCAGACATGGCTGGAGGAGGTTTCTTTGTTTGCTGCCACCAGAATTACCAGGATCTGTGGGCACTTTCTACTGCTGGTATCCACGTGGGTAGTTTGGGGTGTGTTTACATCAGGAGGGACATTTCATCTCCAGGGAGGCATCAGTTCTGACTCACCCACAGCCCTCCAGGTCCTGGCAAAAGAAGATCTGGACATGCTCTACATTAGAGGATGCTGGGGTGTTGCAGGGACTGTTGGACACCGATTGTGATACCTTCCCATCCCAGGGGTTGTCTAACACATCCAGATGTTGTCTCCAGATGTTAAAGCCTACCTGGAGAGGCGTTCAGCTGGGTGACAGGCTGAAACAACTCCTGATGGGAGCATGCCAGCCTTTGGAGAGCAAAGTATTTGCAGACAATTTCCAGACAGAGCACTTGCCCTTGTGAGCTGCCTCTGTGTCTGCTGGTGCTGCTGCTTGTGGCTGAAGGACTCTGAGGACATGTCTTTAGAACAGGAGGAAATGCTCAGCCAGCTTCACGGGAGCAGAAGTAGCTCTGTCCAGATGGAATTTGCCCACAACTTTCTTTCTTTCCAAGGCCAGATCCTCAGGCTTGGAGCCAAGGAGATGTTTCCAAGGCCAAGACCAAGCCAAGGGCTGTGGGAGCCCCTTCACCCACACCTCAGCCTGTTACTGCTCCTGGTGTGGGCGGGCCCGACCCTGCATCTCCCCTGCCTGTCACACGGGTCAGAGATGGCCAAGGTCATGTTCAGGATCTGTGCCGCAGCGAGACAGGTGCTGTGAGAGCCTGGTGTGGCTGTCGGGAGCTTCCAGTGCGGCTGCGATGAGTGAGCAGGCAGAGGTGAGGCGATGGGAGAGCAGTAATGTGATCAGGGGGATCAGAGCGGATCAGGGGGATCAGAGAGCAACAATCCCCCGCGGTGTGAAGGGAAGGGCTGTGGGCTGTGGGGATGTAGGAAAACCTGGGACCTGTTAAGTGCCTGCTGCACGGCCCCCTGATAAAACTGTGGCTGTAGGCGGTGCTGAGCCAGCGAGGGAGACAGGCGGGATTGCTGTGTGAGCTCTTCCTGTGTTCAGTTTTGGGCCCCTGACTCCAAGAAGGACATTGAGGGGCTGGAACGTGTCCACAGAAGGGAACAGAGCTGGGGAAGGGTCTGGAAAACAAGTCCTACGAGAAGTAGCTGAGGGACCTGGGGTTGTTTAGTCTGGAGAAGAAAAGGCTGAGGGGAGACCTCATCGCTGTCTACAGCTCCTGGAAAGGAGGCTGTGGTGAGGTGGGTGCTGGGCTCTTCTCCCAAGTGACAGGTGATGGGATGAGAGGAAATGTCCTCAAGTTGTGCCTGCGGAGGTTCAAATTGGATTTTGGACACTGTCCCAGGTTGCCCAGAGAAGTAGTGGCTGCCCCATCCCTGGAGGTGCTCAAGGCCAGGTTGGAGGGAGTTTTGAGCACTTTGATGCCCCTTCCAACCCAAACTACGCCATGATTCTGTGATTCCATGATTGGGAAAAATTTCTTCACCGGAAGGGTTCTCAGGCCCTGGCAGAGGCTGCCGAGGGCAGTGGTTGAGTCCCCACCCCTGGAGGGGTTTAAAAGCCGGGCAGATGAAGCGCTCAGGGATCTGGTTTAGTGGTGGACAGGGACGGTTGGACTTGATGGTCTCGAAGGTCTTTTCCAGCACACAATTCCATGATCCCAACAGCACAACCATCAAGGCCGTGGGCTCCTTGCACCCCAGCGCTGGGGTCCACATAACCCCCTGTGCTCTCCCGTGACGCCCCGCTGCGACACCGGCTGCTCAGCTAAAGCCACCACTTCTTACATCCCAGCGCTTAACTCCCATTAGTTAGAAACCGATTCTACAGAAAACAAATCCTATGTAAATCAGAATATTCCACTTTCTCTCACAGCAGCCCCTTCTCCTATGGGGGGGCAAAACGGCTGTGGCGGGGGGGGGCCGGGAAGGGCAGCGCGCGCCCCCGCCCCAACCCACGTCACGTGACGCAGCGGCGGGTCACGTGGCCGCGGTGTCACGTGTGTCGGGCGCGGGGCGGCGGGGTCTATGGGGAAGGCGGCCGCGCTGTGTGGCGGCACCGGCGGCACCCGCGGGCTGCTCTCCCTTCTCAGCGCCGTCCCCTGCCTCGGCTGCCACCACCTGCCGGCCATGAGCGCCGAGCCGGGCGGCCGCGGCGGCGGGGGCAGCGTGGGGACAGCGGCGGGGGCGCCGCCCGCCACCCCGGGCTCCGACACCTACAAGGGGTGGCTCTTCAAGTGGACCAACTACCTGAAGGGCTACCAGCGCCGCTGGTTCGTGCTCAGCAACGGGCTGCTCAGCTACTACCGGTACGGGGATGGGCTGGGACCGGAGGGGGGGGGGTCTGATGCCGGGTTGATGATCCTGTTCCCGGGTGTCCGCTGTCCGCCCGGTACCGGCTGGGTCTGCCTGCGTGTCCCCCGGTACCGGCTGGGTCTGCCTGCGTGTCCCCCGGTACCGGCTGGGTCTGCCTGAGTGTCCCCCGGTACCGGCTGGGTCTGCCTGAGTGTCCCCCGGTACCGGCTGGGTCTGCCTGAGTATATCCCGGTACCGGCTGGGTCTGCCTGAGTGTCCATCGGTACTGGCAGGGTCTACCCCGGGTGTCCCCCGGGCACCGGTTGGGTCTGCACCCGGGTGTCCCTCGGCTGCCCGGTACCTGCTGGGAGCTGAGGCTGACAGCATTCCCGGCAGCAGGAGCAGGGAGAGAGGGACATTCCTATACCATGGAATATGCCCTTGGCCGTGGCTCAGAGCTCCCAGTGCTGGCTGATGCGGGGCTGTCATCCCGGGAAGAGGGCATTCCCATTCCTTGGGCACGGCTTGGAGCTCCCCACTCTCGGCTCTGTCTGGCACAGGATTGTTGCCCCATGGGAAGGATTCCAGTTCTTGGCTGTGGCTCAGAGCTCCCAGTGCTGTCTGGGGCTTTCATCCCGGGAAGAGGGCATTCCCATTCCTTGGCTGTGGCTTGGATCCCCCGGTGCCATCTGGCACGGGGCTGTCATCTGGGAAGTGGCCATTCCCATTCTGTGTCCATGCCTTGGAGATCCTGGTGCTGTCTTGTGTGGGGCTGTTATCCCATGGGAAGGATTCCAGTTCCTTGGCTGTGGCTTGGAGCTCCCAGTGCTGTCTGGTGCTGTCGTCCCAGCAGGCCATGGGCTCAATGAGGAGGGTGTGAGACACAGGGACCACAGGTTGGGGTGTTGGTCCAAAGCAACATCATCTCCTTGGATCATCTTGTGTTCCTGGTGTCAGCCGGGTGGTAAAACATCAACATGTGGTTGTTGGAGGACTTTGGTGCTTCCATCCTTTAGGAAGGATCATGTTTATCCCTGTGACTTGTAAGACAAGTGCTCTGTCACCTTCAGGATTGTGGAGCATGTGTTGCCTATGCTGTGGAATGTGAAAGCGATCTGAGGTGTTGAAGATGGTTAGACCTTCCCAAGTGATTCCATCCTTGGCGTTCCAAGCCCTGGGAGCAGAAGTTCCCAGGGGAGACCAGGCAAAAGCTGGTTTTCCACCTAGCAGAGGTGTTTAACCGCAGAGTGCAGCCAGGAGAACCCAATTACTGACCCAGCTCAGGCCTTCAATCCGTTCTGGCACACCAATGCCCTTTCACTCCGGTCCAGAATGGGACCAGAAGGGCTGTGAAAAGGCTGAGGAAGTTTAACACTCTGTAACTGTGTCAGGATGTTTGTTCTGCGTCGGTGCCAAGTCTGTCATGGGCAAATAAGTGTTTTTCTTCACTTATTTTAGATTGGAATGAGAAGGTTTATTTTAAGACCATTTGATGTGGTTTAAGCTGAAACAACAAACAGAGACACCCAAGGAAATAATTTGGAGCAGCTTGGGAAGGAGTTGAGGTGAGGTGACTTCGTGGGGCTCTCAGCCAGTGCAGAAAAGGGATACTGGAGGTTTTTGTGCCTTCTGTTCACAGAACCATACAATGATGAAATGTTTTGGGTTGGAAAGGTCCTCAAAGCCCATCCAGTTCCATCCCCTGCCATGGGCAGGGACACCTCCCACTGCATCAGGGGACTCAAAGCCCCATCCAACCTGGCCTTGAACACCTCCAGGGATGGGGCAGCCACCACTGCTCTGGGCAACCTTGGACAGGGCCTCCCCACCCTCATCATGAAGAAATTCTTCCTAATGCCTAATGTAAGTCTTCCCCCTTCCAGTGTAAAGCTGTTCCCTGTTGTCCTGTCACTCCAGGCCCTTGTAAGAAGTCCCTCCGCAGCTTTCCTGGAGCCCCTTTCAGTAACAGCCTTCTCTTCTCCAGGCTGACCAACCCCCACTCTGTTAGCCTATGCTCATTGCAAAGGTTCTCCAGCCCTTGTATCTCCATGGCCTCCTCTGGACTTGCTCCAACAGTTCCACATCCTTTTTATGTTGGGGATTCCAGAACTGGGTACAGGGCTCCAAGTGGGGTTTCACAAGAGTGGAGTAGAGGGGGAGAATCCGCTCCCTTGCCCTTTGGGCACCTGTGTCAGGGTCTCCCCACCCTCACAGGAAAACATTTCTCTCTAAGATCTTGTCTCAGTCTCCCCTCTTTCAGCTCAAAACCATTCCCCCTCATCCTATCCCTGCACTCCTGGATCAAGAGCCCATCCCCAGCTTTCCTGGAGCCCCCTTCAGTACTGGGAGGCTGCTCTAAGGTCTCCCTGGAGTCTTCTCCAGGCTGAACAACCCAACTCTCTCAGCCTGTCCTCGAACAGGAGATGTTCCAGCCCTTGGATCATCTCCATGGCCTCCTCTGGATTTGCTCCCTGACTTTCCTGTGCTGAAGATGCCAGAACTGAAGGCAGAGTTTTCTTTCTACATGGAGTATTTGAGGTCTCCTGCGTCTATGAAATCTATGAAGACATTGACTCTTCCTGTCAGCAAAGCTTCCCTGCAGGTTGTGCAATTTTGCTTCCCATTCCCTACTCTGAACCTGTGGAAAACGGTAACAGCAGAGTAATCCTCGGTGATTTCCTCTGCGTTGCCCTCCTCTGGAGTGAGGCAGGTGGGTTTAGGAACTGCAGGAGTCATGCAGCAAGACACTTGGACCATTTTAATTGCCCTTCCTTAATTTTTGACTAAGTTTTGTGGCTGACTTGGGAATCTGCAGCACAGAGGTGGTGCCGGGGTTGGAAAGAACTTCAGGTGGGGCACAACTGGTCTGCTTGAGTCGCCAATGATCACAACTCCCTTCCTGAACTGCTCTGGCAGGCTGCCACGTACAGATTTATCCTTATCTGTAATTAGTGTGCCTATGCAGGAGAATCCAATCACCTTGAGCTCATAAGTGTTTCAAGGAGATTAGAGAGGATCTTTAAGTGAGCATTAATCAAAGACTGGCTTTGGCTCTTGTGATCAGTGCTCCAGATGAGCAGTGTCTTCTCCAAGCGGGTTTCTCCTGTTTGGAAGAGCTGGTGTTTGGTGTGGCCTCCTCTGGGGTTTTGGTCTGTAGTCTGTTCCTCGTGGGTTAGGTGTCTTCAGCAGCCCTTTGTGTGGTCACAGGACATCAGTGATAAAGCAGTGCCGAAGGAAGAAGGAGAGAACCTGGAGGAGGTTTTCCTGCTTCCAGTACTTAGACTCTGGCTGAAACTGGAGGGGATGAGTGCAGGGAGGAGCTTGGAACCGCTGCTAGTGCTAGAGCTGAACTGAGGGCTTCTGGAAGGGACCTCCAGGAGCCTCAGATCCAGTGGCTGTTGGATGTGGGGCCATCCTGTGACTTTGTTGAGTACTATGAGCTGCTGAGGTTTGAACATCTCTGAGGTATGGGATTACACAGCTCCTCCACTTGCAGGGGGAAATGATTCCTTGTGTTTAGCTGGTCCGTAATGAAATGAAGAGGGAGAGGCTCTCCTGGAATGGTTTGTGTAACAGCCTGTCCCTGTGTGGACACAGGAGTACCTGAATGTCCCTGCCTGTCCTTCTGGAGCACGTGGGCTCCAAGGACAGCCCTGCCGCAGCACGGAGGCTTTGAGCTGCCTCTTTTTAAAGAGCACTTTCATAATTCGTGCTCCCAGTCACCTTGTTTTCTCATGGCCCTCGCTGTGCTCTCCTGGTGCTTTGCCATCGGTCACGGTTCAGCCTGTTTTTGAGGAAGCTCCTCTGAGCTCTGTGGCTGGGGCACGGTGCTCGCGTCGGGCACAGCGCGTCGCAGCGGCACTCGGCAAGAGGCTCTGAGCTCTTCTCTCTGGTGGCCAATGACAAGAGCCGAGGGAACGGCAGGAAGATGTGCCAGGGGATGGTTATGTTGTACATCATGAGCAGGTTCTTTCCCTCAGAGGGTGGTGGAGCACTGGAACAGCTCCCCAGGGAAGCAGTCACAGCCTGACAATATTCCAGAAGCCTTTGGCCAGCGCCCTGATGCCCACGGTGTGAATGTTGGGGGGGTCCTGTGCAGGGACAGGAGATGGACTTGATGGTCCTTGTGGGTCTCTTCCATCTCAGGACATTCTGTGATTCTGTCTTTAGGTTGATTGCACGGTGAACTTTGAGGTAGTGTCACTTGTACTGCAGCTTTCGTCCCTGGAGCTGTTTGTGGGTATGAAACACACCTGTGGACTTGGCTGCTGGGATGTGTGTGGGAGTGCAAGGTGCCTGTCATCCATTTCTGATCTTTGTTGTTCCAGCTTTCCTTGCTGGAGAACACAAAGGTGCAGTTGTCCCTTTACTGTAGCCTTCCTGGGTCCCTGCTGGGCTCCCGCGCTGCTGCCATGCCTTGCTGGTTGTTGCTGCTCAGCTCTGCCTTTTGCAGCCCAGGGTGTGTGTGGGCTGGTGGCTGCTTCGTGACGGAGGTGGCTTTCCCTGCCTCTGAGGAGTTGTTCTGGTTGGTACCTCGGCGCAGGCTGGAGGAGCCCTATGGCCATCTCTTCTGGCAGTGATGGGCATCGCTTGCCTGGTGGCCGTAGCTCCTGTCCCTGTCATTTCACAGGGTAACGTGTTCAGTTCTGACTTTCTTGGCTCCAGTTACAGGTTTAATTTCGTGCTTACGTGGTCTGCAATCCCCTGTGCCCGTGCTGAGCCCGTGGGGAAGGGGCTGATCTCCCTTGTCAGAAGCAACATGAGAAACTTGCTGTGGTTTTCCTTGCAGTAGCGCTTCTGACCTGCCCTTCCCAGGAGGAGTTCAGTCACCTGTGGTGTTCAGAGCGCTGTAACGTGTTTCGCCAACGCTTTGGCCTTTCATGGTCTCAGTTATTTTCATGTTGCAGCAGGTTGGGCTGTTGAGCAGGGCTGTTCTGTGCTGTTTTGTGCTTACATAAAATCTGTTGTAGCTGGGTGACTCGTGTGGGTGATTTTAGGTGAAGGAATATTCAGTGATATTGGAGCCCTCTGCTTCTTGCAGGTCTCCAGATCTCGTGCTGATGGCCAACAACCCAGGTCATCACCCTGAAATGTGAGTTGTCCCCCACTGTCCGGAGGGTGGGCAGCTCGTTGGGCTGTGGATCCTGGATCCTTGTCTCCTGAACAGGATAGTGCTCCAAAACCCGAGCTGGCCGGAGGGGTTAAATTTCCCTTCGGGTCTTCATTATGCCATTCAATTATTTTAATTGTTCCTATGGCACTTTGGCAGGGGTCGTGCTGTATTTTATATCAGCCTTTGTTTGGTTTCAATCAGAAAGCTTATTTAATAATTCATTACTCAGTATTTCTCTGTCTGGCAAGGGCGGGCGGGCAGGGAGAGTTAAAGCTGGAGGACAAGGAGGCTGGATGTGCTGGATGTGCTGGATGTGCTGGATGTGCTGCTGCTGTCGGGTCAACGATTGCTGACTCAGAGGCTGTGCCGGCTGCCAGTGCGGAGCCTTCGGGCTGGGCACAGTCAGCTTGGGGATTAGAGATGCCAGCTGAAAGCCTGGCACTGCAGCCAGGGCTGTGATGCCATCAGCAGCGACAGCCCTGGGAGAAGAGCAGGAGAGATCTGCTCCCTGGTCCCATCCCAGGCGCTCATTCATAGGATCGTAGAATCTCAGAATGGTTTGGGTTGGAAGGAACCTTAAAGCCCATCCAGTTCCACCCGCCTGCCATGGGCAGGGACATGTCCCACTGGATCAGGGGGCTCAAAGCCCTGATCCAACCTGACCTTGAACACCTCCAGGGATGGGGCAGCCACCACTGCTCTGGGCAACCTGGGACAGGGCCTCCCCACCCTCATCATGAAGAATTTCTTCCTAATGTCTAATCTGAATCTTTCCCCTTCCAGTTTAAACCATTCCTCCTTGTCCTATCACTCCAGGCCCTTGTAAAAAGCCTCTCCTCAGCTTTCCTCGAGCCCCTTTCAGTCCTGGGAGGTTGCTATGAGGATTCCCCAGAGCCTTCTTTTCTTCAGGCTGAACAAACCCAACTCTCTCAGACTGTCTTCATAGCAGAGGTGCTCCAGCCCTCGGATCATCTCTGTGGCTCCCTCTGGACTTGCTCCAACAGTTCTACATCCTTCTTATGCTGGGGATTCCAGAACTGGGCACAGGACTCCAGGTGGGGTCTCACCAGAGCGGGGCAGAAGGGCAGAATCCCCTCCCTGCCCTGCTGGTCCCACTGCTTTGGATGCAGCCCGGGATATGAGTGGTTTCTGGGCTGTGAGCGCCCATTGCCGGCTCCTGTTGAACTTCTCCTCCCCAGCACCCCAGGTCCTTCTCCTCAGGGCTGCTCCCAATCACATCGTTCCCCATCCTGTATGGATACTGGGAGCTGTCCTGACCTGGGTGCAGGACCTTGCACTTGGTCTTGTTGAACCTCATGAGGTTCCCACAGCCCCTCTTATCCAGCTTGTCCAGGTCCCTCTGGATGCCATCCCAGCCTTCTGGTGTCACCTCTGCCCCACTCAGCTTGGTGTCAGTGGATTCACTTCCCCTGGGCACGTGTGGGCTCCTGGGAGCGCAGGGTTGGGGTGTGGCTGCTGCTCCCTCTCTGTGTCTGGGTGATGTTGGGCAGAGCCCTGTGACACTGCTGCACTCGGGGTTTGTTCTCAGCGCTCACAGGGGCAGTGGCAGTGGTTCCACCCGGCTTTCGCGCACGTGTGACAGGAGTCGTCGTGTGTTTGCCCTGCATCCAGCACCCCTTCCCTCCACGCTCCTGTGGGCTGAACTATGTTTCTATCAGCATTCCTGGTCTGATTTCTCTTCAGTCTTTTAGCTCTTCCTGCTTTCAGATGTGCATCCCTGCTGAGACTCAGGGGGAGGTCCTTCAGTCCCTAAAAATAGTTCTAATTCCCCCAGTCTCTCCGGATGTCGAGAGCTCTCTGAGCACACGTGGCTGTTTAAAGCAGCTTCTGCAGCGCGTGCGGAGGTGACTGTGTTGAGCTGGGGGCCTCTTTTGCTCTGTAACACAAATCAGTGGTTCTCAACCTGCTGCCAAGAGTCAGAGCAGTTTCCTGTGAAGCACTGGATCAGGAACAGAGCAGCAAAACATCCTTGGCCCTTGCTGCTGGCATTTCACTGCTCGGTGTGTAAGATCATCTAACTTGAGCCTTGCTGATCGGTGCAGATACCTAAACACTGCCCTGTGGGGGCATTCCAAGAGCAGCAACCTGCTGCTTCCCTTGGCACAGCTGCCAGACATGCTAACGGGGCCTCATGTAACCCCAGATGGGCAGCAAAGCCTCTTTGGGAAGGCTCTTGCCCTCCTGCTGCTGGGGAATGCGTTCCTGTGACTTGCTCCAACCTCCAGGGATGCTCCCCACGGCGTCAGGAGCCAATGGGCTGTGAGAACAGCTGTGTTCTCAGGAGTGTGGTGCTGCCTTGGTGCTCTTGAGTCTTGTCCTTCGTCTGCACAAGGGATTAAAGTGTTTGTCCCAGCAGAAAATACCCATGGCAACTAATTCCCTGGTTTTGTGAGCCTTCACAACTTCCCGAGTGTCTCTTTCTCTGTGAAATGCACAGAGATGGTTCCCAAACCTAACTTTTTCAAGTTTTCCCAACTGTGTTGCTGCCCTCAAACTGTTTTCCCCAGAGCCTGCCTGTCTTGTGTAGGTGACCTTCCAGCGTGCACTAGGTGAGGCGTCTGCCTTGTCCTGTCTGATCTCTTTCTTTCATCCCATGGGAAAAGCAGTAAAGACTTTTGCTTTGGAGTGGAAAGCCTATTGTAGAATCATGGAATGGTTTGGGTTGGAAGAATCCTCAAAGCCCATCCAGTTCCAGACCCTTGCCATGGGCAGGGACACCTCCCACTGGATCAGGGGGCTCAAAGCCCCATCGAGCCTGGCCTCCAGGGATGAGGCAGCCAGAACTTCCCTGGACAACCTGGGACAAGACCTCCGCACCCTCATTGTGAAGAATTTCTTCCTAATGTCTGATCTAAATCTTCCCCCTTCCAGTTTAAAGCCATTCCCCCTCATCCTGTCCCTGCACATCTTGATCAAGAGCCCCTCCCCAGCTTTCCTGGAGCCCCTTTCAGTAGCAGCCTCCCAGTACTGAAAGGGGCTCCAGGAAAGCTGGGGAGAGGCTCTTGATCCGGGAGTGCAGGGATAGGATGAAAGGGGAATGGTTTTGAGCTGAAAAAGAGGAAATTGAGATGAGATCTTAGGGAGAAATGTTTTGCTGTGAGGGTGGGGAAGTCCTGTCCCAGGTTGCCCAGAGCAGTGGTGGCTGCCCCATCCCTGGAGGTGTTCAAGGCCAGGCTGGATGGGGCTTTGAGCCCCCTGATCCAGTGGGAGGTGTCCCTGCCCATGGCAGGGGGTTGAAACTGGATGGGCTTTGAGGTCCTTTCCAATCCAAACCATTCCATGGTTCTGTGATTCTCTGAAATATCTTTCTTTTTTTCCCAGTTTCAAGTCTGTGTTTTCACACTGGCCCAGTACCCAGCTCCTTCCCCCATCTGTGTTGGCTCTCTGCTCGCTTTGTTCAGTTGGATTCTCCTGATCAGCAAACTGAGATCTCTTTTGTTCTGCCTCAGCCAGTCTGATTCTGTAATCATTCGGGAGGCAGAGGCTGCAGGCGTTCAGGGGAGGGAAGCGATCGATGCGTCTCCTACGGAGATGAACATTGCTGAGGCTGAGGTCTAAAAATAAACCCTTCCCAGCCCTGTCCCATTGAGAGGAGCTGCTGGGGATGGGCTCTTGGGCACTCAGGGATGCCTTTTGTGAGGCACCAGGGCCTGGACTTGCAGAGGGGCTTTGGCACCTGCTGGCACAATCTCTCTGCTTCCCAAAAGCCCGAGCAGCCGGGTTGGATTGGGCAAGCAAAGCGCTGTCTGGGCCAGTGGGGCTTTGCTCAGTAAGTGCTCCTCTTCACCTCAGGAGTGCCTTGGCTTCCCAAAGCGGCTGCTGGAATCAAGGGAAGCGGCTTGGAATGCAGTGCTGGTGCTGCTTTAGTGGATGTGAACCCTGTCCTCATGGAGAGGGATGGGCTGGCAGCTGCTTCCCCTTGGGAAGGCGTCCTGGGACGCTGACGCTGTGCTGAGGCTGGGAGCAGGGAGCTGGGGAGAGCGGAGGGCAGCCCTGGGACCCTGCCAGAGCACCTCCAGAATTTCTGAATTCAAAACCTCCAAGCAGTTTTTTTGCAACACAGCACACTGAAATAGCACCGAGAGCCTGGTTTGAGGTGTTGGGAAACTCGCCTGGATCTGTATCTGCTCCTTGTCCAGGCGGGAGCAGCCCCTGGGCCGGGCACTGCCTTCTCCTCCCTCTCCGCTGTGCCTTAACTCTCCTGGTCCTGGTGACCCAGTGTCCACAGCATTTCAGCAGGAAGCACAGAGCCCCTGAACACTGATCTGATGGGAGAACGTTGGCAGGACAAACATCCCCAAGATCTGTTTCTGAGAGCACTGCTCCATGCGCCGTGTGGCTGTGTGTTCCGTGGTGTCCCCAGCCCGGGAGCAGTCCAGCTGCTGCTCTGGGATTTGCTCTGTGAAGGCAAATACAGGAACAGTTTTGTCTGTGCTTGTTTGTGAGCTGGGAGGTCTGTGACAAATTACAGGGTACAATATAAATTAATTAGAATAACACAATTGATTACCAATAGTACAGTGCAGTATATACATGGTTGGACACAACAACCTCCAAGACTGTGGCTGTAACTCTTTTTATTTAACAAATAAAGAAAGTAAACTCTGATCATCTTCACAGCAGTTCCCTTCTGGGCCACACATGACGCTACCAACATCCACAGCCATTCCACAGATCCTTTTCTGAAAGGCTGTGGAAGGTCTCGCTTGGTTTTGCTTTCACGTTTTCTACCAAAAAAGAACTTTGAGCACCAAGGGGGTCTTTGGGATCTCTTCACCATCAGCCTCAGACTGTGGGCACTTGGCTTTGCAAGTGAAGCAGTTGAGACGTCAGGCCTGCCCAGAAGGGGTTGGCCAAGGTCACTTTGGTGTGTGCAGGTCTTCATCCAAGAGTTCCACCAGCCTGAACCACTGGCCAGGAAGCAGTTAATGTGCAATTTCTATTTTGTAGAAAGCTCTTGGTGTCTCCAGTGCTGAAAAAACGGCTGCCAATTGTTTTATTTTTTGGGGAGTGTCGTAAGGAATGGGAAAGATCTTGTGTTGTCTCACTGCCCCAGACACATTACAGGCATGTTTTAAGTCCCTGCTTGTATTTTCCCCTCTATTTCATCAGTTCTTATTGAAAAATCTGCTGTTGGCTGGGTTGCTGACCCTTGCACTCATCAGAAGTGCATCCTTGAAGGACCGTTGGTGTTGTTCAGCCTGGAGAAGAGAAGGCTCCTGGGGGACCTTAGAGCAGCCTCCAAGTACTGAAAGGGACTCCAGGAAATCTGGGGAGGGGCTCTTGATCAGGGAATGCAGGGACAGGACGAGGGGGAACAGTTTTGAGCTGAAAGAGGGGGAAGATTGAGCTGAGATCTTGGGGAGAAATGTTTTTCTGTGAGGATGGGGAGACCCTGTCCCAGGTTGCCCAGAGCAGTGGTGGCTGCCCCATCCCTGGAGGTGTTGAAGGCCAGGCTGGATGGGGCTTTGAGCCCCCTGATCCAGTGGGAGGTGTCTCTGCCCACGGCTGGGGTTGGTACTGGATTGGCTTTTGAGGTCCCTTCCCACCCAAACCATTCCATGATAATCTAGATGATGGAGATTGCAGAGGCACCTTGTATCCAGAGGTGTCTCTGTCACGTGTCAGGTTCCTGCTCCCTCCAGCTGGCACTCAGGTAGCAGTGCTGTGCCCACTGCCCAGCAGATTGGACCTGTTCAGAAGAGCTGATCCCTGCCAGGAACAGGGAACTGCTGCCCACAGTCAGCCCTGCCCACTGTAGAGCCCAACACGTGCTTTGTCATGGACTAAAGCTTCTGGGTGGTTGCAGGGGGGCCTGGAAGTCACTGTTCTTGACTGATGTTGGGTATTTGCCTTGAGCAGAAGCAGCTCTTGGTCGTGTTTGGTGGGAAGTGCTGCCAGATGAATGGCTCTCTGGACCCTCATGGAGCACACACCAAGAAACCAGCCCACAAGGCCTTTTTGAAGTTATATTGGAGGTCATGGCTGTAAGAAAGCTTGTTTGATACTCAGAACATTAATGCTTGCCTGAAGAGAGCCACTCACAGAGGTGCAGAACTTCTTAGAAGTGACCTCTTCTATCCACGGTTAGTCTCAGGAAGCCGGAGCAAGGCTTGTAGTCGGAGCCAGTACCCCAAAACCCTTTAGTCTGGGAAACCAGGACACTTTTAGAGATCTGAATATCCAGAGGCTGGAAGCCCATCAGTGGTGCAGGAATCAAACTGTGCTGTGCCCTGTGTGCTTGTGTTTGCTGGGACGTGGTGGTGAGGAAATACAAACATGAGCTGGCTTTGGCTAATCTGTATTCTGATTGTTTAATGCAATTCACAAGGGCTGAAGGACGAGTGAAACCCTAAGAGCAGAGGCTTTAACAAGAAAAATGACTGCTTGAGGCTCAGCTGCTGGACTGCATTTATTCCAGTGTTCTTAGGCAGCAAGAGCATTTCTGTAATTACTCTTGTGCAGGGTCGGTTGTTGTTTGTTCTTACTTAAAAATGAGCCACCAGGCACGTAATCGCACATCGCCCAGGCCTTGGTTTATACCAGCTTCCATGGAGAAGGTGGGTTTGGATCAAACCTTCCATAAATGTTTAATGGATGCAGTAAACTTGGCAGCAGCCCTGCCCACAGCTCTGGGCGGGTTCCGCCCTGGATCTTTAGCATTTGTGCTTGAGAAGAAGGTGGTAACTTGGGGTGCTTCCTCTGGTGTGTTTGGAAGGGGTGAACAGGGTTTCACAGAACCATGGAATGGTTTAGGTCAGAAGGGACCTCAAAACCCATCCAGCTCCACCCCCCTGCCATGGGCAGGGACACCTCCCACTGGATCAGGGGGCTCAAAGCCCCATCCAACCTGGCCTTGAACCCCTCCAGGGATGGGGCAGCCACCACTGCTCTTGCTCAGTGCCAGGACCTCCCCACCCTCAGAGCAAAACATTTCTTCCTCAGATCTCATCTCAATCTCCACTCGTTCAGCTGAAAACAGGGTTTGCTGGAATGCTGAGTGGGTGCCCACCTCCTGGGGAGCTACCAGCATCCGGCTGGGCTGGATGCCCCGGCTCAGGCTGGTGGTTGTGATTTGGCCCTTTGTTGTACACATTTGTGTTACCAGCACATGCCCTGAGCAGAGGTTTCATCTTTGGGAACTACATCAGGCAACGAGCTGGAGAAGAACCTACTCGGGAGAGAATGCTGTGCATTCAGAGTGAGAGTGGGGGGTGCTGAGGGTCCCTGATGCTGGGAACAACTCTGTTTTCCCCAGAAGCTTTCGTTGTGGTGCAGATCCCAGCTTGGCGCAGCCTTCCCCTGCCTGGCCGTGCAGCCATGGCTTTGCCAAAGCTGCTATCCTTGTGTTTGGGATCTTTTGGATGAGGTGGACGATGGTGTGTGATGTCTGCTGGATCAGCTGCGGGCTGGCTGTCATAAATAGGACCCTTGGTGCACCTTGTGGGGTTATTTCTGGCCTCAGTGTGATGTTTTCCCAACCAGGCTTCTCTTTGCTATCCCTGCAATGAGCTCCTTGAATTCTGCTTCTGTCAGAAGAGTAGGAGTGAAAGCCCCTTTTTGGGAGGCTGGAGGAGAGGGTTGTGTTGGAGCAAAGCTGCGGTCCCACCAGCATGGAGAGCTCATTCCTTATGGAACGGGTCATGGGTCGCCTTCAGGAGTGGTGAAGTTGCTTGCTCCAGCCACAGCTCCAAGAGCTCTTCCCGGGTGCCTGTGTTGACAGTGCTGATCTCCTTTATCAGCTGAAGCCACCGGGAGCCTCTCCAGGGGTGGGGAGGAGATAGCACAGGGTGGTGGGAGGGGTCGGGCAGGTTGCTGGTAATTGCAGTTTGGAAACTGGGTTTGTTTTTCCACAACCCCCAGTGCCCAGTCCTGCTCCCAGATGTGGTCTCGCACTCGCTGGTCGCTGCGTGCTGGCTGCCAAATTTTATCCTGCTGAGGTTTCCTGGGAGAAAACCTGCACTGTGCACCCAGGAGGGGCTGGGATGGGTTATGAAAGCAGATCTCGAGTGATGTGCCTCTGAATGGGTCACTTGTGGAGGGTTTGGGGTGGAAGTCTCTATGGGGAGCCCAGTGGAGCAGAACTGTCCTCTCCTCTTTGGGGAGCGAGGGGAGAGGAACTGAATCATAGAATCATCTGGTTGGAAAAGACCTCTGAGATCATCAAGTCCAACCGTCCCTGTCCACTACTAAACCACATCCCTCAGAAATTCATCTGCCCGTCTTTTAAACCCCTCCAGGGATGGGCACTCCCCCACTTCCCTGGGCAGCCTCTGCCAGTGCCTGAGAACCCTTCTGGTGAAGAAATTTTTTCCTGATGTCCAATCTGAACCTCCCCTCGTGCAACTTGAGGCCATTTCCTCTCATCCCATCACCTGCCACTTGGGAGAAGAGCCCAGCACCCACCTCACCACAACCTCCTTTTCAGGCAGTTGTAGACAGTGAGGTCTCCCCTCAGCCTCCTCTTCTCCAGACTAAACAGCCCCAGGTCCCTCAGCTGCTCCCAGAACCCCTGTTCTCCAGACCATTCCCCAGCTCCATTCCCTTCTCTGGATGCTCTCCAGCCCCTCAATGTCCTTCTGGGAGTGAGGGGCCCAAAACTGAACCCAGGATTCGGGGTGTGGCCTCACCAGTGCCGAGTGCAGGGGGACGATCCCTTCCCTGCTCCTGCTGCCACACCATGGCTGATCCAAGCCAGGATACTGGTGGCCTTCTTGGCCACCTGGAACACTGCTGGCTCATGTTCAGCTGCTGTCAACCAACACCCCCGGGTCCTTTTCCACCAGGCAGCTTTCCAGCCTCTCTTCCCCAAGCCTGGAGCTGCCTGTGGTTGTTGTGTCCCAAGTGCAGGACACCGTCCTTGGCCTTGTTGAGCCCCATTGCCTTGGCCTCAGCCCGTGGATCCAGCCTGGCCAGGTCCCTCAGCAGGGCCTCCCTGCCCTCCAGCAGATCAACACTGCCACCCAGCTTGCTGTCATCTGTGAACTTGCTAAGGGTTCACTTAATCCTGTCACCCAGATCATTGATAAGGATATTGAATAGGAGTGGTCCAACACTGAGCCCTGGGGACACCACTTGTGACCGGCCTCCAACTGGGGCACCTCTGTGCCTTTCTGCTGTTGGCAGTAAAGGCATTTCTCAGTCTGTGTGCCTTTCTCTGTGCCTCACATGGTGTTTCTTAGGGAACAAGAGCCCCTGCGCTCAGATATGTTGTATTTTGGGAGGAGAAGCCTGTTGCCAAGCGAGCTGCCGTGTTGCAGCCAACAGCTCTTCCGTGTTTGTATTTAAGAAACAAAGCACTGGGGAGCCTGGGTAGTTTCGGAGACATCTCAGCTTGGCGGTGTTATTGGCGGTGTTATTGGTTTTTTTGACCTGATACCTATTAAACCTTTGCTTTGCCAGCAGTGGGTTTCCAGACTCGCCGTAGCACTGGAGATGCTCCAACCTGACAGTGCTGACATTGGCAGAATGTGCTCCTGAGGTTTTCTATGGAGCCTTTCTGGCACGTTGTGGTGGGGCTGAGCACAGTGCTGTGTCCTGTGCTGCAGTGGTGGGAATGCCCCCCAACAAATTACCTTCCCCAGACTCCCTTGGAGGTTGTCTTCTCTCTCTGTGAAGCATGGAGAGCCAAGGTCTGTTTTGAAATGATGGGAAGCAGAAGTGCCTTCCAGGTTTCTCCTTGCAAGCCTTGCCCTGCGTTGGGGTTGGTTTGGTGTTGCAGTCTGGTGGAGTGGCAAAGAACTGGAGAGAGGAGTGGGAAATGCAAGTTGCTGCTCTTGCTGCATCTGTCTGCTTGCAGGGTTCACTCACCTTATGAGGACAGACTGAGAGAGCTGGGGTTGTTCAGCCTGCAAAAGAGAAGGGATCGTGCTGGGTGAAAGGCAAGTGGAGAGCAGCCCCCAGTACTGAAAAGGATTCCAGGAAAGCTGGGGAGGGACTCTTGATCAGGGAGTGTAGGGATAGAATGAGGGGGAACGGTTTTGAACTGAAAGAGGGGAGATTAAGATGAGATCTTGGGAAGAAATGTTTCACTGTGAGCGTGGGGAGGCCCTGTCCCAGGTTGCCCAGAGCAGCCATGGCTGCCCCATCCCTGGAGGTGTTGAAGGCCAGTTTGGATGGGGCTTTGAGCCCCCTGATCCAGTGAGAGGTGTCCCTGCCCATGGCAGGGGTTGGAACTGGATGGGCTTTGAGGTCCCTTCCAACCCAAACCACTCCATGATTCTGATTCACCCCTTGCAGGATGCTGTGCAGCGTTGGCTGTGACTCCATCACCGCTGGGTCCCAGGGGAGGCTGCACCCAGCTTGGGAAGCTGCTGGATGGGTTGGGTGGGAATTGTCCCCTGACCTGCGGAGGCGGTGGATTCCCGACATCCCTGCGGCCGGCAAGGATTGCAACCTGGATTGCAGGCTTTTCCCCTTAAATCTGATGGTTACTAATCCGTGCCCATCCCAAATCACGGATTAATCGCTCTTTAAATAGACGTAAATCGCCTCTCTCTGCAAAAATCTCAGTGCACTCCCCGTGTGATTGTTGGGGTTGGTTTGTGATTCTGTAGATTTGGTGAAGGGAAAAAGAGGAAGGAAATAAAACCCCAGAGCTGGTTGGCGAGAGCTGTGCTGAGGCAGCTCGTGGTGTGCAGGGCTCGAGCTCCACTCACCGTGAGCTGGGAACGCCTCCCGAGCCAGGTGCTGGCTTTCTCCTGGGTGTTTGGCTTCCTTGAACCAACGGAGAGCAATGACCACGACTTACATTGCCTGACTTAAGGCACGTGATGTTTTGGCCCCCAAACCAGTTTAAAGTGCTTTTGGGATGCTCTCCCACATCCCTCCACAGAGACACCCTCTGGTCTCCCTGGGACCCTTGGCACCTCTTTAAATATATCAGCAGCAACAGGAGGACAAAGGAGATTCTGCCTCCCTTGCTGGGTCCAGAAGGGACAGTAACGATGAGGGATGAGGACAAGGCAGAGGTGCTCAGTGCCTTCTTTGCCTCAGTCTTTAACCCCAAGGAGGAATGCCCTAGGGATACTCAGCCCCCTCAGCCAGAAGATAATGGGAATGAAGCTCCAGCTGTTTGGGAGGACTTGGTTAGAGACCTGCTTGGCCAGTTAGACATAGACAAATCCATGGGGCCAGATGGGATCCATCCGAGGGTATTAAGGGAGCTGGCAGAGGTCCTCTCCAAACCCCTTTCCCTCATCTACCAGCAGTCCTGGCTGACTGGGGAAGTGCCCCTCGACTGGAGACTGGCAAATGGAACTCCCATTTACAAGAAGGGCCAGAGGGAGGATCCAGGCAATTACAGGCCTGTCAGCTTGACCTCCGTACTGGGGAAGGTCATGGAGCAGATCACACTGAGTGCTCTCACACAGCACATGCAGGACAGCCAGCGGATCAGACCCAGCCAATGTGGGTTTATGAGAGGCAGGTCCTGCCAAACCAACCTGATCTCCTTCTATGACAAGGTTACCCGGTTAATGGACGAGGGAAAGGCTGTGGATGTGCTGTACCTGGACTTCTGTAAAGCCTTTGACACCGTTTCTCACAGCATTCTGATTGAGAAACCGGTGCCCTTGGCCTGGACAGGCACAGCCTCTGCTGGGTGAAAAACTGGCTGGGTGGCTGGGCCCAGAGGGTGGTGGGGAATGGAGTTAAATCCAGCTGGAGGCCGGTCAGGAGTGGTGTCCCCAGGGTTCAGTGCTGGGTCCAATCCTGTTCAGTATCTTTATTAATGACCTGGACAAAGGGATTGAGTGCACCCTTAGCGAGTTTGCAGATGACACCAAGCTGGGTGGCAGTGTTGATCTGCTTGAAGGAAGAAAGGCTCTGCAGAGGGATCTGGACAGGCTGGATCCATGGACTGAGACCAACGGGATGAGGTTCAACAAGACCAAATGCCGAGTCCTGCACTTGGGACACAACAACCCCAGGCAGTGTCACAGGTTTGGGGAAGAGAGGCTGGAGAGCTGCCTGGAGGAGAAGGACCTGGGGGTGTTGATTGACAGCGGCTGAACATGAGCCAGCAGTGGCCCAGGTGGCCAAGAGGGCCAATGGCATCTTGGCCTGTATCAGAAACAGTGCGTCCAGCAGGAGCAGGGAGGTGATTGTGCCTCTGCACTGGGCACTGGTGAGGCCACACCTCAAGTACTGGGGTCAGTTCTGGGCCCCTCACTACAAGAAGGACATTGAGGAGTTGGAGCGCATCCAGAGAAGGGCAACGAGGCTGGGGAAGGGGCTGGAGAACAAGTCCTACGAGGAGCAACTGGGGTTGTTTAGCTTGGAGAAGAGGAGGCTGAGGGGAGACTTCATCACTGTTTACAACTCCCTGAAAGGAGGTTGTGACGGGGTGGGTGCTGCTTTCTTCTCACAAGTAACGAGCGACAGGACGAGAGGGAACGGCCACAAGTTGCGCCAGGGCAGGTTTAGACTGGACATTAGGAAGAATTTCTTCACTGAGAGAATGGTCAGGGATTGGAACAGGTTGGCCAGGGAGGTGGTGGAGTCTCCACCCCTGGAGGTGTTTAAATGACAGGCAGATGAGTTTCTTAGGGATATGGTTTAGTAGGGACACAGGCACGGTTGGACTCCATGATCTCAGAGGTCTCTTCCAACCTTATGATTCTATGATTCTATAACTCTATGTGCTGAACTGTTGCTCCTGCGTTCACAGTGCCAAGGAGTTGCCTTCCCCTGCGGGAGGATCGGTTACCAGGGAGCCCCCAGCAGGTGCCAGAGCAGGACTCCCTGTCTGTAGCTGGGAAGTGCCTGCGGGATGTGTTGCTTTGCAGCCCATCTGCTGTGATACAGTTCCTCTTGCCTTGCTCTCTTCTCAGTAGATCAGGGTGGAAGTGTTTATCCTCGATGTTGAGCTGAGGGATCTGGAATGGTTACAAAGCCTGGTGGTGTTCACGGCAGTGTGTGAGTGCTGGGGTGAGGCTGGGCTGCTGCGAGGGGTGGGGTGGCCGAGCAGCCTGGAGGGATGTGGTCATCTCTGGGTTCTTGGGCTGTGATTTGGGTCCTGTCCCAGGTTGCGCAGAGAAGTGGTGGCTTCCCCATCCCTGGAGGTGTTCCAAGGATGGGGCTTTGAGCCCCCTGGTCCAGTGGGAGGTGTCCCTGCCCATGGCAGAGGGTTAGGACTGGATGGGCTTTGAGGTCCCTTCCACCCCAAACCACTCTGTGATTCAGATCAGGCTCTGACCTGAGTGCCGGGCTTTTCCTGGCTGTGGGGTGACTGCACTGAGCAAATCCCGAGGTGAAGGATGAGCTGGAATAGGAAAGCCAAGGACATGAGTCCTGCAGTGCTGCTCCCCTTGTGCTTCTCCAAGGTAGTCATGCGGAGGGGGCTGCGGCCCCTGACACAGGGGTGGCTCTGAGCCCTGTGGTGCCCTGCGTTCACACTGACTGTAGGAGCAATAGGGTGAGAATGTAATGTTTAAGATGTAGAATCAGGTGTGTGGATTACCGAGGCTCAGAGCAAGGAAATGACTTTGAGATGATAGGAGGATTCCTCGGAAGAGCGAGCGTGTTTCAGAAGGCCTCTTTTCAGTGGTTTTCAGATGTTTCCATGGTGTTCCCTGGCGATGCAGAGTGGTGCTGGGAGCCTGTGAGCAGGCAGCGTGGGCCCTCCCAGCTTAGGAGAGAAGCCTCACGTCATTGGTTGTGTAGTGTCCTGTCCTGCTGAGTTTTTTTGGGGATAAGCTGTTTTTTTTAGTTATTTCTTAGGGTTTTTTAAAGTTATTTTTAGTTGTTTTTTATTAGGGTTTTTTTTAGGGTTTTTTTTTGGTAGTTATTTTTTTTTAGTTATTTTCTTCTTGTCCAGCCCCTTTCACTACGTGTCTTGGCACAGGCTGTGTCCAGGGTGGTTGTCACAGAATCATGGAATGGTTTGGATGGGAAGGGACCTCAAAGCCCATCCAATTCCACCCCCTGCCATGGGCAGGGACACCTCCCACTGGATCAAGGGGCTCCAAGGCTCATCCAACCTGGCCTTGAACACCTCCAGGAATGGGGCAACCACAGCTTCTCTGGGCAACCTGGGACAGGGCCTCCCCACCCTCACAGGAAAACATTTCTCCCTAAGATCTCATCTCAATCTCCCCAGTTTCAGTTTAAAACTGCTCCCCTCATCCTATCCCTGCCCTCCCTGATCAGGAGCCCCTCCCCAGCCTTCCATCCATCCCATGCACAGCTCCAATTCCGTGTCCCTGCGGGCGGATCCCATCGATGAGCTTTGAGGAAGCAGCGCAGAGCCCCCGGGTCCCCAACAGCAGCCGCCCCTGCGTGGCCTCTCCCCACGTCTGCCCTCCCTTCAGCGTTCCTCTGCCCCCCACGTGCCCAGCGCTCGGATTAGTGCAGAAAGCCGAGAATCGGGAAAAGTGCCCGGATCCCGTTACGCAATGGCTGAGCCGCTGGCACCGAGTCAGCAGATCCAGCCCGGCCGCGGGCGCTGCCGAGGGGCTCCCCTTCCTTCCCTGTGTGTGGACACAGGAGGGTGCTGGGCTCCGCGCTGGGGCGGGTGCTGAGCGATGGGCGTTGATTACCCGTGCGGATTAGCAAGGGAAGGGTGTTGGAAGAGCGCAATCTCATACCAAAACGTTCACCTGGATGGGAGAGCAGGGCTGGTCAGCGTGACTTCAACTGAAGTCACCTTAGAGACCTTTTTTGTGTGTAGAGGAGAAAATCATTTTAGTGTTCTCTCTACGTGGGCAGTGATCCCTGCTGGGAACACATCATGTGCTGCATCACCAGGAGGGTGACTCTGGAGTGTGTTATTCATTTGGAGCCAAATTAATAGAGTTGTAGAATCACTGAGGTTGGAAAAGCCCTCTAAGCTCATCCAGTCCCAACCATCAGCCCAGCCCCACCATGCCTACTGAACCCTGGCCCCAAGTGGCACCGTGATTGAACCCCACCAGGCATGGAGACTCCACCCCTGCCCTGGGCAGCCTCTGCCAGGGCTTCACCACTCTGTCTACATTTTTTCCAATATCCAATTTTAACGTCCCCTGGGGTAACTTGAGGCCGTTTCCTCTTGTCCTGTTGCCTGTCTCACCTGCCAAATTAGCACATGAGAAGGTATTTCTTGACAGGTTGGTGCTTTCAGTGAAGCCTGAGGCACAACTCTGGCACAACTTGAGGCAATTTCCTCTCATCCCATCCCTTGTCACTTGGGAGAAGAGCCCAGCACCCACCTCACCACAACCTCCTTTCCAGGAGCTGCAGAGAGCGATGACGTCTCCCCTCAGCCTCCTCTTCTCCAGGGTAAACAGCCCCAGGTCCCTCAGCCACTCCCACAACCCCTGAGCTCCAGACCCTTCCCCAGCTCCGTTCCCTTCTCTCCAGCCCCTCAATGTCCTTCTTGGAGTGAGAGGCCCAAAACTGAATCCAGGATTCGAGGTGTGGCCTCACCAGCGCCAAGTACTTCCCTGCTCCTGCTGCCACCCCATGGCTGATCCAAGCCAGGATGCTGGTGGCCTTCCTGGCCACCTGGGCCACTGCTGGCTCGTGTGGAGCTGTTTGGGTGTCTGCAGGGCAGCAGCAGGGGCAGAGGCGTTTTGGAATTCCTGAGGGTTTATCTTGGTGCTTTCAAAAAACCTGATCTGATCGCTTTTTCTTAAAAATGTGACTTTAGGAAGGAGAAAAACTAGTAAAGATGAATATTAAATGATTGTTTCAGCTTTGATAAAGCTAAAAGCCCACGGAGGGCTATGAACACATGGGAACCCCTCCGTGCTGGGGAGCACAGCAGCCACCGTGGGTGCTGGTTGTCTGTGGCTTCGGAGCAGCTCCCTGTGCCCTGTCCTGGCAGCACCTGTGGGACCAGGTGTGGGGCAGGGGCTGCGCCCTCGTCCCAGCTGAGAGGGTTTGGCCCTCAGACATGGAGCCCGGGGATGCGGGGATCCCCCCTCTTGGCAGAGGGATCGTGGTAGCTTCTGCTGGCTGCAGGATGGGTTCTGGTGAAGGAGGAGCTGGGGTGGAAGGTGAGCTCTTTGGAGGGCAGCTCTGGGACAGCCTCCTGCTCTGGGCTGTGCCTGGGGCAGTGGGAAGCAGGTTTGCCAGTCCTAAAGGTGTTTTAACACCTGCAGAGGAATTTTGCCGTTTCCTTTGCTCTACAAATGGACATCTCTGCGTGCAAGGTCTCACCACAGCAAAGCAGAAGACAGTGATTGAAGGGAGAGGATGCAAGGAACCACAAAATCCCAGGTGCTGGAGGTTAACAGGAGGGAGAGAAGCAGCAAGGCAGACCAGAAAGCTCAGGGCTGTGCAGTTGGTAATGTTGTTTTTAGGGTAACCAGAAGGAATCAGCACAGCAGGATGTGAAAGCAGCAGTCATGGCACTGGGGGTGATGATCATGAAGGGGAACGAGCGCTGATCCAAACGCTGCAGCCCTGTCCTTATTGTTCTGCTCCAGGAGCTCGTCCAGTTTTGGCT
This sequence comes from Dromococcyx pavoninus, assembly GCA_033558185.1. Classification (NCBI taxonomy): domain Eukaryota; kingdom Metazoa; phylum Chordata; class Aves; order Cuculiformes; family Neomorphidae; genus Dromococcyx; species Dromococcyx pavoninus. The sequence goes on along the minus strand of JAUMJL010000224.1, from coordinate 798,532 downwards.
TTGATGGCCTTGCTGCCTGCTCAGGATGCCTGTGCTGTGCAGGAGGGTGTGTTGGTGCTGTTTTCATGGAATCATGGAATGGTTTAAGTTGGAAGGGACCTCAAAGCCCATCCAGTTGCAAGCAGGGACACCTCCCACTGGATCAAAGTGCGCAAAGCCCCATCCAACCTGGCTTTGAACCCTTCTGTCTCTCTCCGTGGTCGTTTTGGGTCTGATGCATCCTTTTCCTTCTGTTCCCGTGCAGGACGCAGGCAGAAATGGCCCACACGTGTCGTGGGACCATCAACCTGTCCACGGCCCATATTGACACGGAGGACTCGTGTAACATCGTGCTTTCCAACGGGGGAAGGACCTACCACTTAAAGGCCAACTCCGAAGTGGAGAGGCAGCGCTGGGTCACGGCCCTGGAGCTGGCCAAGGCGAAAGCCATCCGCATGAGGAACAACCAGTCAGGTAGAGCGCGTCTCTGTGTGCACCCTCTGTGTGTAAACCTGCTCTTCTCTGCTCCCTAAACTGTGCAGAAACCCTGGCAGATAGGATTTCATACACAATTAACGATAGGTGATGGTTTCACAGAGACACAAAGGGTTTTAAACAACGCTGTGTGCGCTGGCTGTCATCTCACCCGGTCTTGCAGCCCTGAGCAGGTGTTTAAAGCCCCTGGCGATGGTGGTAAATCGTAGAGAGCTGGTAACAATGATCTTATGATGCTTCTTCTGGAAGGCAGGTCTGCTGGAGGCTTTAGGTTGGTCCATGTGTTCAGGGAATGCTATAAGAGGTGCCGAGCGCAGCGGGGACTCGCTCAGTGGCAGAGCTGAGCCTTCCTTGCCCACCTGTGGTTCAGGGGGGTTTGGTGGATGGATAACAGCCAGAGCTGTCTCTTTCCATGTTCGTTTCCCCTTCTCCCTGGTACAAACACGGTGCTGTGATGTGGTGTGGTGTTTGTCAGTGCACATCTGGGACAACCATGTTGTGTGGAGCTGCTGGAGCCCTGGGCCTGTTTTGCGGCTCCTGCCCAGAGCATCACTGTCACTGCTCTGTGGGTAATGGGTCAGTTCATAGCTCAACAACCAGAACGATTCCTGTGCTCTGGTGCTCCAGTCTTCTTGGAAGTGTGGTGTTTGCTTTATTCCTTTAGCCAGCCTCACTTTCCAGTTAGCGACTGCGAACAACTGGTGTGGGGAGGAGCTTGGTTGTGGATTCAAGCTGTGGTTCAGCTGCTGACTTTCCTCTTCCATTCAGCAAGCAGGGAACTGTGTCACTCAATCACCGGAATGCTTGGATGTGTTTGAGCAGCTCCATATCCATGCAGGTTGTATCAGAGAAGCTCAGGTCTTTGCTGGCCTTGGTGAGCCACCCCTGGGCTGATCCCACAGTTTGTCTTCTCTTTCAGCTCACCAAGGGCGAGGTTCTCCTTGGCTCTTCCAGACGTGCAATGCGTATTCCCTACGATCCTAAACCCACCTGTTCCTGCGGGGATGGCAGACGTGGGATGGATGATCTGTCACTCCTGCTGTGCTAAAGTTAGCGTGGTTTGCCATTTGGGAACAGTTCTAACTGCAGTTGGGACGTCAGTGCCAATGCTCCCCTGCCAGTGGGAGCTGCTGGGTTTAGTGCTCCGCCCTGGTCCTGTTTTAAGTTGCTGTTTTACCTCCAGGACTGCTTGGTTGGGGTTTGGTCCCACAGCAGCTCCTTCCTGAGCCTGGAACTCCATAAGGCTGGGATCAGCAGCTCCCCGAGTGCAAACAAGCCGACTCGGGAGTGTGGATGTCTGGTCAGATCCAGCCTTCTGACCCGTGCTGCTCCTACACTTGGGACACAACAACCCCAAGCAATGCTCCAGGCTTGGGGAAGAGTGGCTGGAAATCTCCCCTGGCAGAGAAGGCCCTGGGCGTGCTGCTTGACAGCGTCTGAACATGAGCCAGCAGTGGCCCAGGTGGCCAGGAAGGCCACCAGCATCCTGGCTTGGATCAGCCATGGGGTGGCAGCAGGAGCAGGGAAGGGATCGTCCCCCTGCACTCGGCACTGGTGAGGCCACACCTCGAATCCTGGGTTCAGTTTTGGGCCCCTCACTCTAAGAAGGACATTGAGGGGCTGGAGAACTTCTGGAGAAGGGAACAGAGCTGGAGAATGGTCTGGAGAACAGGGGTGGGCCTGGTACATGGGGCTGTGGGTGCTGGGGAAGGAGGGCAGAGCCCTGGCATCTCTTCTCACTGCTCCCATCCCTTGGACTCTCGCTACGTGCTGAGAACAGATCCTTGTTACTTATAAATTTCCCCTGTAAGTGGTTTTTAACACAGTTTTCAGTAATGTAACAGGGATTTTCACATGGTTGGGAGCGTTTCCAGCTCACGTAACCGGTTCAGTGTGTTTTCAGTGTTATTTTTAGACATTTCAAACTCCCAAGAGCTTTTTTTTTAACTAGCACAGAAGAAGCTGTTGGAGGAAGATCGGTTTTGAACTCTGAAAATAAAAACACCTCTTGTTAATTAGAAATGAGTCACTGGGTGGAAGCTGCTCCCTTCAAAGGGTCTGAGGCATCTCTGGCGGCCGAGGCGGGGTGTGGGCGGCCGAGCTGCTCCACTCTGAGGGATGAAGGATAGGAAGGAAACCCTCTGGAGTGGGGTTTGTGTCGGGTGATGCACAGCAGCTTCAGCTCCATCCATGGAACAGAGAACTGGCTTTGAGCTGAGGTGGGTCACAACCGGTCCACGCCAACCTCACAGGGCATGGTGGATCCCTCCATGGCTCTTCCTATCCCTAAATGACTGTGTTTTCAGGTTGGAGGTGATGGTTTCATTTGTTATTTGGAGCTCAGTGTCCTGGGGAGATCACAGCGTGGGAGATCTGGTGGCGTCAGGGCATCTGCAGAGCTGTTTGTGGCTTCATATCCCTGGGGGTGCCTGGCATCCCTTGGGATGAGGTGAGGGGATATTGGAGCGTGCTTCAGTCCATTAGGACCTTGCAGACCCTGATGGTTTGGACCCTTTGTACCCAAGGGGAATGGAAAACTCCACACAAACAGCAGTTAGCCCCAACTTAAGAAGGGCATGGAACTGTTGGGAGCGGTCCAGAGGAGGCCAGGAAGATGATCCGAGGGCTGAAGCCCCTCTGCTGTGAGGACAGGCTGAGAGAGTTGGGGTTGTCCAGCCTGGAGAAGAGAAGGCTCCAGGGAGACCTCGTAGTGGCCTTCCAGTACTGAAAGGGGCTCCAGGAAAGCTGTGGAGGGTTTTTTTCCAAGGATCTGGAGTGATAGGACAAGGGGGAACACCTCTAAATTGTTAGGGTCGAGATTTAGATTGGACATTAGGAAGAAATTCTTCACAATGAGGGTGGGGAGGCCCTGGCCCAGGTTGCCCAGAGCAGAGGTGGCTGCCTCATCCCTGGAGGTGTTCCAAGGCCAGGTTGGATGGGGCTTGGAGCCCCCTGATCCAGTGGGAGGTGTCTCTGCCCATGGCACGGGGGTGGATCTGGATGGGCTTTGAGGTCTCTTCCAACCCAAACCATTCCATAATTCTATGATTTACTCACACCTGGTTTCCTCCAGCACCCACCGAGGGCTCCGGAGGGCCTCTCTTGCCAAGCACAGCATCGCTCTCCCTATGGGAAGCTCAGGGATGCTGGTGTTGGGGCTCAGGGGCCGGTGCAGGTTGGTGGTTTATTCCATGCTCTGCTCCCAGGCGATGCAGTGGGCGCAGTTTGCCCTCTCCTGGCGTGCTCCTGCCAGGGCGCTCTGTCTCCCTTTGGCGCTGGGCAGGATTTGCCGTGATGCTCCCTGCTCCGATGTCCCTTTGGAGAGCCCGGTGTTGGAGGCACGAGAGGTGTTTGCTTCCCTGTACTGGACTTTGCAGCCACCCTTCAGGGGTGACCAGAAGAGAGGGGTCTGGCAGCCGGACCCTGCTCCAGCGGGACAGGAGAGCCAGTTCTTCGGCTGAGGCTGCTGGGAAGAGCTGTTTCTCATCTCCCAGTGTTTCAGCTCTTTCCCCGGGCCCAACCACACCTCAGGCTACCCCTTGGAGACCCCAGAACCTCCACCACACTGAGATGCTGGGGTGGATGTGGCTCAGTTGAGCAGCCTGTGCTGGCACCTTGTGGTGCTTCGTGCTCTTGCAGCGCCTCCTCTCCTCCTGGCGCTGAAGTCGACTTTGACACCCACAGATGCTCCTTTGGGGAGGTGAGAGGAAATGGCCTCAAGCTTCACCAGGCAGGTTTAGATTGGATATTGGTAGAAATTCCTTCATGGCAAGGGTTGTCAAGCTCTGGCAGAGGCTACCCAGGGCAGTGGTGGGGTCTCCATCCGTGGAGGGGTTTAAAAGGTGGGCAGATGTGGCGCTGCAGGACATGGTTTCGTGGTGGACTTGGCAGTGTGAGGTTTAAGGTTGGGCTTGATGATCTTAAAGGTCTTTCCTGATTGTATAACCTGTCCATACTGGTGGGTACTTGCCAGTGGCCCTGGTGGTGGTTCCCAGCCTGTGGGTGCACTCAGCCGCGCACCCACCAGAGCACCTTGGCCACAGCCGCTCCTCGTACCGGATTGTGATTTGTGCCGCGTTTTTCCTCTGGGTTTGCTCATTCCCCTGACACTGGGAAAATATTAAAGGCTGGGAAATTCCCATCGTCCCTCAATGGAGGGGCAGGAAAAGGATGTCAGGAGGGGATGCGGTGGTGAAACCCAGGCTGTGGTGAAACCCCAGGGGTTTTGTTCTTGAGCTTTGGGGGATGTGAGGCGCGGCTGCGGGAGTAAAACATATAATGGAGTTTCTGATAAAAATAAAGATGTTCTGTTATGTATTTGAAGCAAGTGTCCTAAAAATAACCTCCAGCAGCATTTAAAGAGACAAAGCTTCCCAGTGGCATCCTCCCTCTGCCCCCCAAACAGCACCCCCTTGGTTTTGGCTCTGTGCATTCAGCGTTGCTCCAGATGCGGCCCCAGCAAAACCTCCTCTTGGTGGGACCCCAAGATGCCTTTCCCCCCCCTTATTTTTTATGCCCGGATGCTGCCTGTTTCCAGCAGGGATGGAGTTAAGGGTTGCTCCGTGGTGCATGCTGGTAAGAGGGTGGTTTGATGGTCGCTGCCGTAGTGCTCTGCTCGCAGCATGTGCTGAGGATTTATGCTGTGAGATGCGGAGCTGGCCCAGCTCTCAGCTCCATCAGGACGTTGTCTTTTCTTTTTATTTCACTTGTTTTCCTTCTTTTTCCTCCATCCTAAAGCCCACGGCCATGTAGCCTCTGCGAGAGCGAGCCTGAGCTGTGGGGATGAAGGGTAGGGGCTGCTGGGAGACGGGATCCATCCGTTCCTTCTGCAACGCCGGCTGTCTGAATAAATTTCACAAGGGTTAGTGCCTTCCCGGCGTCCTTGCGGAGGTCCCGCGCTCCTCCAGCCCAGCGTGCGCTCCCTCGGCAGCCGGCGTGGTGCCTTTCCCCCACTGATGGAGGGGCTGCTCCAGCCAGGTCTCCCTGGGATGGGAGGGAGTTAATCCAACGTGGGAGCCCTGGGAGAGATAGAAAGTACTCTGTGTGGGTCCCTCGGCGGTGTTTCGCGGCACGTGGCGTCTCGCCCGCGGCAGGGACTCTGGGCATCACGTGCTGCGTCGTGGTTTGGCTTGAGGTTTATAAAGCGTGGGGCATTTGCTCTTCCCACTGTATCAGGTGTTTAAAAAATGCAGTAGATCCCCCATGGTTCGGATTTACAAAGTTGTGCTGGTGGAAAGGTTAAATTTTGTGATAGTTTGTTCTTCAGATTTCATGACTGAAAGGGTTCTCAGGCCCTGGCAGAGGTGCCCAGGGAGGGGGTGGAGTGCCTGTCCCTGGAGGGGTTTAGAAGACGGGCAGATGAGTTTCTGAGGGACATGGTTTAATATTGGACAGGGACAGTTGGACTTGATGGTCACAGAGGTCTTTTCCAACCAGATGGTTCTATGAGTCTTTTTTTGTGCACTTTTAGTATCAAAAAGAAGAATTGGTTTGTTCATAGTGGGTCAATCATGAAACTGTGGAGTGGTAGGGATTTCTGCCCCAAACTGGTGCGGATGCCAGCAGAGCATCAATTGCCCCATAAAGGGCAGCAGCCCTGTGTGCCCAGTGTTGAGCTTCTCTGGTGTGGGCAACTGGAAACACCTGGAATATACCTAGGGAACAGCAACAGGCAGGGGCTCGCCGTGCACAGCCCCACAGGACAGCTCAGCACCCCTCAGAGGACTTGAAACTTGCCAAGAAATGTTCCCTGGGGAGGCCCTGTCCCAGGTTGCCCAGAGAAGTCGTGGTTCCCCCATCCTTGGAGGTGTTCAAGGCTACGTTGGGTGGGGCTTTGAGCCCCCTGATCCAGTGGGAGGCGTCCCTGTCCGTGGCAGCGTGGGTGGAACTGGATGGGCTTTGAGGTCGCTTCCATCTCAAACCGTTCTGTGATTCTGTGACTGTAGAAGGTGCTGCCTCTGTGGTTTGGATCCCCAGGGAAGTGGAACAGGAATGTTATGGGGGCCTGTGTGGCAGAAACCCTTCTCTCTTGCAGCTCTGAGGAACAAGCAGGTGGTTGCCAGTGTGTGCTGCCTGGACCCAACCCCAAGTGCTCCTCAGGCTTCTTCTCCCAGGAAGATGAGGTGGTTTTGGAGCTGTCAGGGATGCTCTGGGAAAGGCGGGTCCTGGTGGAGGGTGGTCTGGGGCAGCTCAGCGTGTCTGTGTGTGGCAGTGCCTTGTGCCCCGTGCTGGAGCAGGGAGGTCGGTTCTTTGAAAGTTGTTGCTGTTCCTGGCTTGATGATGAAAAAGTTTCTATTTTTATCAGGCCTTTTTTTTCCAGTTTTCCTCTCTGCTGATGAGATGTGCAGCGTCAGCCCCCAATTATCATAATGAGTGCTTATTTCCCTCTAATCACACCTTCAACACCATGTTTTTCATTGCTATCCAGGACCATCCGCACTGGAGGGGACACTTGGCTGTGTCCTGCAGGGATAACTTTGACCCTCCAGCATTTTAACAAAAGCATCAGCTGGGCTCATTTTTATCTCCTCTTCACTCCCTGCCAGCTTCGCTCTTCAGGACTCCATGTAGCTTGTTGGAGGTCTGGCTCTGCAGTCCTGGTGTCTGCCAAAGCTTCTTTTCCAATGGAAATGGAGAGCAGCACATTGTAGTCAAAGGACAGAGGGAAAAAGCCAACCCCTCCACCTCCTCCTAAAACCAACAAGCCAAAACGTCCTTGCAAAGTCCTCCTGGCTTCTGTTGAGAGGGGTTTTGGGAAGCTCATGAAGGAAGAGGCCAGCAGCATCCTGGCTTGGATCAGCCATGGGGTGGCAGCAGGAGCAGGGAAGGGATCGTCCCCCTGCACTCAGCACTGGTGAGGCTGCACCTCGAATCCTGGGTTCAGTTGTGGTCCCCTCACTCCCAGAAGACATTGAGGGGCTGGAGAGCATCTGGAAAAGGGAACGGAGCTGGGGAAGGGTCTGGAGAACGGGGGTTCTGGGATTATCTGAGGGACCTGGGGCTGTTTAGTCTGGAGAAGAGGAGGCTGAGGGAGACCTCATCATTCTCTGCAGCTCCCAGAAAGGAGCTTGCAGTGATGTGGGTGCTGGGCTGTTCTCCTAAGGAACAAGTGATAGGATGAGAGGAAATGGCCTCAAGTTGCAACAGGGGATAGGATATGGGGAAGAATTCTTTCACTGAGAGAGTGGTGCAGCCCTGGCAGAGGCTGCCAAGGGCAGGGGTGGAGTCTCCATCGTGGAGGGCTTAAACAATCGTGTGGCTGTGGCACTTGGGGCCAGGGTTCAGCAGGCACGGTGGGGTTGGGCTGGTGGTTGGACTGGATGAGCTTAGAGGGCTTCTCCAGCCTTAATGATTCCATCATTCTAATTCTACCTGAAAGAGTTGTGGAACCAGCACCGACTCCTGTCCCTGGACAGGACACCCCAACATTCACACTGCGGCTGGGGGTGATGGCCAAAGGCTTCTGGAATATTGTCAGGCTGTGACTGCTTCCCTGGGGAGCTGTTCCAGTGCTCCAGCACCCTCTGGGGGAAGAACCTGCTCCTAATATCTAAACAACATTGTGTGTTCAGCCTCCATTTCTTCAATGGCCATCTTATTTTGAGTTTAAATTCTGTCTTCAGTATGTTTTAGCGCAGAATCCTGGAACGGTTTGGGCTGGAATGGACCTCAAAGCCCATTCAATTCCAACCCCTGCCGTGGGCAGGGACACCTCCTACTGGATCAGGGGGCTCCAAGCCCCGTCCAACCTGGCCTTGAACACCTCCAGGGATGGGGCAGCCACCACTGCTCTGGGCAACCTGGGCCAGGGCCTCCCCACTCTCACAGGAGAACATTTCTTCCTAAGGTCTCATCTCTACCTCCCCTCTTTCACACCTCTTGTGTGTCTTTGTAGCCCCATTTATCAGCTTAGTGGAGCTGTTCAGGGCCTGAGTATCTGCAAAGTCCTGTAGGTGCTGGAAGGCTGGATGGCCATGACCCAGCATTGGCTGCTGAGGTTTATTGACCAGGAGCATCATGGTTCTGTAATTGCAGCACTAAACCATTCAATAGCTGAGCTGGGGATGATGCTGCAGGCGTTGGACTGAAAATAGTGTGTCCTTTGCCAGGGCTTTTCTTTCAAGAAACAAGAAGTCCTTCATGTGCTGTTCAGGTTCGTGTTTTAATGTGTGTATTTCACAGAATCATGGAATGGTTTTGCTTGGAAGGGACCTTAAAGATCATCCAGTTCCAACTCCTGTTTCCTTTTCGTATGATAACTGAAGATGGGGGCAAAACTCATCCCCAGGTTTTGGGACCGTGCTGCCATGGGGCAAGTATTGTTTGTTTGCTGATTGACTCCTGGAAATGGAGCTCCATGTGGGGTTTTCTTGGAAGCGTCAGCCTTGGGTGCTGCTGCAGCACCTGAGGAATGTTTTGGGTGGGTTCTGCTTGCACCAAAGGAAACGTTTGGTTCAGGGAGGCCGGGGTGGCAGCTCCAGTTATAAAGTGGGCTTTGATTCCACTGGTGGCCCACTTGGGTTATGCAGTCGTTGGCAGGATGGAGCTGCTGCCCAGCCCTCGGGAAGAGGTCTTTGTTGGCACAGAGGGGTCAGCCACACGGAGAACTGCGAGGGCTGGAGCCAGACCTTTTGCTCCTTTTGTCTGACCTTCTTGCTTGCATCCACTTGCAGGTGGCTCAGAAGAGATTCCTTGTACAGCCTCCTCTTGGGAGCATCTTGGCTGTGGTACCTTTGTTTTGGGGTCCTGGCTCCCTTTGACTCATTTCTTCACTGAAAGGGTTCTCAGGCCCTTGGGGGGAGGTGAGGGAGTCCCCATCCCTGGAAGGGTTTAAAAGATGGGCAGTTGAAGTGCTCAGGGATATGGTTTGGGAAGTAGACAGAAATGGATGGACTCAATGATCTCAGAGGTCTTTTCCAACCAGATGATTCTGTGACTCTGTGATTCCCTGCTATATTGGTGTGTTTTTGCCTGGTTGCTTTCCTGGGAACCTGGAATTTATCCTGGATGCGCAGCACAGGGATTAACCCCAACTGCTTTTTATCTGTTAGGTCTTTCATTCTCTTCAACCCTGGTGTTCCTGTTGTTGTTTCCCAGAAGAGCTGGCACTGTGGGGCCACAAAGCATCCCTTAAAGCATCCCAGCTTCCCTGATTTGGCTCCAGTGTGTTGGGAGAATCACAGTTACAGAAATCCAGGGACAGCAGACACATATTTTATAATCAAACCAGAAGAAGTCGCTTTCCTTTTCTATTTCAGCATGGCCTGGTGGGAGGAAGTTGCTGCATTGTCCAAGCTGTTGTCCAAAGGCTACAAAAATTATCATAGAATCGTGGAATTACGTGGTTTGGAAGGGACCTCAAAGCCCATCCAGTTCCAACCCCTGCCACAGGCAGGGACACCTCCCACTGGATCAGGGGGCTCAAAGCCCCATCCAACCTGGCCTTGAACACCTCCAGGGATAGGGCAGCCACTTCTCTGGGCAACCTGTGCCAGGGCCTCCCCACCCTCACAGGAAAACTTTTCATCCTCAGATCTCCTCTCAATCTCTTGTCCCCTGCTTACTTTACCTGGTAATTTTAACCAGGTCTGGGTGGAGTTTCCTGTGCTGTTATGATTTACCATCACATCCCATCGTTACCCAGAAGCAATGGTCTCCAGTGACAAAGCTCCACTTGCCATGGAGTCCTGGAGTCACGGGGGTCTGAAGGCACCTCAGGAGGGCTTGGATCGCACCCCTTCTGTCCCTGGGTCACCATGGACTCCCTCAGGCTTAATCCTTAGGCTTAAATTTCCTGGGACTCATTCCTTCCACTTCCCTCTGCAGTACCCATCGATTTCAGGCGAATCCAATGTGATGTTTTGTGAGGAGCGGTGTCCTTTGGCTCTGGATGTGTCCTGTGGAGCTCTCTCCCCCTCGACTCGCGCCCACCACCCTCTCCCACCCACTGTGACTTCAGAAACATCCCAACTTGTCACCAGCAGCCTCTGTTGCTTATTTTTAGGCTCAAAGAGCTTTCCGTTGGCCTTAGTGAGGAGAAGGCCCTGCCAGGTTGGTGCTGATTGCTGAGCGCTCGCCCGGATTTGGAGTCATTTCTGAATGATTCTTTCTGTGCTATTTTGATGATTAATTTCCAGCTTAATTCTTTATCACCACAAAAGTCCCGCCTGTGCCTGCATCTGCAGATGCTGGGACAAATCCATCTCTCTCCTGGCAGCCGGGTTAGCCTATTAAATATAGATCCCAGTGCCATTTAATATTCATAGTGATTAAAAGTGATGAAAGCAGGCACATCTTCTCGAGCCAACGTGGAAATTGCTCCGCTTGAGAAGTGACGGGTGAGCAGCATTGCCATCCGGATAATCCCAGATGGGAATGCTGTTTCTGAATCAAACCCCTGGTGTCAGCAGGAAGGCTGGATGACGCTGGGATGAATAGAGAGGAGATGGGAGTAGTTTCTGTGGCATTTACGTAGGGGAACACCTGTGAGGAGCAAGGGCACAGAGTGTCGTGTGGGATCACTGCGGCAGGGGTTGGCTTTGGTGCTCACTTGTCCTCCTGAACCTCCTCCCCTTTGCCTGCGGGAGGAGAAGAGGCTTTAACCAAATTCGTGTGGTGTTTTCCATATGTTTAGATACAAATGTCCTGCAGAGGTGTGGGAAGAGAGGTGGAACTGAAGAAAAGACTGAGAGTGAGAAGCTGCCCTTTTCACCTTGTCTTTTGCAGTTGGGTTGTGTTGTGTCCATCCCATCCCTGTCTCTCCAGTGTTTCTTCTCATCCTCACAGAATCGCAGAATGACCTGAGTTGGAAGGGACCCACAAGTCGTGCACAGGACACCCCAACATTCACACCGTGGAGCTGAGGGCATTGGCCAAAGGCTTCTGGAATATTGTCAGGCTGTGACTGCTTCCCTGGGGAGCTGTTCCAGTCTCCACCACCCTCTGGGGGAAGAACCTTTTCCTAAAGTCCAACCTAACCCTCCCCTGGCACAGCTTCCTGCCATTCCCTTGGGTCCACAAAGAAGAGCTCAACACCTGCTCCTCTTCCTTCCCATGTGAGGAAGCTGCAGAGTACGACGAGGTCTCCCCTCAGTCTCCTCTTCTCCAGGCTGTACAGACCCAGTGACTTCAGCCTCTCCTCATATGATTTCCTCTCCAAACCCAGAAAACCTGCTGTGATTCCCGGGTGCTGGCTGTGCATGGGAGCAGGAGGGAAATAGAGGCAGGGGTGATTGGCTCAGCCAGGGGACAGTTCTGGTGTAGGGACGATGGGGCCATGCTGAGGTGACTCCTGCTTGTAGGAGCAACACCTCCAGCTCATCCATGGCTTTGCATGTTGTCACCTGCATCACCCTGAGCATCCTTGGACCCACATGGTCCTTTCCCTGGTTCCCAAGGCAGCCAGGTCGGTCACCGTGTGCTTCAGATCAGTGAGATCTTTATTGCCCTGGCAGAGGTATGGGAAAAGTGCACGGGGGGTGAAACTGAGGAAGTGGAGATGGAGGGTAAGAAAATGCCCTTTTCATGTTGTGTTTTGCAGTTGGGTTGTGTCCTGTCCATCCCATCCTTGTCCCTGCCATGTTTCTTCTCATCCTCTCCAAACCCAGCAAACGTGATTCCTGAGCATTGGCTGTGGGTGGGAGCTGAGGCCGTGCCCCCCTCAGGCTCTGCTTATCCGGGGACACCACCCAAACCACCTGGCTATGAGCAACAGCACCCAAACACCCCATTATCAGTGGCAGCACCCAAACAGCCCTGCCGTGAGCAGCAGCACCCTGGGGTGGCTCCAGGTCTCCCCAATGATTTTGGAGTGGGTGCACTGCGTGGTGGTGCCTCCAAGGGGCACCCAGTCACTGCATCCCTCCATGAGCTCAGTGCAAAGCCCCAGCATGTTGGCAGCACAAGGAAGTGCCCACCTCGTGCCTCCAGCCAGCAGCTTTTCCAGCAGCTGCGGAGAAATTGCAAGTGCTGGGAAATATTTAGCTGAGGGAAGTTCTTAAAGAGCTTCTGCCTTCGTGGCCTCCTCGTGCAATGCTGCTCCGGGTGCTGAGGTCTCGTGTTGCTCTCCAGGCTATGAAACAAGCCCTAAGAGGCTTAGGGCCACGAGCTGCTGATCCATTTTACTGAGATTAAATAGCATCACAGCTCCCAAAATAATCCTCCCAGTTTACAGTGAGGCTGCCCGTTCCTATGGCAACTGCTCCATGCCAGTGCCCTACAAATACACATCACCATGGAGTGCCTCAGCGCCGCTTCGGAGTCAAAACAGACCATGAGATGGGGAATAAAAGGTCTGGGCTTGCAGGGATTGGTGTGGCTGGGGTGTGAAATCCCCAAAGTACCAGCTGTGCACATTCCTGGAGAGGAGATTCAGTAGAAACTGCTGTTATCGACACTGTGTGACCCCCTCGTTGAGCCCCTGGTTGTGGGTGTTTCCCATGTGCCTTGAGAGCAAGAGGAAACGTGGGTGGTGAAACAGGAATGGTGTTGGGAAAGCTTTCCTAGTGAGGGAGGGACTGAGTGCTGTGGGTCACCGAGCTGCCGTGTGACAGCAGAGCTGCCGATGCCACCGAGTGGGGAAAAGCTCTGGTTGGGGCTTGGGTCCAGCTCCTGCAGCTCTGATGGTGCCTTGGACCCGGGCTCAGCCCAAACCCTCCACCTTGGGGTCACCCCAGCCCAGGCTCCCGGAAGGCATCGCATCACGTCTTTGCCTGCAGGAAAGCTGGGGAGGGGATACTGATCGGGGAGTGCAGGGGTGGGAGAAGTGGGAACCGTTTTGAGCTGAAAGAGAGGAAATTGAGATCTTAGGGAGAAATGTTTTGCTGTGAGGGTGGGGAGGCCCTGACCCAGGTTGCCCAGAGCAGTGGTGGCTGTCCCATCCCTGGAGATGCCCAAGGCCAGGCTGGATGGGGCTTTGAGCCCCCTGATCCAGTGGGAGGTGTCCCTGCTCATGGCAGGGGGTGGAACTGGATGGGCTTTGAGGTCCCTTCCAACCCAAACCATTCCATGATTCTGTGATCCCAGCAGCAATCCCAGCCCGAACAGTGTGGTCAGTGCAAAGCTTGGCTGCAGGAGGGAGCAGGGAATGGTGTTGAATTCCTGATGGTCCCTGTGTGGACATGGGAAGGTCACCAGGGACAGCAGGTTTGTGAAGGGCAGGAAACGCTGAGGATGCTGTTAAAGCCAGGAAGTCAGGCTGACTCATCCCAGGCAAAGGAGCAGGAAGAACCTCACAATTTGTTGTTCTGCCCTTCCTGCTCGGTCTCCTGGGTGGCTCTGTCCCTGTAGCAGAGGGCCAAGAGTTCTGCTGAGCCTCTGCCTCGCGCGATGACCCTGCCGAAGGCTGCAGGGCAGGGGAGCCGAGGTGGAACCTGTGGGCTGGGGCTGTGCTGCTGCCAAAGGGGGCCCGGCGGTCCTCGTATCCCGGCTCCTGAAGGTTTGCTGTGCTGGGGAGGATCTTTATTCCACAGATGGCAGATGGCAGAGCTGCTGGCTGGTACCTGGTGTGGAGAGGGACAAGGGACAGGCAGAATCAGCGCTGTCCTTCACCGGAGGAACGGGATCCATGGTGGAGCCGCTTCCCTCTGCAGGAGCGGGGAGTCCTGGGGCTGTGTTGGAGTGTGGCACGGTTGGAAACCATGTGTTAAATTAGCATTTGTGACCTTGAAGGATTGAAAGATGGCTTTAAATTGGAAGGGGGAAGATTTAGATTAGACATTAGGAAGAAATTCTTCACGATGAGGGCGGGGAGGCCCTGGCCCAGGTTGCCCAGCGAGGTTGTGGCTGCCCTATCCCCGTTCAAGGCCAGGTTGGATGGGGTCTTGAGCACCCTGTTCCAGTGCGAGATGTCTCTGCCCGTGGCAGTGGGATGGAACTGGATGAGCTTTTAAATTCCCTTCCAAGCCAAACCATTCTGTGATTCTATAATTCCCTACAGGAAGGGAACAGGGATGCTGTCCTGACTCCTGCAGAGCCTCCCAGCTTTTTGCCGGTGCTGGACACACAGCCCCGGCTCTGTCCTGGCCCTGCCCAGCTCCTGGGTGTTAGTTTGAGGTGCAATGTGATTTAGGAGCTGCAAGGAAGCAACTTGGATTCAGACAGATGAACCAGAGGTGTCAGGGTGGCATCCAGAGCACGGAACATCCTCCATCTCGGCAAGTCCTGTTTCTCCCAGTTTCCTCGTCATCCCCTGCTTGTGTTGGAAACTCCTCTTCAAAGCCATCATGTGGGTTTGAGATGCACTCGCTGGGCTGGAGAACTTTGCAGCCAAACTCAGCTGGGCGATGCCAGTGCCTGGGTGCTCCTCACCTACTGCATTGCCAGCTCTCCCTCTGCCCTGGGCCATGGTGGGCTGACCAGGAATGCTGTGCTGCCCTCATTTGTCATCTCCTATGTTGTGAAGTTCACAGCAAAGCCTTGTGAATGTCCTGACTGCGCTGGGTCTGGGTGACAAAAAGCTCTGCCCTCAGCTGATCTCTTCCACATTGAACCTATCAGCTATCGCCAGGGATGGAAGAATCATAGAATCATGGAATGGTTTGGGTTGGAAGGGACCTCAAAGCCCATCCAGTTCCAACCCCCTGCCATGAGCATTGTTTCCCCATCCCAGCAAGAATGGTCCCAGGGAAGCCTTCTCACTGTGGCAGTAGAAGATCCACCAGCTCCAACGATTCTGTGGGAAGTGCTGGAGGAGGGTGGAGCAGCAGCATTTATTCCCATGGCTGAGGATAAAGGATTCACTCATCCAGAAAGGTGAAAAGGCTAAGCCACTGCCTGAAGGTCTTTGCTGGGAGCACACCAAAGGCCACAGTGCTGGGGATCCTTCCTTTATCTGAGCCTTTGTATCAACCCAACCAGGAAAAAAATGGGATTTTGCTTTGCTGAGGCTGGTGAAACACCCAGAAAGAGAGAACCTGCCCAGGGCTCCTCACCCGAGGACAAGGATTTGCAGAAGCAAAACCATAACCAGCCCTGACACTCCAAGGCCACTGAGTCGGGGTTTCCTGATGGCAGCGACTCAAGATCTAGAAACTCTTGGAAAGTGGAGAGACTTCTATTCCTAAATGCTCGGGAGCGAGCAAAGGGGGAAGCTCCCAAAGATCTGTTGCCCTCAGGTTGCCCAGAGCAGTGGTGGCTGCCCCATCCCTGGAGGTGTTCAAGGCCAGGCTGGATGTGGCTTTGAGCCCCCTGATCCAGTGGGAGGTGTCCCTGCCCACGGCAGGGGGTGGAACTGGATGGGCTTTGAGGTCTCTTCCAACCCAACTCATTCTGTGTTTCTGTGAAAGCCTCCAGGGAGTGAAGTGAGGACGAGAAGTTTCCGGGGAGGGGATCGATCCTGCCTGTGCGGTGCTGCGGGGTGGGAAGGAGTGTGTCCCATGTGCTGGGAGCCGTTTTGGTGTTTACTGGTGCTGGGAACCCATCCCCAGAGCTTTGCTGGTGCTTTGCTGGGCGGTTGGCAGCGAGGTGTGTTGGGTGCTTTGCGTGACCAGTGCTGCTTTGCCCAGCTCTGCTGTCATCGTGCTGTGACGCTGCGTTTCCTTCCTCCCCTGCTTTCATTTGAGATAATTACAGCAAATTATCTTGATTGAGATGTTTTCATTCCACTGTGCGTCAGAGATGTGTGGTTTGGTCCAGGTTTCCCTGTGTCCTGGGCACTGGGCTGCACAGGCAATGGTGGCTGTGGGATGCAATGAGTTTTGTGTCCTGGGCATCAGGTGTGCTTGAAACATCTCTCCCCGTGGATGCAGCACAAACCCGTGGAATCATTAAGGTTGGAAAAGCCCTCCAAGCTCATCCAGTCCAACCATCAGCCCAACCCCACTGTGCCTGCTGAACCCTGTGCCCAAGTGCCACATCTACATGTTCTCCAGGGATGGAGACTCCACTCCTGCCTGGGGCAGCCTCCACTAGGGCTTCACCACTGTCAGTGAAGACATCTTTCCCAATATCCAATCTAAACCTCACCTGGTGCAACCTGAGGCCATTTCCTCTCGTCCCATCCCTTGTTACCTGGGAGAAGAGCCCAGCAACCACCTCACCACAGCCTCCTTTCACGGAGGTGTAGAGGTCTGCAGGCTCAGCAGAGGGGCTGACACCCTCCTTCAGTGTGCTGAGGCAGGAAGAGGAGGAAGAACAGGAGGAAGAACAGGAGGAGGAGGAGGAGGAAGAACAGGAGGGGGAGGAGGAACAGGAGGAGGAGGAGAAGGAGGAGGAAGAACAGGCAGAGGAGGAAGGTGGGATCCTGCTGCACGGCCACGCGAGCAGCGCCGGCCCCGGCAGGAGCCGGTGAGTGTGAAGCTCGCCCAGCTCCCGTAGCCTCAAAGCAGCAGCGTCCTGGTCTGACCCAGGTGCCTCCCTGCTTTTTCCTGGGCTTTGAGCCGTTTATGTAATTCTGCCCAGCCCTAAGAAAACGGGGCCACGCTGCGTTCCTGCCTCGAGCTGAGCATGCAAGGATCCGCCTCGACAAACGGGCAGGGGATGTCGGCCCGGCACAGGGTGTTTTAATGGTGGGCAAAACCTCCTGGGCTGTCGTCTGGGAGGAGGAAGAATTTGGAGTTAAACACTGCCTGAGGACAGCAGAGATGCTCCCTCCTGCTTTTTACAATCTTTTTAAACGGATGAAATTCTCTTTGGGAAGTTTTGCCGATGGCTACAAAGAGAAAAATCCCCAAATTGATTCATCCGTTGAGTCCCACAGAGGGAATGGTGGGATTTGGACATAATTAGTTGTTCCAACTGCCTGGCTGGTGTCTACGATGAGAAATTGTGCTTCTGGTGGGTTTATAAAACACTACAGTGTGCTATAAATTTGTCATTAAAGGCTGGACTCGTTAGTGATCTGATCACCAAGTGCTGTGGAGAGGTGGCTCCTGTCTGTGTGAGGGGAAACAGTTTGAAGCTGAAAACTGGAGCACCTCCAGTACAGGGATGGCATGAGAGAGCTGGGGTTGTTCAGCCTGGAGAAGAGAAGGCTCCGGGGAGATCTTGGAGCAGCCTCCCAGTACTGAAAGGGGCTCCAGGAAAGCTGGGGAGGGGCTTTTTACAAGGGCTTGTAATGA
Source organism: Dromococcyx pavoninus (assembly GCA_033558185.1). Classification (NCBI taxonomy): domain Eukaryota; kingdom Metazoa; phylum Chordata; class Aves; order Cuculiformes; family Neomorphidae; genus Dromococcyx; species Dromococcyx pavoninus. The sequence goes on along the minus strand of JAUMJL010000224.1, from coordinate 781,001 downwards.
TGGGACAATGGAAAACGGATTTAAATTGGAAGAGGGAAGATTTAGATTAGACATTAGGAAGAACATCACAATGAGGGTGGGGAGGCTGTGGTCCAGCTTGCTCAGAGAAGCTGTGTCTGCCCGATCCCTGGAGGTGTTCAAGGCCAGGTTGGATGGGGTTTTGAGCCCCCGATCCAGTGGGAGGTGTCCCTGCCCATGGCAGAGGGTGGAACTGGATGGGCTTTGAGGGCTCTTCCAACCCAACCCATTCCATGATTCTGAGGGAGGGGAGGCAAAGGGGCTGTTCTGTCCTCTGTCACCTCATTGGGTTTGGGGAGCACCTGGAGAAACTTTGCACATGGGGGATGTGGTGTGGTTGCTGAGCTTCCCAGACCCTTTCCCTGCACGGGATCTGCTCTGTGCTCATGCTTTGTGTGTCCTTTGGGCTGTGCCACCTCTTGGAGCTGCTCTCCTCGTCCACCTTCCCTGGGGAGCCCTGGTATGATCTGAAGGAATGCTGCGTTAGCCTCGCTGCTCAGTTTTGAGTTGGTTTTCTGGTTTCAAGTTAGCCAAGTGTTGTGGAGTTGCAGGAAGAACAATTCCTGCTGTACCTGAGGTGCTGATTGTGGAGTTTTCTGCCCTCTGAAGGTGTTGTGATGTTACTATCTGCTGTGTCTTTGTGAGCTTTCCCTCGGGTGGAACAGCTTATCCTGCCCAGAGCAGCCCTTGCAGAGGCCCCGTGAGGTTCCCTCCTGGTGCAGGACACATTGATATCTGGGCATGGGAAGGGGAGCTTTGGTGCATGGCTCTTCCCTGGTGCCAGCACTGCACTGTCCCCTGAGCCACTCTGCAGTGCCCAGCACAGAATGGCTTGGTTGGAAGAGACCTTTGAGATCATTGAGTTCAACCGTCCCTGTCCACTACTGAACCAGATCCCTGCCCATCCATTAAACACCTCTAGGGATGGAGACTCCCCCACCTCCTGGCAGCCTCTGCCAGGGTCTGAGAATCCTTTCAGTGAAGAAATTCTTCCCAATATCCAATCTGAACCTGCCCTGGTGCAACTTGAGGCCATTTCCTCTCATCCCATCCAAAGTTTCTTGGAAGAAGAGCCCAGCACCCACCTCACTGCAACCTCCTTTCCAGGAGCTGCAGAGAGAGATGAGGTCTCCCCTCAGCCTCCTCTTCTCCAGGAAAAACAGCCCCAGGTCCCTCAGCCGCTCCCACAACCCCTGTTTTCCAGCCCCTTCCCCAGCTCCGTTCCCTTCTCCAGAAGCTCTCCAGCCCCTCAGTTTTCTTCTTGGAGTGAGGGGCCCAAAACTGAACCCAGGATTCCAGGTTTGGCCTCACCAGTGCTGAGTGCAGGGGGACGATCCCTTCCCTGCTCCTGCTGCCACCCCATGGCTGATCCATGAGCAGTCCAGAGCGAGACCCTGGGGATGGAGCCCTTCCGGCGCCTTCTTGGGGCTCCACGTGCATCCCACCTCACCCTCCTCTGGGGATGCGGCGCCCCCAGCCCCGCCTGCAGGCGGGAGGAGGCAGGAGGTCCTTGTTACGGGTTAGTACGGTCCAGGGGTAACCATGGAAACCGTTTTTTTTCCCCCTCCATCCCTCCCTTTGCAGACGACTCGGGTGACGAGGAGCCCTCCTCGCAGTCAGACAAGAGCGAGCTGCAGGGCACGCTGAAAACCCTCTCGAGTAAGCTGGAGGACCTGAGCACCTGCAATGACCTGATCGCCAAGCACGGCGCGGCCCTGCAGCGCTCGCTCAGCGAGCTGGAGACCCTCCGGCTGCCGGCGGAGAGCGGTGACAAGATCAAGGCGGTCAACGAACGCGCAACGCTCTTCCGCATCACCTCCAATGCTATGATCAACGTGAGTGCTGCGGCGAGACGGGCTCTTCTCCTCCTCTTCCTCTCTGGTCTTTTCCATCTCGCCTGGGCGCTGGTTTTCGCTCGGGCACGAAGTGGGAGCTCAGCTTGTTGGGAACGGTGTGGGGAGTTGGGAAGGTGCGGCGTGGGGAGCGAGGCAGGGGTGTGCGTAAGCGAGGTGCGGGTCTTCTGCATCCTCACAGCGTGCTTTTTGGGGAGGATGCTCCAAAATAGGGCATTTTTGAGTGCAAAGCTGGGTAAGGGGAAGGTTTGGGGGTTGCCTGGGTGGCACAGCGATTGCAACCCCGCACCCCATGGCACTCCCACCCTCAGTGACTTCCATGAGGCTGCCCTGGTTTTACACGGATGGGTTTTAACTCCCTCAGGGTGTGGGAGCTGCCTCTTGCTGAGGATTTAACCCCCTCAGGGTGTGGGAACTGTGTGCTGCCAGGGGATTTAACCCACTTGGGTCTGGGAGCTGCCTCCTGCCGGAGGATTTAACCCCCTCAGGGTGTTGGAGTTGTGTCCTGCTCTCTGTGCTATCCCAGACCTGGAAGAGCCATGCCCTGTCAGCATGACGGTGCTTTCCAACAATGTCTTAGACAGCTTCTCTTTGGGGTGTGGATCTGCCTCCATTGCAGTGCACAGCCCTTCCTGGGAGCCTGCTTTTCCTTGGGAAGCTCCGGGGAAGGAGAGAGTAAAACAGAATTAAATATTTAAAGCAAAAACCCAACCGAATGCAAAAGCCTGACAGACCTGGAATAATGTATGAGGGCAGAGCTCGGGGAATTGTGAATGGAGCAGCACTGTCGCCGTGCTGAGCCACAGCTGTGAGCCAAGGGAGGGAGGGTGTTGGTTTATGTGAGCTTTTAAAAACTGGTAATCATGGAATCACAGAGTCACAGAATGTCCTGAGTTGGAAGGGAACCATAAGGGGGGGTCCCTACACAGGACACTCCCAACATTCACACCGTGGGGCTGAGGGCATTGGCCAAATGCTTCTGGAATGCTGACAGAGTGGGTGCTGGGACTGCTTCCCTGAGGAGCTGTTCCAGAGCTCCACCACCCTCTGGGGAAAGAACCTTTCCCTAATGTGCAACTGGACCCTCCCTGGCACATCCTCCTGCCATTCCCTCGGGTCCTGTCATTGGTCACCAGAGAGAGGAGCTCAGCCCCTGTTTCCCCTCCCTACCTTGTGAGAAGGCAGCGAACAGCTCTGAGATCCCCTCTCAGTCTCCTCCAGGCTGAACAGATCCAGGGACTTCTGCCTGTGCTCATGTGATTTCCCCTCTAGACCCTTCACCAGCTTTGTGGCATCCTCTGGATGCTCTCCAGCAGTCTTATGTCCCTTTTATCCTGTGGCACCCAGAAATGTTCCCAGTGCTCAAGGTGGGGCTGCCCTAGTGCAGAGCAGACGGGGACAATTCCCTCTATAATAATAGAGACTGGGAGCTGGGGGACACTGGGGAGCCAGGGGGCACTGGGGAGCTGGAGGGCACCCGGGAGCCCCACGGTCACAGCATCCTTCCATCCCTGTTTGGATGATTCTGTAGCCATGGGTGGAAGAAGGGCTTCCTGAGACAGTGCCTGGCATCTAAGGGCAGCTTTGGGGGTGCCCGTGGAGTGCTGTCCCCACGGAGAGGTTGTGAAAGTTGTTGGAACGGGGCTGGCAGTGTGTTGAGAGTGGCAAGAGGTGATGGGTTTGGTGTTTGGAGGTGAACAGACGATGGGATGTGGGCAGAGGATTGCTGGGGAGAGGATTTCTGCTCCAGCCCTTTGGGAAGGGATAAGCAGAGCAGTATTTGCAGTGTCCAGCCCGGAGAGGAGGAGGTTGTGGGGCCTGTGTTGTGATAAAGGCTTGAGCAAGGGTGTCTGGATGGTGGGAAACAGCATGGAAACTGTTCTGCAGGGAAAACCCCTGAGTGGGTGAGAGGGCCAGGGAGGGAGCAGGGCACATGGTTCTGGGTGGATGTCAGGGATCCCTTCGGAACAGCATCCTCTTGCCTTTAGCTGTGGCTGAGCATCTCAGGATGTCCAAAGGGGAACGGCTGTAATGAGGAAGAAGGGGGATAGGAGTGGAGCGTGGTGGTTGTGGCTTTCCCAGCTTGTTGGTTTTGAGTGGAGGTGATGGAGCTGTGGGCAGGGGATGCTGAACCCGTGAAGCAGCGATGCTTTCGATGGGGATGGATGAGAAAGGCAGGAGAGGGGAGCAGGGCAGGGCTGAGAGGGAGTGGATGGAGCACGTCCAGAGAAGGGCAACGAGGCTGGGAAAGGGGCTGGAGAACAAGTCCTACGAGGAGCAGCTGAGGGACCTGGGGTTGTTTAGTTTGGAGAAGAGGAGGCTGAGGGGAGACCTCATCACTGTCTACAACTGCCTGAAAGGAGGCTGTGGCAGAGCCAGTGTTGATCTCTTCTCTCAGGTGACAGGTGACAGGACAAGGGGAAATGGCCATGAGTTGTGCCAGGGGAGGTTCAGACTGGATATCAGGAAGAATTTCTTTACCAAAAGGGTGGTCAGGGACTGAACAGCTGCCCAGGGAGGGGGTTGAGTCACCATCTCTGAAGGGGTTTAAAAAATGATAGATGAGTTTTTGAGGGACTTGGTTTAGCAGATGATGGGTGCGGTTGGACTCAATCTCCAAGGTCTTTTCCAAATGGAAAATTCTATGATTCTATGAAAAGTCTGTAATCTTCTGTACTGAGCCATGAAACATCACTGCTGGGAAGCCCAGGGGCCAAACTGTATCCTGGCAGGAGGTGAAAATACACCCTGCTCATGCTCACATCCATCCTGCCACGTGTCCCATGGAAGCACAAGGTGCTCCTCGCAAGCTGGTGGTTCCTTGCAGGAGAAATTCAACATCCCTTGCTCACTGGCTTTTCCCAGTGAGGCCCCACCAGCAGTGATGGGCTGGTGCTGGCACGCAGGTGCTCCCTATCCACTCTCTGCCCTGGCCGTGGCACCAAACCTCGCTGATGTGCTCCTGTCCAGCACAGCCCAATCCTCCCTCCTAGGGCATCACCTCTGCCCATGCAGCAGGGATGGGCGTTTGGAGGAGATGCTGTGGTGCACTTGCACGGCTTGGGTTGGGGACACATTCCTGAGATCGTGCTGTGTTCACCTCTTTTTGGTTGTACCCCCAACAGTTAGGGGGAGTTTGGACCCGTGAGCCGTCGGATATGACAAACTGTGCCTGTCTCTGCCCTCTGCCCAGGCAGTGCTGGGATCACGGGAGCAGCCTCGGGCTCTGCGCTCAGGTCTCGCTCTGGGCTGGGACCTGTGTGTCCAGGGTGACGTGGCTGTGGGCAGGGGACAGGGCAGGGCTTTGAGCACTGAGTGCTCGGGGCTGGCACTGGCAGTTTCCGTCCAGCTGCCCGTGATCCGATTATGTAAATGTCCCCGGAGCCACGGGGAGCGGCAGCGAGCGAGTAGGAATAAATAAATACATATGTAAATGACAGCCTCGCTGCAAATGTGACCTCCTCACTGTGACCTCCTCGCTGCCACCTCCTTGCTGCACGCTCCCCCAACGCGGGGGCTTCTCCTCTGGAGCCTGGGAAGAGAAATCAGCTCAGGCTGCCCCTGGGCGAGTGATGCTCGGGATGATGGAGGAAGATTTGGGCAGAGCGGGATGTGCCGGCGCTTTGCGTTCCAGGTGAGGATCAGACACACGGAGGGACTGGCTGTTACAGGGCTTAAATTAAATCTCCTGGCCTTACTTGGAGACCACACCTAACACCGTGCTGGGGGAGACTCATCGAGGAGTCCAGCCTCGCCGGGACCCAGGCGCTCGGTGTCAGCGGGGCTGTGAGCAGCGCCGAGGAGGAGACGCCGAAAAGGGAGTCCCCCTGACTGCGGGGGAGGAGTGGGAGGTACGTGATAATAAGCAGCAACAAATTAAAGGAATAATTAGAGACATGGAGACCAAGAGCTGGGCTGTGTTGTGTGGAGTCGTCCATGAGCTGGGAAAGCTCCTGTCTCCTCATTCAGCAGCAGGGAGCAGTGGACGCGCCGAGGAAGCCAGTTGGGACGTCAGGAAGAGCTCGCGGTGCGGTGGGTGCTGCTGGAAATTGGGTTTTAATGGGAATGGGGTTTGTTCAGTGAAGCTGGAGGCGGCTGAGCTGTGAGTGTGCAATAGCTGTGCCCTTCTCGTGGCTGCCTTTGTGCTTCCTTAAGGGATGTGAGCGTGGAGAGCGGCGGGGCTCGGCCTTGGCCTTGGCGCTCCATTGCTCCTGGGTTTGTTTCTGTTTTCCCTGGAGGTTCAGGAGAAGCAGAGGTGGAGGAAGGTGCTGCTGGGCTTGGCAGCCCTGGCGAGGAGGAGTGAGGGGTGGCTGGGGCAGGGGTGTGGTGCTGGGGGTGAGATGCTGGAGGTCTCCACACCTGCTGTGCCGAGAGGCCACAGTGCTGGTGGCCACCCAAGCCCATCGTGCAGAGGATGCTGGCACTGCTTCCCCACCTTTCGCATGGGAACGAACCCGTGTGGAGCACTGACACCCTAAGACATCAGAGCTTCCCTCAATGTCCTGAACCTGTGGGGAGGGTTTCTAAGCATGCAAAGCACTGTGCTTGTGCCAGGAGTGAGCTCAGTAACTGTATGTGCTGCTTCTTCCAGGGAAGCGAGCCATGAGCTGTTTGTTTTAGCCTCTCCCGGGTGCCCAGCAGCATCCCAGAGGCTGCATCCTCCAGCCCTGGCAGCATTTCTCTCTACCAGAGCCCCTGGGGCTGTGCAGCAGTTGTTAGGGGGTGACCTTGTGCCGGTGGCTGGAGGAGCAGCCGACCTCTCCCTGCACCACGCTCAGCTCCTGGAGGTTTGAGTGGCATCTGCCTGGGGGATGAATCCGCCGGTGGGCACTGTGGCTTTGCAGAGGGCCCGAGTACTGGAGCCGAGGGGGGTCCAGCTTCCTGGTGGGTTGGTTTGGAGCCCCCCTGGGGTGCTGGAGCAAGGTGCTGGGCACAGGGTGTGCTTCCCCACACCTACTCCTCTGCCTTCCCCTGCCCTGCTGTGCTGCTGAGCCTCCTCTGCCCCCGGGAACGCTGCTGTGATTAATCCCTACTCCTAGAATTGTTTCCATATTGAACTGGACGCATTTTGAACGTGGGCTCTGAGCGATTGAGCAGAGCAGCCTCCAGCCTGGCACGTAACTTCCAGAGGTTTATTTTAGTGGTGAGTTAACTGCCTCTGTGTGCTGGCAAAACTGCTTCAAGCTAGTAGGAAACAGAGTCCCTGGAGTCTCCTTCTCAGGGCTGAGGCACTGGGGAGATGTTGCCGATGCAAGCCTGGCCCCGGGTCCCAGTGCAGAGCTGGCTACTGGAATGAATGGGCACTCAGTGCCATCCCTCGGGGTCCCTGAACCCCTCGACACAGGAAGGAAAAGGGACCTGACTCCCTCTCTGCATGCACCGCCCTCCCAGGGCAGAGATGCTCAGCAAGGAGGGTTGCACTGGGAGCGGTCCCTATGCGTCCTGGTACCGCAGGGGTTAATTCCGGCTCTGCAGCGATCCAGCTCCAGCTTCTGCCCTTGGATTTGCTTGGTTTGTGCAGGGGTTGCCCCCAGCTGCCCTCGGCAGCCCCGGGCAGATCCTCTGCTGCCTCAGACAGGAGCCAAAGCCGGCAGCAGGGCAGGGCTGCTCGTCCCTGCGACTGTGGCAGCGGTGATGGTGCGCGAGGGGCTCGTTCTCCCATGTGTTAATTATCTGCGCTGCGCTAACGACACGCGCGCTAATCAGCGCAGTGAAAACCGTGTCAGCGACCCAGAAACCCCCCGGCTTTGGGATTAAATCTCTAACCCAGCCCTAATCCTCTCTGGATGAGGAGCCTGCAGCGAGGGCTCCGTGTGGCCGAGCAGTTTCGCTGCGGATGCGCCACGCCGATGGGTAAAAATGTCGCTGATGGGTGCTTTGCTGTTCCCTGGGAGGGTGGTGGAGGGTGGTGGGTGATGCCCTGGGCTCCATCCCTGCCTGCACGGCTGCTGGAACGGGGCTGGGGTCTAGAGAAGTGGAGATACCAAGCTCGGAGCTGCTGCCTGCTTGCTCTGGAGCTTCTTCTGTTAACGTAGAGGTGTGAGGGTGTCTGTGACTTGGCCAGGTAGTGCGTTCCTCCTGCTCCCCTCATCCTCATTCCCTGTGGTCGCTGGGTCCCTCCAGCCCGAGTCTGTCACCATGTGAGGGTTCAGACCCTGTCCACGGGGCCTCGGTGCCACCGAGGATGCAGATTGGTGCTCCTTGCTTTGTCCTCAGCATGCCCTGGGGCTTCTCACCTCTCCTCCACCTTCTCTTCCTCCTCCTCATGTTCATCTGAACCTCAGGAGGCTTCAGACTTTGTCTTGGGGCTCCACTTGGAGCCTTCAATGAAAAGATAGGGGACACATTGTCACCAGTGTCAAGGCTGATAGGATGAGAGGAAATGGCCTCAAGTTGCACCAGAGGAGGTTGAGATTGGATATTGGGAAAAATTTCTTCACTGAGAGAGTGGTGAAGCCGTGGCAGAGGCTGCCCAGGGCAGTGGTGGAGTCTCCATCCTGGAAGGGTTCAGTAACCGTGTGGCTGTGGCATTTGGGGACAGGGTTTAGCAGGCACCGTGGGGTTGGACTGGGTGAGCTTTTCCAACCTTAGTGATTTTATGGTTCTGTGATTCTAAGGCCACCTCTCACAGCTCTGCCCTCCTGGTTTGGTGGCTGAGGGCGAGAACTGTTCTGTTGCAGCTTTAGAGGGGACTTTGGAGCGTTTGTACCCAGGCCCTGCTGGGTCAGGGGGGCTGTGTTGGTGGGCTCAGCGCGGCCGTGCGCGATCGTGCTGTCGGCAGTGCTGGGTGTTGATCAGCAGCGCTGCTGGACCGTGAGACAGCCCAGCTGGGCATCGCAGCTGGTGTTCCACGTGGAGCTGGAACCAGGGGAGCCCTGCCTGCACCTCCCGGGATCCCTGCCCGTACCTCCTGGGATCCCCCTGGCAGCCAGATGGATCTGTGCCTGCTGGTTACTGCACCCCGGGGCAGGACGGGGCGCAGGGAGGGCAAAAGACAAAGCCTTGCTGGGTTAATCCCTGCTGGGGTTTATCCTTGGTCACCTCTTGCCTGGGCTGGTGCTTCCAGATGCTTCCTCCAGCTCCTTCCCCCAGTGGCTGTTGAAGGAGAAGGCATGGAAATGGCAGCACCGCTCTCCTGTTGGGACACCAAACTGGGTGGGAGTGTCGGTCTCCTGGAGGGCAGGGAGGCTCTGCAGAGGGACCTGGACTTCAAAAGCTGCTCCAAGAAGGACACTGTGGGGCTGGAGTGTGTCTGGAGAAGGGAACGGAGCTGGGGGAGTGTCTGGAGAACAGGGATTGTGGGAGTGGCTGAGGGACCTGGGGCTGTTTACCCTGGAGAAGAGGAGGCTGAGGGGAGACCTCATTGCTCTCTGCAGCTCCTGGAGAGGAGGTTGTGGTGAGGTGGGTGCTGGGCTCTTCTCCCAAGACACATGGGATGGGATGAGAGGAAATGGCCTCAAGTTACCCCAGGGGAGGTTTAGATTGGATATTGCGGAAAAATGTCTTTGCTGAGAGAGTGGTGAAGCCCTGGCAGAGGCTGCCCAGGACAGGGCTGTAGTCCATCACCCTGGAGGGGTTCAAAATTGTGTGGCCGTGGCACTTTGGGGCCAGGGTTCAGCAGGCACCGTGGGGTTGGGCTGATGGTTGGACTGGATGAGCTGGGAGGGCTTTTCCAGCCTCAGTGATTCCGTGATTCTGCGGTTTCCCCAGGAAGAGGTGAGGGCACTGGGAGAGCAGCGGGGTGGGCGCTGCTGCTCAATCAGCTGCAGCCGAGCGGATTGCAAAGGCCAAGGCTTTGTGCCAGGTGGAAACCGAGGCTGAAAGCCAAGCAGCTTCCTCCAGATCCCAGGGTCGGAACTGCCCACAGGCAACGCCAGCTGCTCGCTGCCGCTGCAGCGCCCGCCACGCGCCCGGGCACAGATGCTCCTCCAGCCTGGAGTTTGCTCCGTTGGGTGGTTGAGAAGGCAAGAAGCCAGAGAGAGCCACGTTAAAGCTTGGTCAGAGCCGTTCCCAGGACAGAGCTCTCTGAGCCCCCCTGAGCTGGGATCGGCTCTGTGTGGCCAGAGAGGAGATGATCTGCTCTCGTGGTGTTGGCTGTTCTGCTTTGTGGGCTCCTGCAAGTGGCCCTGTGCTGCTGCTGGGGTGTTTTTTGGTGGGTTTTGGTGGGTTTCTGTTGGTTTCTGGTGTTTTTTAAGTGGTTTTCCATGAGTTTTACTGTATTTTTTCCTTTTTTGGTATTTTGGTGGTTTTCCATGGGTTTTAGTGGGTTATGTTTGGGTCTTGGTGATTTTTGGTGGGTTTGGGTGGGTTTGGGGGTTTTTTGCTGGTTTTTTTGGTCCATTTTAGTGATTTTGGTACTGTTTGGTGGGTTTTTTGTTCTTTTGGTGGCTTTTGGTGGTTTCTGTGGTTCGAGCAAGTGAAGAGGAAGGAAGAAACCACAGCAGGTGCCTGGAAGTACCTTCCTGAGGGGGAAGAGCTGATGCTGGGAGCTTCCTGGGGAGGTGATTTCTGGCACATGTGGCAGTGGAGAGTCCCTGCTGCTGTCCACGTGGGAGAGAGGATCACAAGGGAAAGCCAAAGACATGAGCGTTGCCAAAGGGGAGCAGCAAACCCTGCAGGGGCACCATGTGGGGCCGGTTGCTCTGCAGCAGGAGGTCCCAGCGTGAGGCCTCAGCTCTCCCTGTGCATCTCCCAAGAAACAAGTGATGGGATGAGAGAAAATGGCCACAAGTTGCTCCAGGGGACGTTCAGATTGGATATTGGGAAAAATGCCTTCACTGAGAGAGTGTTGAAGCCCTGGCAGAGGCTGCCCAGGGCAGTGGTGGAGTCTCCATCCCTGGAGGGGTTCAGAGAATGTGTAGATGTGGCACTGGGGGACAGGGTTCAGCAGGCACGGTGGGGTTGATCCGATGGTCGGGCTGGATGAGCTTGGAGGTCCTTCCACCCTCAATGATTCCGTGGTTTTCTGTTCTGGCCCCGATGTGTCCCTGGCACGCTGTGGTGGCCCCAACCCCCCTGGCATGGCCAGTGGAGCTGCTGTGCTGCTCGGCGAGCCTTGGACTGGAAGGGGCAGCGCTGCCAGCGCATGATCCATTCAGCAAACACCTCTGTTGGTTTTGTGCCAGGGCGATGCTTTGGAAACCAGACCCTGCATCTTCCCCGAGGCCACTGCCGGCAGCGCTTCGGGCCCTGGCTCGAGGGCAGGGTTGGCTCCTGCTGCTTCTCAGAGCCACGCGGAAAGGTTCCTCCTGGCGTGCTGAGTAGGTGATGGTGCTGGACTCGGAGGCCTGCGCGGGGCTGGGATTAGAGCTGTTCACATGGGATTTGCCACTGTTCCCCACTAATCCTCAGATTACACATCCGTACCGGCACCCGCTGCGGGGAGCCTGGTCACTGCCCTGGTCACTGCTGGTCATGGGCTGTCCCTGCTGCGCTGGTGAGCTCATCACAGAACCATGGAATGGGTTGGGTTGGAAAGGAAATCAAAGCCCATCCAGTTCCACCCCCCCGCCATGGGCAGGGACACCTCCCACTGGATCAGGGGGCTCAAAGCCACATCCAACCTGGCCTTGGACACCTCCAGGGATGGGGCAGCCACCACTGCTCTGGGCAACCTGGGCCAGGGCCTCCCCACCCTCACAGCAGAACATTTCTGTCTAAGATCTCATCTCAGTCTCCCCTCTTTCAGCTCAAAACCATTCCCCTCATCCTATCCCTGCACTCCCTGATCCAGAGCCCCTCCCCAGCTTTCCTGGAGCCCCTTTCAGTCCTGGGAGGCTCCTCTAAGGTCTCCCCACAGCTTTATCTTCTCCAGGCTGAACAACCCCAACTCTCTCAGCCTGTCCTCGTACAGGAGTTGCTCCAGCCCTTGGACCATCTCCATGGCCTCCTCTGGACTCGCTCTCTCTGGGCACGAGGTGTTCAGTTGGTGGAGCAGCACTGGGCCTGCTACACAGGGGTACATTGGTGTCTTTGTAGCATTTAGGCCACAAAATGGTCCAAAAAACCAGGATAAGTCAATAAAAGTGCCAGAGGCACAAGTGTGAGGCCAGATCCCATTTCAATACGGACATCTCCATCTTGGATGTGTCCAGCTGAATCTCTGGGAGTTCACAGTCTCCGCAGAGAACAGGCACTGCCGGGACACAAGGTGCACCTGGAACGAGACACTCGGTGGTTTTGGGAGCAGCGTGGGGAGTGCTGGGGTCTTGCTGCGAGGCTGACTTTGGTGCAGAACGTGGGTCACCCAAGAGCAGGGCTGGAGCCTGCTCTGCTCCAGCGACTTCCCATTCTGCTGAGGAGCTTTTCCCTGTCTGTGCATTTCATAGAATCATCTGGTTGGAAAAGACCTTTGAGATCATTGAATCCAGCCGTACCTGTCCACTTCTAAACCTTGTCCCTAAGAAGCTCATCAATCCATCTTTTAAACACCTCCAGGGATGGGGGCTCCCCCACCTCCCTGGGCAGCCTCTGCCAGTGCCTGAGAACCCTTTCAGGGAAGATATTTTTCCTGATATCCAGTCTAAACCTGCCCTGGTGCAATTTGTGGCCATTATCTCTCATCCCATCACCTGTCCCTTGGGAGAAGAGACCAACACCCACCTCACCACGACCTCCTTTCAGCAGTTGTAGACAGTGCTGAGGTCTCTCCTCTCCTCAGCCTCCTCTTCTCTAGGCTAAAGACACCACTTTGCCTGGACATTTAGAAGTGTGGAAAGAAAAGCAGCAGGGAGAGGCTGGTTTTTAGTATCAGCCTCCCACCTCCTGTCCCCACTGGTCTTTAAGCAATGCCTCCTTTTTTTTTGGGGTGTTGTGAGCTGGTGAGGCCCAGCCCAGCACCGTCCTTCAGGCTCTTTCCTCCCCACCAGCCTTGCCCAAGGGAAGAGCAGCCTTGCCCTCACCCTGCTGCTCTGGGGAGGTGGCTGAGGGTCACTCCAAGGATTTGGGGCAGATTTGCTGTTATTTAAGCAGTCTCTCTCAGTCTGGATGTTCCCCTGTGCTGCTCCTGGTGGCGTGGCCATGGGCGCCGTCGCTGGCAGATGGCAGAGCCGTGTCTCCTTGTGATCAGACCCTCTGTATGAGAAGCTTTGGGGTTCATGCTGACTCCAGCCTTGCTTTCTCCCTTTTGCTTTCTGCTCAGAGTATCTGGGGCCGGGGGGAAGGACAAATTAACCCCCTGTTGGCTCAAACCCTCTGCATATCTCGCCGCTCACAACCCAAACTGCTAATTTTTGTGCTGTGCCATGCGCCAGGAGCGCTGACACAACGGGAATGTGTTCTGAGCTAAAAAGAGGAGCAAAACCAGCCCTTCTCCTGAGGGCTGGTTTGCAGTGAGCAGCAGTGCAGATGTGTCCCAGGGTTTTGATGACTCCAGGAAGGAAGGGAACATTTATCTATGCAGAACAGCACCACTTGCCCTGGTGAATGGAGCGATGGCTCCAGCTGCGTGATTCACCCTTGAAAAAGAGGAGATTGAACTCGTCTGAGAGCTTCCTTCTCTCCTGGGTGATGGAATGGTCCTTGTCCTGTGCAGGCAAGGGAAGGGGCTGGTTGAGGAGCAGGAGATGCTGCTCCCAGAACAGTGGGCACCTCCCCTGTAGGTTTTTTCCCTCCCCAAAGATAGGACACAGTGTGGATCCACCATGGGGCTGGTGGCACCACAGCTGAGCTCTCGCTCCTCATCAGGGCCTTTGGGCACTCTGGCTCTTCCTCCACGGGAATTGGCAGGAGCCTCAGTGGTGCTTTTCCATGAAAACACGTGCTTTTGGTGACATTGGCTTGACAGTGATTTACAGCCCCACTGTCCAGTGCTGGATTAGGAACTGCTACAGAGAGGTTTGAGCCGTGGAGGAGGGCAACCACTGTCCCTCCTGCAACCTGGCTGCAGGGAGTTCTGGGCTTCCCTGGGACCTTGCCCTGGTTCTGGGCTCCACATTTCAGGGTGAGTGAGCAGCTCTGCTTCTTAGGCTCATCCCCACCTTAATTAATATTCAAAGCATTTGCATTGTGGAGCAGGAGATCATCTTGGCCACTGCTCAGTTGACTTGTAGAATCATTAAGATTGGAAAAGACTTCTAAGATCATCAAGCCTCTTGTCCCACCACTTCTTACTTGGGAGAAGAGCCCAGCACCCACCTCACCACAACCTCCTTTCCAGGATCTGCAGAGAGCGATGAGGTCTCCCCTCAGCCTCCTCTTCTCCAGGATAAACAGCTCCAAGTCCCTCAGCCGCTCCCAGAACCCTTGTTCTCCAGGCCCTTCCCCAGCTCTGTTCCCTTCTCTGGATGGGCTCCAGCCCCTCAAGGTCCTTTTTGGAGTGAGGGGCCCAAAACTGAACCCAGGATTCGAGGTGTGGCCTCACCAGTGCCGAGTGCAGGGGGACGATCCCTTCCCTGCTCCTGCTGCCACCCCATGGCTGATCCAAGCCAGGATGCTGGTGGCCTTCTTGGCCACCTGGGCCACTGCTGGGCTACTCTGGGGCTGTGTCTCTGTTACGGTGTGTTCATCAGGGAGCTCCTGCCCACTGACCTCTGGGAGTTCTGCCTGTGTCCCAGACCAGCACAATGTGGATTGGTGGCTGTGGCTGCCTCACAACCCAGATCAGGTTCAGCTGTGACTAAATTTAACTGCTGCCCTGTAAGGGATTTATAAGCTGGATTTGCATTGCTTCTGCAGGGTGACAGTGATTGTTTTCACCTGTGAAATGCCCTCTTCTTCCAAGGGACAAGGGATGGGACGAGAGGAAATGGCCTCAAGTTGTGCCAAGGGTGGTTTAGATTGGATATTGGGAAAAATTTCTTTAGTGACAGAGTGGTGACGCCCTGGCAGAGGCTGCCCAGGGCAGGGGTGGAGTCTCCATCCCTGGAGGGGTTCAAAATCATGTGGCCGTGGCCCTTTGGGGCCAGGGTTCAGCAGGCACCGTGGGGTTGGGCTGATGGTTGGACTGGATGAATTTTGAGGTTTTTTCCAGCCTCAGTGATTCCATGATTCTGTGTTGCAGCCATCTCCTCAGTGATCGGTTCAGGTTTGGATGGTCAGACCTGGACTGATTTTAGCCTCACGGTGCTTCGGGCAGAGCTTTACGATCCTGGGGCAGCAGGATGAGGTGGTTGGGAGCCGGCTCTGGAGTCACCGTGTGGTAGCACTGTCAGGAGCTCCCGGGCGGGGCTGGGGGGGCTGTTCCCGGTGCTGATGTTTCCCTTCCTCCCCTCCAGGCTTGCCGCGATTTCCTGGACTTGGCCGAGAGTCACAGCCGGAGATGGCAGCGGGCGCTGCAGTATGAGCGGGAGCAGCGCATCCGCCTGGAGGAGACCATCGAGCAGTTGGCCAAGCAGCACAACAGCTTGGAACGCGCCTGCCGCGGGGCCCCCGGGCACCCCCCCGGCACCAGTGGCACCGCCGGCAGCGCCAAGGGTGAGCGCCGGGGCGCGGGGACCGGGCTGCGCCGAGACAGGGATCACAGGGATCACAGGATCCCTTGGTTGGAGAAGACCTTTGAGATCACCGAGTCCAGCCGTCCCTGTCCACTGCTAAACCAGATCCCTGAGCACCTCATCTGCCTGTACTTTAAACCCCTTCACCGCTTCCATGGGCGGCCTCTGCCCGTGCCTGAGAACACTTTCAGGGAAGGAGTTTTTCCCACTATCCAGTCTAAACCTCCCCTGGCACAACTTGAGGCCGTTTCCTCAAGCTTCGTCACGGGAGGTTTGTGCTTGATATTAGGGAAAAAGACTTCACTGAAAGGGGTGATTGGCCATTGGAATGAGCTGCCCAGGGAGGGGGTGGAGTCATTGTCCCTGGAGGTGTTTAAACACAGACTGGATGAGGCACTGAGTGCCGTGGTTTAGACAATGAGTAGGAGTTGGTGTTGGGTCATAGGTTGGACTGGATGATCTCAAAGGTCTTTTCCAACCTTGTGATACTGTGATACTGTTACTTGGGAGAAGAGACTATCATCCACCTTGTTACAACCTCCAAGCCGAGCACCAGGGCTTTCTGCTTGGCAGGGATGGGAAGGATGCACAACACAATGCCCTGTAAGCCCATGACTTATTTTTTTAATGGATCCTTTTTGCACTATAATTGTCCCTATTTGTCCTGCTGCTCCTTGCTTGGGGACTTGGATGTCCCCAAGATCACCGGGGAAGGTTTAGATTGGATATTAGGAAAAATTTCTTTACTCAAAGAGTGGTGGAGCATTGGAAAAGGCCCAGGGCAGTAGTGGAGTCTCCATCTCAGGAGGGATTGAAAGAACATGTAGATGTGGCACTTCAGGGCACTTCTGGAGTCCTCAGCACAGGGAGGACCGGGATCTGTTGGAGCAAGTCCAGAGGACGCGACAGAGATGAACCGAGGGCTGGAGCACCTCCTGTACGAGGACAGACTGAGAGAGTTGGGGTTGTTCAGCCTGGAGAAGAGAAGGCTGTGGGGAGACCTTAGAGCAGCCTCCCAGGACTGAAAGGGGCTCCAGGAAAGCTGGGGAGGGGCTCTTGATCAGGGAGTGCAGGGATAGGATGAGGGGAAGGGTTTCGAGCTGAAAGAGGGGATGAGATGAGATCTTAGGGAGAAATGTTTTACTGTGAGGGTGGAGAGGTCCTGTCCCAGGTTGTCCAGAGAAGTGGTGGCTACCCCATCCCTGGAGGTGTTCAAGGCCAGGCTGGATGTGGCTCTGAGCCTTCTGATCCAGTGGGAGGTGTCCCTGCCCATGGCAGGGCGTTGGAACTGGATGGGTTTTGAGGTCCCTTCTAACCCAAACCATTCCATGTTTCTATGATTGGAGGAGACACAGAGGGAGGAGGATGGGCTCTGGGGACAGGCTCAGTGGGCTCTAAAGGGACTGGGAGCACCCGAGCATCTCAAGGCCTTGCATCAGCAGGGAGCGTGCAGACAGCCAAAGGAGAGGCCAGTGATGAAGATGAAGAGACGGAGTATTTTGATGCCATGGAGGATGCACCAGCTTTCATCACTGTAACTGCAGACCCCAAGCACCACAGGTATGAGCCCCCACCCCAGGACCACCCGCTGCAGCCTGGTGAAACCTGCTGTGAGTAGGAGAGGAGCAAGGAAGGGACAGTTTGCCTGGTGTTGTGCTTGGGCTTGAGGGCAGCATCCTGTCCTCTGCACCTTCCCCAGCAGCCAGGCTGCCTCTGCCCATGGCTCTGCACTGTGCCTGGATGCTCCTGCATCCCTGGAGTGAGCATGGCCCCAGCTCTAGCCAAGAAGACGAGGATGGACACACCTCAAGCCTGTTCTGTAGTGAAATTGAGTCCTCTGCCCCAGCAGCTGAGGTGGGCTCGAGGAACTCGAGGGAGATCTCTTGGAGCACTGAAGTGGGAAGCACCTTGCTTTTGTCCTCCTTGTTCTCCTGTACCCATCCTGTGGTGTCTCTCAGGGCTGGAGTCTCCTGTGGACCGATCCAGAGTTGCACTGCTGGGCTCCCTGGCAAAGGCAGAGGCTCTCAGCCCCCAGGCTAGGACACCCTGTGCTGAGCATCCCCTCCCAGCGCCCGCATGCAGCCTCTGTGACCCCATGGCCTTCTTTGCAGCACCCTGGAGTGATGCAGGGAGATGCTTGGGGGGGATGGTGGCTGTGCTGCACCAACACTGGTTCCTCTCTCCTCTCCTCCACCCTTGCTCACCTTTTCTCCCTGGTGCTCTCTTCCCGGCAGGCGCTCGGGCAGTAACCTGAGCGGGGCCAGCGAGGGCCACCCTGAGGACTGGAACCTGGAGGACAATGTGAGTTGGCTGGGTGGAGCGGGAGGGATGGTCCTGGTGGGATGAAGGCAGAGGAGCAGGAGAGGAGGAGGCTGGAGGGTCTCTGCATCCAGGCCCTTCCCATGTCTCCAGCGTGGAGCAGAGTTGGTTGATTTGTGAGCTGTGGCAGAGGGATAGCACCCAGACACCCTCCTAAGGGAAGCAGAACAGTGCTGGGGGGCAGTTGCAAGGAGAACAGGCTTCCAGTGATGCTCCCCAGTGCAAGGGCCAGGAGTGTCTCCTGAGCTGGGGTTGCTGCTCCTGGGAGCTGCCAGCTCTGGTTGGGCAAGTCCAGCTTAGTCCTGTGCTTCTGCTGGTGCTTCCACAGGTCTTTGAAAGCTCAAATCAAAGCAGCTACAATGAGTCCACTTGCAAAGATCTCCTGCCGAAGAAAAGGAGGAGGACTCGCATCCCTGACAAACCCAACTACAGCCTTAACCTCTGGAGCATCATGAAGAACTGCATTGGCAAAGAGCTGTCCAAGATCCCCATGCCCGTAAGTGCGGGGGTCCTGGGGCAGGGGGCTGCTGGAGAGGGAGCTGCTGTGATGGTGGTGTTGAAGGTTTAGTTTGGCCTTGGCTTTTGGCTGCTTTAAAGGGTTTGGATTGCAGCTCCAGGTGGTGCTGTCGTAGCTCAGCAGCTCGGAGTGACGCAGGAGCACGTCAGCAGCACCAGGGTCAGGGTGCTCCAGGGCTCTGCACAGCCAGCACGGGAGGAGGGGTGAGTCCTGAAGAAAGAGCCAACTTGATTCAAACAGTGCCAACAGTACCAGCCACGTCAGAGCTGCTCAAAGGCACTGGTACTGCAGTTCTGAGTCCCTGAGGACAGGCGGCCTCCTCATGCCCAGCTGGTGCCGCGTGCCAACTGCACTGGCTCAGGGGGGTGAGTGTTGGGGTTGTTCAGCCTGGGGAAGAGAAGGCTCTGGGGAGACCTTAGAGCAGCCTCCCAGGACTGAAAGGGGCTCCAGGAAAGCTGGGGAGGGGCTCTCGATCAGGGAGTGCAGGGACAGGACAAAGGGGGAAAGTTTTGAAGCTGAAAGATGGGAAATTAAGATGAGATCTTAGGGAGAAATGTTTTGCTGTGAGGGTGGGGAGGCCCTGTCCCAGGTTGCCCAGAGCAGTGGTGGCTGCCCCATCCCTGGAGGTGTTCAAGGCCAGGCTGGTTGGGGCTTTGAGCCCCCTGATCCAGTGGGGATTGGAACTGGATGGACTTTAAGGTCCCTTCCAACCCAAACCATCCCATGGTGTCTCCCTGGCTCTCAGGGGCCCAGGCTCCCTGGCTCCTCTTCTTAGCCGAGAACTTCCACGTTCTCACGGTGTGGTTTAGGGAGCACGTCGGAGCGCACGTTTCTTGCCTGGGTTCCTGTTTGTGGGTTGTCACAGAGGGTGCCCTGGCACAGCCAGCCCCATGCAGGGAGCTGCCAGACAGGGCTTCTTCCATCCACCCTGGATCCCTGACTTCTGGGATACGTCACACCATGATCACAGAGCCAAACGCCGGGGGTGCTGGTGGGTCTTGGGGCACAGCCTGGGGGAAAGGCAAAGGGTGGAGAGTCCGACGTGGCCCCTCTCCTGCTCTGCTAACCCTACTTTTGCTCCCCCCCAGGTGAACTTCAACGAGCCCCTCTCCATGCTGCAGAGGCTGACGGAGGACCTGGAGTACCACGAGCTGCTGGACAAAGCGGTCAAGTGTGAGAGCTCCACGGAGCAGATGTGCTTCGTCGCTGCGTTCTCGGTGTCCTCCTACTCCACCACTGTCCACCGCACCGCAAAGCCATTCAACCCTCTCCTGGGGGAAACCTATGAGCTCGACCGGCTGGAGGAGTTTGGTTTCCGTTCCCTGTGCGAGCAGGTGAGCTGGGAGCTGCAGGGGGGGGCTCTGTGTGTCTGCCCCGGTGCTCCTGTCCAGCCAGAGCAGCCCTGGGGCTGCTGGAAGGCCCCACATCTCCTTGAGCTGAGCTTTCCTCCTGGCTGAGACAGCCAGCGAGGTGCTGGTGGCGTTGGCAGAGGTTTGGTTTAGTGGATGCGGTGGGGTTGGGCTGGATGAGCTTAGAGGTCTTTTCCAACCTTCAAGATTCCATGATTCTATAATCACCAGCAGGCACAGCCCAGGGCACTTTTCCAAAGCCCATCCCAGAGTTGCAGAGCAGCAGGTATGGATGAAGCAGAGGAGAAAGCTCTCCCGGGTCTCCTGGCAGCCTCCCTGCACCTGGAGTTGCTGTCGCGTCTCAACACTTGGGCAGAAAGGGAGAAACTCCCTCATAGCTGTGCAGTGATGCCCCCCAAACCCTTTTGGGGTGTCTTTGGAGGGTGTAGCAGGGACTCCCTTCTTTCTTGCTGGACTGAAAATTGGCAGTTTCAGAGCCTGAGGGCAACCTGAGAACCTGTGCCAGCGCCGTGCTCTATCACAGAGCACATCTGGCACACATCGGTCAAACAGCAGGGCTTAATTAAAAACCTGGAGAACTTAATGAGTTGTGACCTGTGAAGAAAATCAACTGCTTAATATTTAGCACACGTGGCTGATCCGTCCTGGATTCCTGGGGAGGGACGGGGCCATTTATCACCTCTTGCAGACAGGACATCACGTCGGGGGGCTCTCTGTTCTCCAGGGGGTGGCTGTGCCGTCTCAGGACACACCTTCCAGTGTTCAGAGGCATCAAACAAGATCCCAAACTTCTGTCTCTCTGCAGAATCCACTGCAGAGCTGCCAGCAGACAGTGCCCTGGGCACCCGTGGGCTTTTTGGAGGGGCACTGCATGGGGAAGGGTCTTGGTACTGGTGGGGAGAGGCTCTTGATCAGGGAGTGCAGGGATAGGATGAGAGGGAATGGTTTGGGGCTGAAAGAGGAGAGATAGAGATGAGATCTTAGGAGAAAACATTTGACCTCTGCCAGGGGCAGGGACACCTCCCACTGGATCAGGGGGCTGAAAGCCCCATCCAACCTGGCCTTGAACACCTCCAGGGATGGGGCAGCCACAGCTTCTCTGGGCAGCCTGGGCCAGGGCCTCCCCACCCTTATTGTGAAGAATTTCTTCCTAAGATCTCATCTCAATCTTCCCCCTTCCAGCCTAAAGGCATTCCACTTTGTCCTATCCCTGCTCTCCCTGATCAAGGGCCCCTCCCCAACTTTCCTGGAGCCCCTTTTCAGTACTGGGAGGCTGCTCTTAAGTCTTCTCCAGCTCTCCCAGCCTATCAGTTAAGGCTTTTTCAGCTCGTGCTTTGCTAAAGAGCCTTAGAAAATCCTGACAGGAGCTCAGTGCACCTCCATGTGCTCCTGGACACCTCACAGGGGGTCACCCCAGCACCCAGGAGAGACTTGGAGTGTCTGGATCAGCGCGGTGGAGCATCCTCAGGGCCAAAACCAGTGGAGAGCTGCCTGTCACCTCTCCTGGCAGCCCTGCTGTGATGGCCCAGTGCTTGCCAGGGCTCCATGACTGGCTGTGACCTTCCGGGCTGTTTCTCCTCTCCCCAGGTGAGCCACCACCCTCCAGCAGCCGCCCATCATGTCTTCTCCAAGCGAGGATGGACGTTGTGGCAGGAAATCACCATCGCCAGCAAGTTCAGGGGCAAATACCTCTCCATCATGCCACTGGGTAGGTGATGGGTGCCGAGGGGATCCACTGTGATTTTTTTTCCCCCTTCAGTGCTCCTGCAATACCTGAGAGGTTAAAGCAATGTGCTGATCCCTTGGGCTCACCTGAATTCTTGGTTCTCTCCTTGCCTTGGCACTGGCAGGGGCCACTTGGGCAATGTCCCCCGTGCTGCAGCAGCTCCCTTCCAGCTCAGGACACTCTGTGTTTCTACAACTCGTCTGCCCTGGGGATGGAAGTTCTCCCAGAGGCAAAGGGAGGCTTTGCTCTCCGCTAGCACCATGGCAGCAGTGCTTTGGATGGATCCTGCTTCCCCATGGAATGGTTTCTCTTTAAATGACGTTTAGAGGTCAACCTGCTGCCTGTTCTAACCCTTTCCCTGGCAGCCAGGTGCAATCATGAAGATGCTGCCTCCTCCCAGTGGTTTCTTTGCCTTCTGCCTGTCCCTGGGCTGTTCCCAGCGCTGTGCTGGTGCCCAGTTGCTCTCCTGACGCTGGGAGTGCTCCAGACAGCACGTTCCTGACCTGCTTTTAAATTGAGGCCTTGTGGGGAGTGCAGGGGGCCTTGCAGGTACCACAGCTCCATCCTGCAGCCGAGCAGCACGGAGAGGGATGACTCCAGAGCCAGCCCTGGTTGGGGGCTGAGGATGGGAGGTGCAGGCAGGAGGTCCAGCGTGGTGCCCCGGCGTTGCCGTGCCCACAGCCCTGCCCACGTGCCCTCGCCGAGCTCGGGGCTGCTCCTCTCTCCGCAGGCGCCATCCACCTTGAGTTCCACTCCAGTGGGAATCACTATGTCTGGAGGAAAGTCACCTCCACCGTTCACAACATCATTGTGGGCAAGCTCTGGATCGACCAGGTTGGTGGCTGCGGCTCCGAGGTGATGGGTCCTGCCTGGCTCCAGGGGGATGCAGGGGAGGCTGGAAGGGCATTGCCCTCCTGAGGTGTCTACTGGAGTGCCCACCATTCTCCTACCACCATAGGAAGGTGGGCTTCCCTGGCAGGGATGAGCTTCTTGGAGCTCCTCATGGCTCTTCCCAAGGCCAACAGCTCGGTGGGACAGGGTGGTCACGCGTGGGATGGGTTTTTCCCTGGTGCTGGTGGCTGCAGCTGGTGGTGCTTTGAACCTGCTCTAACGCCTGATTTGTCTCCTTGCAAAGCCTCTCACTTGCTGTGGTTCTGTCTTTCCATCCAGTCTGGTGAAATAGAGATTGTTAACCATAAGTCAAAAGATAAATGCCAGCTGAAATTTACCCCCTACAGCTACTTCTCCAGAGACGTCCCCCGAAAGGTAAGTGTCTGGGTGGCTCCTGGCTCCTTCTGGCAGCCTTCGGTGGGGTGGGACCTGGCTCTTCCCTCTCAGTTGGGCTCATGGGGTCCCAGTATTGGGATGAGCCCGAGCACAGGGGCCGAGGAGCCGCGCTGGCACCGCTGACGTTGGTCACCAGGGAGGGCTGGGCAGGACCAACCGTGTCCGAGCAGAGCCCCTGTTTCAGCTCTCCATGTGCCAGAGCTGGAGCACTGAGATCTGGAGAGGATTTGATGGGTTGGAGAGCCACCTGCATGGTCAGGATGGGCCCATGGTCCCGCTCTGCTGGGCACAGCTGATGGCCAAGGACACGCAGTGCCCGTCCCAGCTCCTGCTGGAGCATGGGGAGGGTGTCCTGCCCCACTTTGCCTCTCCTCTCCTCTGGGAGCTTCCCAGACCCCACCAGAGCCATCTCCTCCTGCCAGGTGACAGGGGTGGTGAGCGACGCCGATGGTAAAGCCCACTATGTCATGTCTGGCACGTGGGACGAGAAGATGGAGTGCTCCAAGATCGTGCACAGCAGCCACGGCAGCACCAGCACGGAGGGCAAGCAGAAAACTGTCTACCAGACGCTGTCCCCAAAGGTCCTGTGGAAGAAGTACCCCCTCCCGTGAGTCCCCTCTGGGTGTGGGGTGCTGAGTTTGGGGTGCAGCAGCCGGGTGGGGATCCGTGGTGTCACCCTGAGTGCCACGGGATGGAAGGGACCGGGACTTGTGTGGCTGTGTGGGTTTTTCCAGGGTGTGAGCACCCAGCAGGAGGGAAGAGCAGGTTCCTGCTAGGATGGGTGGCTTTGGAAGACCCTTGCAGGTCATTTTGGGCACCCAAGGCTCTGGTTGGGTTGTTGGGGCTGCTGGCTGTGGCACCAGGGTGTGTTGGTTGCTGTGCCTTGCTGGTGAGTCCCGGCCACACCATCCCACTGGTCGCTGTAGCCTTCTGGAGCCCAGTCATCTCTCGGCACCCTGACCACAGCTCCCAAAGCCGTCTCCAGCACCCATGGCCTGTCCCTGTTGGAGTGGTCTCCTGCGGGAAGTGTCCTCTGCCTGGTGCCACCAGTTCTGCATTTGGGGACCCAATAGCTCTTGGGTGAAGCTGTTTCATGTCTTGGCTGTGCGATGCAGCACTTGGAATTCATAGCCTTGGCTTTCAGCTTCCCTGTGCGGAACCAATGGAGGAAGGGTCCCTGTTGGCCTTTCCACCCATTGGGGCATCGATGGCCTCCCCACGGAGAGGGTGGGAGACAGGGCTTCCCAAAGGACCACTGCTCCTCTGGTTTGGGGCAACAGGAGCACCATCAGTGGGGATAAGGCAACAGGCGAGGCTGTGGAGGCCTGGGGAGCTCTGCTCCAGGTGGCCACCACCCTGACCAGGGCTCTTTGGCCACAGGGAGAACGCTGAGAACATGTATTTCTTCTCTGACCTGGCCCTCACCCTGAACGAGCCCGAGGAGCGAGTGGCGCCCACCGACAGCCGGCTGAGACCCGACCAGCGCCTGATGGAGAGCGGCCGCTGGGACGAGGCCAACGTGGAGAAGCAGAGGCTGGAGGAGAAGCAGCGAGCAGTGCGCAGGAGGAGGGAGGCCGAGGCCGTGGAAGCCCTGGAGGAAGGTGAGAAGCTTTGGGTCCATCCGCTGCGGGAGGGGGATGCGGTGAAGAACCCCCCCTGGGTTTGGGGCAAAGGAAGGCCGAGGGAAGGGCTGTGGATGTTGTCTGCCTCGAGTTCAGTAAAGCCTTTGGCACTGTTCCCCACAGCGTTCTCCTAGAGAAGGTGGTGGCCCCTGGCTCAGACACCTGTGCTCCAAACCTGGCTGGATGGCTGAGTCCAGACAGATGTGGTGAATGGAGACGAATCCAGCTGGTGGACAGTCCTAGGGGTGTCCCCAGGGCTGAGGCCACTCTTCTTTAAAGCCATGCTCAGGGATCTGAGTGCTCCTTCAGTCAGTTTGCAGATGAGACCAAGCTGGATAGGAGTGCTGAACCACTGGAGGGCAAGAAGGCCCTGCTGAGGGACCTGGCCAGGCTGGATCCACGGGCTGAGGCCAAGGCAATGGGGCTCAACAAGGCCAAGGGTGGTGTCCAGCACTTGGGACACAACAACCCCAGGCAGCTCCAGGCTTGGGGAAGAGAGGCTGGCAAGCTGCCTGGTGGAAAAGGACCTGGGGGTGCTGGTTGACAGCAGCTGAACATGAGCCAGCAGTGGCCCAGGTGGCCAAGAAGGCCAACAGCATCCTGGCTTGGATCAGCCATGGGGTGGCAGCAGGAGCAGGGAAGGGATCGTCCCCCTGCACTCAGCACTGGTGAGGCCACACCTCGAATCCTGGGTTCAGTTTTGGGCCCCTCACTCCAAGGACATTGAGGAGCTGGAGCACATCCAGAGAAGGGAACAGAGCTGGGGAAGGGTCTGGAGAACAGGGGAGCAGCAGAGGGCCCTGGGGCTGTTTAGTCTGGAGAAGAGGAGGCTGAGGGGAGACCTCATCGCTCTCTGCAGCTCCTGGAGAGGGAGGTTGTGGTGAGGTGGGTGCTGGGCTCTTCTCTCAAGTAACAAGTGATGGGATGAGAGGGAGTGGCCTCAAGTTGCTCCAAGAGAGGTTCAGATTGGATACTGGGCAAATTCCTTCACAGGCAGTGTTGAAGCCCTGGCAGAGGCTGCCCAGGGCAGTGGTGGAGTCTCCATCCCTGGAGGGGTTCATGGTGTGTGGCCGTGGCACTTGGGGCCAGGGTTCAGCAGGCACCGTGGGGTTGGGCTGATGGTTGGACTGGATGAGCTGAGAGGGCTCTTCCAACCTCAATGATTCCCTGTGACTACTCGGGTGGTTGGGGTGGGCACGGGGCTTCGATGGGAAGGGCAGTGCTTACCCTGAGTCTCTCCCACCCAGGCAAGGAATACGAGGGGTACCTCCCGCTGTGGTTCGAGCGCAAGGTGGATGCGGTGACGGGGGAGCTCATCTGCATCTACAAGGGGGGCTACTGGGAGGCCAAGGAGAAGCAGGACTGGAGTAACTGCCCCGATATCTTCTGAGCCTCTGGGTGGCTGATCTGCACCTCGGACAGACGGACAGAGAGCAGTGAAAACCTGGGGTCGACACCTGCAGAAATTTGAAAAGCAAACCTAAACAGGGAATCCAAACCTATTTTTTTACGCACTAAGAAATAGCATCTTTTTTTTTTTATTTTTAAATGAGGGCTTTTTCAGCCACCAATGAGGAACGAGGACCCATGAACTGGTCCGTTTGCAGCCCAACTTATTTCTTGCTGTCAGGAGTCGCTGCCTCTATTTATCAGCGCCTCGGCTGTGTCGGCTGAGGCGTTGACTTCCAAAGATGCTCCCGTTGTGGGATGCCGTGCGCTTGTGTGAGCCCTTCCCTTTGATGTTTCTTCCCCCTCTCCCCCCATATCTGTGCGTGGACTTCATGGAATTATTTTTTTAAGCAAAGCTCTGCTCGTGGTTCAGTTCCTCCAAAGACAGACACGACCCGCTCGGCGTCCTGCTTGGAAAGCTCCCTCCATCCAGGGTGGGGCTTGATCCCAGAGTGGTGGTTCCTACCATGCGCACTCATCCCAGTAACACCAATTAGGATCTTCCAGCTGATGATTTTTTCTTTTTTTGACCTTTATTTGTGTTTTTTAAGCAGTGTTTGAGCAGATTCCCCACGGTTGCCGTGTTCAGCCAAAGCTTGGGGTCTTTAAAAGCTTGGGGTCTTTAATGTGATGCTTTGGGCGAGTGAATTGAGTGAGGTTTGGTTTGGTTTGGTTTGGTTTGGTTTGGTTTGGTTTGGTTTGGTTTGGTTTGGTTTGGTTTTCCTGCAGCTTCATCCAAAGGGGGAGATGGCCTCGCCAAGGCTGGGAGCACCTGGCAGAGCCAGTGAGGAGGTTTGTGGAGCAGTGATGCTCCGGGGTCCCTGTGCTGGCTCTCTCCTGCTCCATCTCACCGCAGCTGAGCCTCGACCTTGGTGCTGAGTCTGCAGGCAGTGTCTCCCTGCTGAGCTCTGCCTACTCCAGATGGAGAGGAGGGAAGAGGTGGGAGGAGATGCTGTGGTAGTGCTGGGATGGAGCCTTCCTGGGCTGCAGCCTTGGCCCTGGGTCTCCCATCCCTTTGTCTTCCCCATTAAAGCCAGATGGGTCTGGGCCACAGTCCCTCAGCTGAGCCAGGAGGGCACCCGGTGCCCGGCTCCATTACTTCTCCTGGTGGTCTCTCCCAGGAGAAGTTTCAGGTCGTTGCTGAAGCAGCCTGAGCACAGGGCTGGGGGAGTCCCTGCTCACCCCTCCCGTGTGCCATCGCCTCGCTGTGGCCCTGGACCCGCCGGGAGAAGCAGAACAAGCCCTGCTGTGATCGGTGAGGACCAGGAGGCAGCGGTGCCGCAGGTCCCTCTGTTCCCCAGTGCCGGAGGATGGGGGTGGCAGCACCCCAAAGATGGAATCCGTTGGGCCAGAGAGTACTGGGGATGCCTGGACACCCGTCTTTGCCCCTCGGATCTCATTTTTGATGTCTTCTTCTCTGGGTCTCCATCCTATCACATGCAGAGCCACCTCCTGGGCAGCGGAGGCCACCGCTGGCCAGACTCTCACCTCCACCTGAAGATAATTAGCAATAATGAACTTTGAGGCAATGGTAACTGGAAAACCCGGGCTGCACGTGGGACACTTATGCAATCAGGTTCCTCCACCACCTCTTCCAGCACCTCCGTGCCCGTTGTGCCCAGCAAACCCACTGTACATATCCATGGACCTCGTGCGGCGTAACGTAGAGAGTGGCTCTCGGGGTGGCAACGACCACGGGTTTCAGTGCACCCTCTAATCTTTAATTTATTTGCTTCTAATTTATATGTATAAACATATAAATATATATAAAATTATTTTGCTTAAATTTCTATGGTCCACAATAGATGAAAAATGATGAAGACAGGAACATCTGTCTGAGTTTTTGTAGCACGAGTACCATCTCCCCACGCTTGTCCTGGAGGCAGGGGGTAGGGGTGACGGTGATGGAGTCATTCCCAAAGTAGGAAGCAACATTTTGCTCCAAAGCTGGATGTGATCACATTCAAAAGGTTACAGAGATATTATTCCCTTCTAGAAATGACGCATTTGTGGTTTGAAGTAGTGCTCGATATCCCCCATGTCTGGGAGTGGGATGCTCCAAGCTGCTTCCCAGGTGTTTGCTCCTTCCAGACCCTCCTGGAGGTTTCCTTGTCTCTCCACGAAGCTGGTGGAGCTCTTAAATTCTCCAAGCATCTGAATGAGCTGTGGGATGCTGGGTGTGCAGCCCTGTGGAGATGGGCTCTCACCTCCCCGGGGGAGCGGAGGCTGCTCCACACCAGACCTTCCTGGCGCTGGCTTGGTTTGTGGCAACGACCAAAAGTGTCCAGGGGGGTGTTTGTCCCACTCACAACTGGAACTGTTTTTTTGAAATGAGCTGGGAATTGAGCCCTTCCAAATGCCTTATTTTCCTTTGTCAATACAAGGGTTGGAGTGGTGAGAAACCCCTGCCCAGGCTGTTCCCACACCAGGATCCAAGCGTTCCTGCAACGCAGGAGAGCAGGGAGCGAGGTGATGCTCAGTGACGGCGTCCAGCTGGGCTCTGGCACCCCAAAAGGTCCCCCCATCTCTGCATCCATCTAGGAGTCACCATCACAGACCCCACACAGCTCAGCAGAGCTGGTGGGAGCGCGAGGAGCATCCTTCAAACCAGGGATCCACAGAGTTCTAGGCTGATTTTAAAAACTCCTGTATCTTCCAGAGGTCACCTAGCAACAACTCTTCACCTGAGCACCATCTCCTGGTCTTTCTGTCCCCCCCCAGGATTTTAATGTCATTCCACTGTAAATGCTGTCGAATGTATTTCTTTCTGAACAATTTATTGTGAGTGATCCCTCTCCTACACCGTAATAAAACTTGGATTCAGGAGTTTTACAAGCTCTGGTGCTGAGATTGTCGCTCGCTCCTCAAGGCTGCAGGTGGGGGTCTTGGAGGAACCCCGAGGTGGGTGAGCACGGGAGCCTGGGTGCGTGAGGTGCCCAGAGAAGGTTGTCCAAAGGAGGACGTTGCCCAAGGCAAGTGGAGAGCCAGGGAAGGGGTTGTTCAGGGGAGGAAGTGGGATCACGGGGAGGTTGCTCAGGGGAGGAGATGGTCCAGGCTTGAGGGCAGGAGGGCCAGGGGAGGGGATGGCCCAGCAAGGGTTGTCCAAGGCAGGAGATATCCAAGGGAAGGTTGCCCAGGGCAGAAAGTGCAGGAGAGCAGGGCCATGAGAGGTGGCCAGAGGTAGGTGCAGAGGTGAGGAGGAGGCAGCTCAAAGGAGAAGGACCAGGGCATGGGTTGCCCAGGGAGAGTGAAGATCCAGGGGAGGAGATACCTGGGGAGGGCTTGTCCAAGGGAGAAGATGCTTACCCAGGGAAGGTGGAACAGGAGAGGTGGCCCAAGGGAAGATGCCCAGGGAAGGTGTTTCTCTGGGGATGGTGGGAAGGAGGTGGCGCAGGGGACGCTGCCTGGGGCAGGAGGTGGCTGGGAGCCGCTGGCCCAGGAGAGGAGGCCCCGGGGGAGGTGGAGGAGGCGATGGGGAAGCCCAGGACAGGTTGAGACCGGTGCCTGCTGCGTGTTGCCAGGTGACAGACACACACAGCACCGCCTGTCCTGCTGTCCTGCTGCCTGTCCTGCTGTCCGTCTGTCCTGGCCACCATCCTTGCCCACCGTGGTGCCTCCCCCAGCCCAGCTTGGCCAGGTGAGCACAGGTTGGGGCTGGGGTGGGGGACCCACTGGTGGTGGGGAGGAGGCTCCTGCCTGCTCGGGGTGCCCTGGTAGCTCCCGGGGGCAGGAGTTTGGCTCTAACGAAGGACAAACCTCCGTGTCCTGCAAATGCACCCATCACCCCGTCACTCCTGGCCCCGGGAGGTGGGGTCTCAGCATGTTCACTCTGAAGTCTAATGAGGTCATGGGAGCTTTCAGAAGCCCGGTGATGCTCACCCCAGTGGCCATCTCTGCACTCTGTCCCCCAGAATGGACCGAGGTGTATTTGCTCCCTTGCTGCTGGCGTTGGGCTTGTCCAGCTGCTCCATAAGGGAGCTGTGTGCAAGCCCAGGGTGCTGCCTGCTGCCCTCTCTGCCTGTTCCCCCCCAAAAATATGGGGGATTTGGGATTTTGCCTCCCCAGGACCCCCAGAGCCTCTTTGTTCCTCTTTGCTGGCATGGACCAAGGGAAGCAGCCGGGGTTTGCAGGATCCTGTGTGAGGGAACACCAGGACCACGGGTTGGGGCATCAGCCAGGTGTGGAGTCACAGTGTGGGGCTGAGATGTGGGGGTGCAGTGGGACCACCTGGGGGATGATGCAGCACCAACCTGGGGTGATCCAGCCCTGTTGCATCCTGAGGTCCTCCTGCCCTGTCCCATCCTGGTGTGCTCCTGTCCCAACCCAGGATGTTCCTGCCCTGTCCCATCCCAAAGTGCTCCTGCCCTCTCCCATCCTGGGGTGCTCCTGTGCGTCCCACCCTGGGTGGTGGAGCTGCAGGAGCCCTGGGTTCCCCGTGCCCTCTCTCCCCTCTGCAGCGTCACAACGCGGGCACATGAGGCACTGACGGTGGAAGGGACAGTGACACATCTCATGACAACTCCCTCGGTGGCCCCAGGGCAGCTGGTGAGTGGGAACATGACTCTTGGGTGCTTTCTCAGCTCCTTTTTGCCACCCCAGCCCCAGTGACCCAACCCCCCTGCCTGGGGAGCAGCGACTGCGCTGGATTTTGCAGCTCCTGCAATTTAAATCAAACAGCGGAGCCCAAAATAGCAAGAGAGAGCAGAATTGTGCTGGATGAGCCTGGGACTGCAGATCAAATACTGCCTGGCAGAGAAGGACCTGGGGGTGCTGGTTGACAGCAGCTGAACATGAGCCAGCAGTGGCCCAGGTGGCTAAAAAGGCCACCAACATCCTGGCTTGGATCAGCCATGGGGTGGCAGCAGGAGCAGGGAAGGGATCGTCCCCCTGCACTCGGTGCTGGTGGGGCCACACCTGGAACACTGGGTTCAGTTTTGGGCTCCTCACTCCAAGAAGGACATTGAGGGGCTGGAGAGCATCCGGAGAAGGGAACGGAGCTGGGGAAGGGTCTGGAGAACAGGGGAGCAGCTGAGGGCCCTGGGGCTGTTTAGCCTGGAGAAGAGGAGGCTGAGGGGAGACCTCATCGCTCTCTGCAGCTCCTGTGTGGTGAGGTGGGTGCTGGGCTCTGCTCCCAAGTAACAAGAGATAGAACAAGAGGAAATGGCCTCAAGTTGCACCAGAGCAGGTTCAGATTGGTCACTGGGAAAAATTTCTTCCCTGAAAGGGTTGTCAGGCCCTGGCAGAGGCTGCCCAGGGAGGTGGTGGAGTCCCCATGCCTGGAGGTGTTTAAAAGGTGAGGTGCTCAGGGATCTGGTTTAGTAGTGGACAGGAACGGTTGGACTCGATGGTCTGAAAGGTCTTTTCCAAAGAAATGATTCTATGATTCTGAATGCTGTCTGAGGGGTTCTTGCAGGGATGCTGAGGGCAGATTGGGGCCAGGACATTCCCATCAGGTTGTGGCTTCCCATTTTGCACACTAGAAGAGCTGAGAACATCCCACCCTGTGCCTGATGCCCCGGCGAACCTTCACGCTGTGCCCACCGCTGAGTTGGGCTGTGATGCCTGGGAGAACCTGTCAGGGGAAAAATTACCCTGGTTTAGGGGGGAAAAAAAAATCTGATAGTGTGGGGTTTGCTTTTGGAAGCAGCTGAGGCCCAGGATCTCGTCAGAGAGGGTGTGGTACCTCCAGGGCTTGAGCTTGGGTGGGCTTCAAGTTGTCCCAGGTGAGGACAGGCATAGCCGGCACCTCCAAGCTGAGTGCAGGGGAGGCTCACGGCTCTCTGCTCTCCCATGCAGAGCTGGAAGGACTCTGTGCCAGACATCCCTGGGGTGCCACTAGCCCTGTCCCACTGGAGAAGGCTGGATGCTTGGGACTGAGTCAGCTCCTCAGCTCCCAGCCCAGCTGACCAGAGCAGCTCCAGCTCGATCTGCACAGAGGAATCGCTGCCAGGTTTCGGGAGAGCATGGTGGAGCCCCTGCTGTTCTCCCAGGAGGAGGAAGATGAGTCCTCTGGGGATTTCCCAGCTGATGGAGATGATCCTGGGCATGATGGGTGCTTGTTCTCCACAGGGAGAAGACATGATGGCTGGAGACCCTTGCAGAGCAGGGCTCCATCTCTGCTGAGGAGGGAGAGCCTGGAGTCCCTGGGAGGGAGGACTCGCACGCTGAGCCGGGGCAGTGCTTTGGGGATGGCCTGGGAGGGTCCCCAATCAGTCCCTTCTGCGCAGCTGGCCCTGGGCCAGGAGGACTCTTCCCATGGACATCCATGCTCCAGAGAAGACCTGTTGGCCATCACCTTGCGTGGTGAAGACCCAGCTGTGGGGCATCTGCAGAGAGTCCCAGGAATCTCTGCTGGCAGGAGCAGGGCTGCGGGGAGCAGGGGCTGTGCCAGTGGTGCCAGGACCGGGGGTCATCCCACCAGCAAGCCCCTGGGCCAGCAGGAGCCACCAGCTCCACGGGGATGGCGTGGAGGGGACGTCAATCTGGCTGTGGATGACCTGGAGAAGGAAGGAGCAGGCAGTGGGCAGAGAGCTCCCCTCCTGGCTCACAGTGAGTCTGGGCTGGGCGTGGGGTGTTGGGGAAGGATGGAGGAGCAGGATCAGGCACGGGAAGGGGCAGAGCTGGGCAGGGACCCTCTCTCTGGGCCAGAGCTGAGAGCTGTGCGTGGTGGCAGAACCAGCCCCAGCTGCTCACGGGGTCTGTCAAATGCCCCCCCAGATGCTGTCTTTTGTTGCACCTCAAATCCTGGGTTCAGTTTTGGGCCCCTCACTCCCAAAGGGACATTGAGGGGCCGGAGAGAGTCCATAGAAGGGAAGGGAGCTGGGGAAGGGGCTGGAGAACGGGGGTTGTGGGAGCAGCTGAGGAACCTGGAGCTGTTTAGTCTGGAGAAGAGGAGGCTGAGGGGAGACCTCATCACTCTCTGCAGCTCCTGGAAAGAAGCTTTGGGGTGGGGTGGGTGCTGGGCTCTTCTCCCAAGTCGCAGGTGATGGGACGAGAGGAAACGGGCTCAGGTTGCACCAGGGCAGGTTTAGGTTGGAGCTTGGGGTATATTTATTTATTGAATGAGTGATGAAGCCCTGGCAGAGGTTGCCCAGGGCAGTGGTGGAGTCAAAAGCCGGGGGTTCAAAAGCCGGGCAGATGAAGTGCTCGGGGGTCTGGTTCAGTAGTGGACAGGAATGGTTGGATTCGATGATCTCAAAGGCCTTTTCCAACCACACAATTCTATGATTCTATGACACAGCTGTGGGACCCCCTGGACGATGGAGAAGTGGAGCACATGTGATATCCTGCCCTCGAGGAGCTGCTGAGTTCCAGAGCCAGTGTGGGAAGCAGAAAGCCCTGTTGCCCTCCAAGGTCATCCCTGGGGTGGCCATGCCTTTTGGTGGGGGACACCAGGATGGGTGCTTCTGCCACCAAGGGGACACCAGGATGGGTGCTTCTGCTGTAAGGACAGCAGAACGGGTGCCTCAGCTGAGGGGACAGCAGGATGGGTGCTTCTCCTGCTGAGGGGACAGCCCTGGCTGTGGTGGGATGCACCAGATGCTCAGCAATGGGTGAGAGGGTGGCTCCTGGCTCTGCTCCGGGAGATCAAGCCTGGCCCTGATCCTTGAGTCACAACTGTTGGCCATGGAAATGCACGGGGAAAGAAGGAAAAAGGGTTTGTGACCCTGGTCCTGGCTCCAGCATCCAGTGAGGCACCCAGTGTTGGTCCCTGCAGAGGAGCCAGGAGGTGACACCAGAGCTGGGACCTGGTGTGAAGGGGACTCACAGCAGAGGGAGCAGAACCAGATATGCTGGGGATCCAGGGACAGATCCTGCGCTGAGGCTGGAGGCTCAGCAAGCCCAGAGATCCCTGCTGGTGCCCTGGGAGCAGTAGATGGCACTAGGAGACCAAGAGGGTCCAGAGGGGTGGTGGGTGACAGTGTTCCTGGTGCAGGACTGGCCTGAGCTGTGGGCACGCCCCCAGGACACCTGCGGTCGGGATCTGATGGACCTGGAGAGGAGGGTGGGGTGACCCTGAGATGGTCAGAGCAGGGGCTGGCCCAGGCACACTCATGGGTGGCAGGGACAGGCTGAGGGGCTGGGCTGGGGCCACCAGGTGGCTGTGGTGGCCACGGCCACCGGCACTGCTTTTGGGGCGGCACTTTTGGGGTTCTTTTTGGTTCCTGTGCTCCATGTGAGGGCCAGAGCTGGCTCCTGGGAGAGGTAAAGGCATGGGAGGTGGAAAAGAGGGGGATTTTCCAGTCTTGGCAGGGGCAGAGAAACTCTGTGGAATGCCAGGAGCGGCTGGAGAAGCAGAGAAGGAAAACATTGGCTTTGCAAGAAGAGAAACTGGAGCTGCAGAAGGTCAGTGCCCTCCCAGCTTTCCAGCAAGGCTGGGATCATATTAGAGGGACCCTGGACGGACCACATCATGTTCCCTGTCAGATACTGAGCCTGGGCATGCACATGTGCCGTGGGAAGTGTTCAGGGCTGGCCAAATCCCTAAAGAACTCAACTAAATTAATCTTCAGGAAGGTTTTCTTGAGGGGTTGGAACTTTTAAGAGAAGAATTTGCTGGGAAAACAACCCTCACGGCTGAATGCAGACTGTGGTTGTTGGTCTGCAGGTCAGAAGGTCCCTGGAGAGTCCCAGCTGAGACAGGGAGAGCTGGAATCTTGGTCAGGCACAGGGAGCAGGCAAGGCTTGAGGTTGAGATGGTGATGGGGTGTCCCCAAAGACACTTCCCACCAAAGCCCAGCTCTTGCCATGGGTGGTCACCAATCCCTGTCTCGGAGCAGGCTGAAGCGGTGCCAACCTGGCCAGGAGGGATTTGGGCATCCTGCCTGGACACTGCCTTTGGGATGAGCCTTCCTGGACCCAGAGGATGGGCATGGGCTGCAAAAGGGTGGATATGACCCCCAGCTTCTCCTGCAGAGGCTCCGGGAGCTGGAGCATCGAACGCGCTCCCTCCTGTGGCGGAGACACCGGCTGCTCCAGGAGAGGGTGGATGCCCTGCGGCAGCTCCAGGAGGCCCGAGAGCAGGTTGGGGAAGGAGAAGAGGATGGATGGGGATGGGGGAAACTCCAGCACAGTGTCCTGGAGTTGCATTAACACGGAGAACCCTCTGGGCTGCCAGGGCACAGCTGGGCACGTCCAGCCACAGGGACACGGCTGGCTACATTCTGATGTCTGGGGGCTGTGGGTCACACAGGAAGGGGGAGCAGTGCTGGGGAGCACAGCAGCCCAGATGTGCTGCTCCCCCGAGGTCACCCAGGTGTTTCACCCTGCCCACGAGAAGGACAGTGGGGTCTGCTGGCCGTACTGGGCAGGAAGAGCAGCAGCTTGCCTGATGGGACA
This sequence comes from Dromococcyx pavoninus, assembly GCA_033558185.1. Taxonomy (NCBI): domain Eukaryota; kingdom Metazoa; phylum Chordata; class Aves; order Cuculiformes; family Neomorphidae; genus Dromococcyx; species Dromococcyx pavoninus. The sequence continues at coordinate 746,068 of JAUMJL010000224.1, read as the reverse complement.
AGGTCTGTGCTGAGCTGGGGGTGCTCGGGAGGGCAGAGGAGATACCCTCCTGGTGCCTCCAGGCTTGACCTGCTCATGCCGAGCCCCCCCCCCCGCTCAGCCCTAGGTGTGTGAGGTGGCCCCAGGTCTTTCCTAGAAGCTTTGACCTGGCTGCAAGGCTGACAGTTTTTATACAAGAGGCTGAGCAGACTTGAAATGCAGATCTGGGTGGTGCAGGTGCTGCTCTGATCCGTCTCTCTCCGGGCGACTGCTCCCCCAGGAAAGGGCTGGCAGGAGCACCCGGCTGCAGAGGCTGGAGCATCTCCAGAGCCACCCACAGGGGCGGGTGTCCCGGCAGGATCTGGAGCCGCTGCAAGAGGCTGGGCGCTCCCCAGCCACAGGGGCCACCTCTGTGTGCCCATGCTGGCAAAATTCCTTCCCTGACCATGCCACCGGGCAGGACCCTTTGCCAGCAGCTGTCAGGTGAGTCCCACGGCCCCCGGGGCTTCACGCTTTGGCAGGAGGCTGCTTGCCCAGCGCGGGCGACGTGTACTCCTGCACCCTGCATCTTCAGGGCATCCTTTGCAGAGGAGCCACTCGATGCCATCAGGCACAACCGCTCTGCCTATCCACCCACAGCCTGTCTCCCTCAGCTTCTCTCTGCTCTCCCCCAGCCATGCGCTCCACGTCCTGTGTGGTCTCCAAGGACAAATCCAGCACCACCTCAGGGAGCTGCAGAGGAAGGAAGGAGCCCAGAGGCTCAGCAGATGGAGGGAGAAGGTGTTTTGAGCAATGGGATGGGGAGGAGGGTCTCGCCCTGCAGAGCTGCGGAGCAGGGGTGGGATTTGGCCCATGGTGTCTGACCTGGAGAGCTGTGCTGGTTCCTCAGGCCGTGCCCTCTGCCCCCCCCTCAGGGCTGGGGAGCATTTGACACCTCTCTTGCGCTGCTGGGCTGGCAGCCCCACAGAGGGACCCCACCGTTGGGCTGGGGATGGCAGCTACCAGGCTCCAGCCCATGGTCTCACACCCTCTGCCTGTGTCCATGGAGCAGAGCAGCGATGGAGCTGGGCAACATCTCACCTCTCCTTGTCCAGCTGCAAAGCCCCCCCCCCCCCCCCCCCCGCAGCTGTGAAGGAGATGGGATCCATGATAGGCATCAACCTCTGAAGGAATCTGAATTCCCTACACGTAGGGAAAACCCTACACGTTGGCTGCAGGCACGAGGGGCAGCCCATGTGTTCATCCACATGCAGGACCATGGGCAGAGACAGCAGCGAGAGCAGCTTTACATGGAGAAGGCTGCAGCTCCGGGAACCCTGAGTGAGCAGCTCATCCAGGTGAAGGCTTCAGGTCCTATTCCTGCTCTCCCCATGGTCCTTGCAAGGTTGGGCTGGGGGATTCAGGGACTGCTGGTGGCTGTTCTTGGGAGCTGCTCTGGCTGGGGTGGCAGAGAGCTGGGGAGACCTCCAGCTCACAGCCCGGGGCTGCACGGGCCAGCAGTGCCCTGTGAAGTGGACATCACATCTCCCCAGATGACCCAGAAAGCATCCGCGTGCCCAGCCATGTATGGCACTGCCTCAGGTGTCCAAGGCTGGTCTCTGATTCAGGCTTGGAGGATACCAGCCACAAGGATGGTGGGACGTGCGTGTGGGAACCTTCCTGCCTCTTCCAAACCTGGGCTGACGCTTCCTCTTCTTGTGCACAGAGACGGAGAACCCATCTGTGCCCCCATCCCACCTCCTCCCTGTCCATGAGCACCATGCCCGGCCTCCAACAGCGTGGCCGTTGGTCCTTGAGTCTCCTGTACCATCTCCAGCACTGCATGCAGGAGCTACAGCTGGAGAAGACCCACCACATGGGCAGTCTGGGGAATGTGGCTGCCCTGGGAGGAGAGCTGGGCCCCTCAGCAAGAGAGGAGGCACAGGGACAACCTGGGACAAGGGACTCAGCTTCTGCCACAGCCTCACCCAAGCAAGAGGTACAGAGCTAAACCTTGTCCCTCAAAAACTCATCTCCCTGTTTTTTTAAACCCCTCCAGGGATGGTGACTCCACCCCCTCCCTGGGCAGCTGTTCCAGTGCCTGACCACACTTTTGGCTTTAATACACAGATGTGGACAGCTCAGCTCAAATGACCTCACCTGGGAGTTTTCAGTCTGGTCTCGCCGCTGCTGAAATATTTTGGTTTGGTTGGAGGCTGCCTGTAGCTGTGAGAACTTATAATTATTTCACATGGTGAAAACGTTGAAAACTATGGGATCTATTTGAGTTTCCTTTATTGTTTTTCATTCTGGAGAGGGACATCTTTTAAATGGGAACTGAGCTGGGAGTAAACTTGCGGTGGAGTTCTGGGAGAGATAGTTAAATCACAGTGTGAGGCCATGGATGGAGTCAGACAGTAGCTATTTTTGTCTTTTGAAATATTCATTTATTCAGGTGGGTTTATTTCCCCAGTTTTGGTCATTTTTGTAGTGCTGGGGTGCAGGTGGAAGCCTGCTCAGCACTGACACTTGCAGCTCCTGCTCTGCCTGGCCAGGGTGATGCTGTCATCATTGCCTCTGCCTCTCTCTCTGCTGCAGCAAGTCTTATTTCTTTGCTTTGGAGCCATCCAGAGGATCACCAGGAGAAGATACTTTGCTGTCAAAGATCAGGAAGAGAAGCTGAGGGTGGGAGCTGATGTGTCGTTTCACATTTTTAAGGGAGCCCCAACATGGTCCATGCATTGCTGACAGCTCCCCAAATCGTTGCCCTCCTTGTTTTGGTGGGGTGTAGAGGCAAACCTTAACCTTGAACTCGAGGAACAGCCCCGTTGTCCCTGTTCAGCATGCTTGGGGTGCCTGGGGTCTGTTTGAACCGTTTGAGGATGCTGTTGGCAGCTTCTTGGAGGAGGCGAGGAACGCCTTGGGAGATACCAGAAGGAAGAGTCTGATTTTGATGGGTTTGTACCTCCCCTCCTAAGTAGGAGAAAGGTTTGCTCTGGAAAGGTGCAAACGTTGTTTGGTTCTGCTGGAGGTGGATGCAAATCCAGCCCTTTTCAGCTCTCTGTGCTCCCATTTTTCCTCTGGTAGAGTAACTCCAGATCTTTGCTGCCACTGCCTGGGATCCTACACAAACCATCTCTTTCTCCTCCTTTTTCTTGTGCCAGTTGTATCCTTTCTGCTCTTGCAGAAGACTTAATTTCCACCCTGAAAGGCCCTGATGTCTTGAAACACACCAGTGTCCAAGGGATCATGCCTGAGGGGCAGGTGGGGAGCCCCCTGCAGCCTCCTCCACTGGTGGGGACAAGTGTGAGACTCCAGTACAGGGCGAGCGCTGAGGACACAGCGAGTATTTCACCGGTTTTAGAGGTTCAGCCACTGTTTCCCCTTCAGCTGCAGGAGGTGTCGGGCTCATGGGGGCTTTTTGGCCTCAGTATTGACAGATGCATGACTGACCCTGCAGCTCCCTGCCAAGGGGAAGCAGGCAAGTGTTCCTGCTGCTTTTAAAGAGTCTGAAGTGCAATACTCCTGTCCTCAAAACAGCTGGGTATTCCTTACCTTGCATTTGCATATTCAAGAGCTTTTGCATGTTCATGTAAGGTCTGGATTTGCCCTTTGTTCCAACAAGTCAGGGGATCATAGAACCATGGAATAGGTTGGGTTGGAAGGGACCCCAAAGCCCATCCAGTTCCACCCCCTGCCATGGGCAGGGACACCTCCCACTGGATCAGGGGACTCAAAGCCCCATCCAACCTGGCCTTGAACACCTCCAGGGATGGGGCAGCCACCACTGCTCTGGGCAACCTGGGACAGGGCCTCCCCACGCTCACAGGAAAATACTTCTTCCTAAGAGCTCATCTCAATCTGAAATAGGCATAAAATGGGAAAGAGCAGCATCCTCTACAGGAAGATCTCAAAATAACTCCTGAGCGTTATCTGTTCTCCAAAGAAAAAGTAATGGGCCTGGGAGGGTGGACCAGGCAGATCCTCAAGGCAAGGGAGACTCTTCCAGGAAGCTCTGATCAGTGATTCTCACTGCAGCAGGGACCCTGTGAACCTGTGAAGGGTAACGTTACCTGTGTGGGTGGGAAATGCCCTCTCTGCAGTTCACTGTGGAGGAACCCCAATACCACAGCAGCTGGGAAGAGAGGAGGTTGTGGAAAACCATTGGTCTAACTTGCATTTTTTAATGCTCAGAGGAGTCTCACCCAGGGTAACGGGCAGGCATGAGGTGGGAGGAGATGCATGTCCAGGAACAAACTCCATTAACCATCAGCGGGTGCAAAGCCAGGAAACCCTGCAAAGTCCCAGTGCTGCATTCAGCTCCTGTGCAGTAGATCAAGATTTCCTGCCAGCTGAGTTGCAAAAATGGCTTTAAAAGTGACCTGCAAAGAGGAAGTCTCTGAAAATTTAGAGAACAGTGCTGTGCATTAGCATTTTCCTGACTCATCTGAAAGGTGCTGGGCCTTGGCCCAGTCCTGCAGGCCAGTGCCAGCTTTGCTGCTGATGAAGATTTCGCTAACGACAAGCAGGTTGGTGCTTTGCTGCCTCCCAGACTATGGCTTTGCAGCCAGAACGAGGTGGAGGTGCTGTGGCTGAAGTCAGAGTGAATGTGTTGCTATCCAGACTCTCCTGCTGGGGATGTGGCTTCGGTCTGTGTTTGTCTCCAGCATCACCAGCAAATGACTGCGTTGCTCTCTGACAACGAGGAATTTACTCATAAGGAAAGAAATCATTGACAGAAGGGTGTAAAAACATATATGTCAAAGCTGACACCTACAGATGTGCAGAGAAAGGATGGAGCTCCTCAAATGCTCATTATCTCCCTTTACTCCTACCTTGCAGGTCAGAGCTGTTCAGTCTGCAAGAGAGTGGCACCAAGGAGGTGCTTGAGGGTGTTTGCTGAGAGCTGACCTGTGGGCCTGTCACAGAACCTTAGAATCATGGAATGGTTTGGGTCAGAAGGAACCTCAAACCTCATCCAGTTCCACCCCCTGCCATGGGCAGGGACACCTCCCACTGGATCAGGGGGCTCAAAGCCCCATTCAACTTGGCCTCCAACACCTCCAGGGATGGGGCAGCCACCACTGCTCTGGGCAACCTGGGTCTCTAAACCAGCAGCAACCTGTGAAACCCCAACTGTCGTCACCTTGAAGCTACAACACTCTTCCAGCCAGGAGGAAACAGAGGAAGAGAGGAAGGAAGGACAGTATGTGGTCCTCTCCACCCATCTGAATTGGCATTAGCACTGAAATGTGCCCTCCAGCCCCATCCCAAAACCTCTGCTTTTGGGATTGGGAGGGAGACACAGTGTCCTAGAAACTCCTAAACTCCTTGAAATGGTGGTGTGTGACTTGCAATTGAGAAGTAAATGCAGGTTTATATCTGAACACAATCCTCAAAATGGGTACAAAAATAGCATCCAGAGATGCTGAGTGTTCTTGGGAGGAAAACAGGGTCATGGGTGGTGTTGGGAGATGCTCGTGTCAAGCAAACGATGTGTGGCCTGAAAGTGGTTGACTCCATCCAGTAACGTAATGTAACAAATATAAATATACAAATACAAAGATAAGTATAAATATACATATATATATATAAATATAAATATAAATAAATATATGCACTGTTATATTGTAACATAATAATCACAGAATCATAGCATCATGGTATCTTTGAGATTGGAAGGGATTTCAAACCTCATTCAGTTCCACACCCTGCCATGGGCAGGGACACCTCCCACTAGATCAGAGGACTCAAAGCCCCATCCAACCTGGCCCTGAACACCTCCAGGGATGGGGCAGCCACCACTGCTCTGGGCAACCTGTGGCAGGGCCTCCCCACCCTCACAGCAAAACATTTCTCCCTGAGATCTCATCTCAATCTCCCCTCTTTCAGCTCAAAACCCTTCCCCCTCATCCTGTCCCTGCGCTCCCGGATCAAGAGCCCCTCCCCAGCTTTCCTGAAGCCCCATTCAGTACTGGGAGGAATTATTGAATTACATGTCATGTCATATATCACATATCACATATCATCATATATATCATATATCATATCATTTCATGTCATACCATCTTTTCTTATTATTATTTCTTCAGTCCCTCTTTCAGCTGCAAATTGTTCCCACACATCCTGTTCCTGCTAAGGAGTTCACCTAAGGTCCTGCATCCCCAGCAGGTAGTTTTCCATAGCTCTCTGCTTTCTCCAGGTGCCTAATAGACACCATTTGGATCTCCTTGGGCAGCTGTGGGCAGGTGTGTGTTTGGGCCACAGGTACCCTGGCTGAGCAGAAGCATTAACGGTTACAAGTCAAAGCATGTGCTAGGAACAGCATGGAGATCCCAAGGCAATGTGAAAAGGACTTACTGCAGCTAAAAAAATGTGCTGGAAAGCCAGAGGCAGCTGAATAGGAACAGATTGTAAATATCAACAGTCTGACCCAGGTAGCAAAAGGTTGATGCCCTTCTCAGATGAGCCTGGGGCAACACCAGCTGCCTGGAGGTGCTGGGTCGTGGTGCCAAGCCTGACAATATTCCAGAAGCCTTTGGCCAACACCCTCAGCAACAAGGTGTGAATGTTGGGGTGTCCTGTGCAGGGACAGGAGTTGGACTCAGTGGTCCTTGTGGGTCCCTTCCAACTCAGGACATTCTATGATTCTATGAAAAAGAGGGTGGGCAAAGACATTTACAAGGCTGGATTTGAAGGCTGAAGAGCTGGCAACAGGAACGAGTCCGACCTGCCCAAGAACTGGGGCTCAGAAACTGCTTTCAAGGACAAGCATCAACGCATCTCGTTCTCATCCCTCATCAATGCACCTTGGTCTCACCCAGCATCCCTTAGTAGAAGCTTTAGTCTCAAAGGGTCAGAGCACCTACACAGACTGGCCAGAAGGCTGAGAGGCTCAGCTGCTCTGCAGTCTCCTCCTGGGCACCTGGACTGAGGAAAAGACCACGGCAGGAACATCATCCATCCCTCCAAATGGAGGATAATGGGGCTTAACTGTGTCTATTGCACATATTTGCCTCCTGCTCATTAATTATCTTGATTCTGAAGCCATGCTGGTTAATCAGAGCCATTTGGGGCAGCGGTAAGGACTCCCATCGTTTGTATGAATTACAGGTAGTGGCTAATTGACGATATATTTACTTTATGCTGATACAGTCCGGTGCTCTTGCTGTTTTCAGGGGTGGCAGTTAATTTTAGTCACATTTGATTGTAGCAGTTTCCTGGGAAGTGCCAGGTAAGCAGACAATTTCTGCTTATGATGAGAAATACCCACAGCTCCCTGTCAGCATTGACTAAACCAAAATGCACATACCTTATGTTAATTAACTAATTCCCACTCTTCCTGGGCAATACCATTTAATCAGCTGTATTCCTTTGATTATCATGGCTAACTCCAGCCAAGCCATGGGGAGTGTGGAGCATGGTGATTTTACATTTACCATCTGCTGATTAATTCCTACTATTCTGAAACAATGTCAGCCTGTAAAAGACTTTGTTTTCTCCCTCCTGGTTAGCTTTTAGGGTCATACAGGAACAGTAGTGCTGAACTGAGGGCGTATTTGCTCCCTGCTGTCTAATTCCAGGAATTTTTGGATTATGCAAACTAGCCAGCAGCATTTTTTGGCTCTAATATCTCCCACTATTTGGGGCATTTGGGATGATCAGGATGAACCACAGCTGTTCACTTGTTTTCATAGAATCGTAGAGAGTCCTGGGTTGGAAGGGACCCACAAGGACCATTGAGTCCAACTCCTGTCCCTGCACAGGACACCCCAACATTCACACCGTGGAGCTGAGGGTGATGGCCAAATGCCTCTGGAATATTGTCAGGCTGTGACTGCTTCCCTGGGGAGCTGTTCCACTTCTCCACCACCCTCAGGGGAAGAACCTTTCCCTAATTTCCAGCCTGACCCTCCCCTGGCACAGCTTCCTGCCATTCCCTTGGGTCTAGAGAGAAAAGCTCAGCACCTGCTCCTCCTCCTCGCTGTGTGAGGAACCTGCAGAGCAGGATGAGGTCTCCCCTCAGTCTCCTCTTGTCCCCCTCCAGTCCAGTCACTCCTTCCAGTGACTTCAGCTGCTCCTCATGTGGCTTCCCCTCTAAACCCTTCCCCAATTCCATGCCCTCCTGTGGACATTCTCCAGGAGCTTTAGATCTTTGGTATCCTGCAGCACCCAAAACTGCACCCAGTGTTCAAGGCGGGGCTGACCCAGTGCAGAGCAGAGCGGGACAACCCCCTCCCTCAATTTAGTTACTGAACACCTCTGAAAGTCTCCAGTATCCAAGTGTGCTTTGCTCAAGGGTAGCTCTGTTTGGAAAGAAGCACTAATTTTGGTGGGGAAGAGACTTGCTTGTCCCACAGGAAAAAGCTCCCACTGACCTTGAGAAATCCACCTGCTCAACAACATGGGTTTTGTTTATGTTTCCTAGAATCATAGAATTGTTAAGGTTGGAAAAGACCTCTAAGCTCACCCAGTCCAACTCCACTGAGCCTGCTAAACCATGCCCTCAGTTGCCACCTCCACACTCTTTTTGAACTCTCCAGGGATGGAGACTCCCCCACTGCCCTGGGCAGCCTCTGCCAGAGCTTCACCACTCTTTTGGTAAAGTAAGTTTTGCTAATATCCAATCTCAGCCTCCCCAACACAACTTGAAGCCATTTCCTCTTGTCCTGTCACCTGATGCCTGGTTAGAAGACAGCAGCACTCACTTCACCACAACCTCCTGCAGAGAGCGATGAGGTCTCCCCTCAGCCTCTTCTTTTCCAGGCTAAACAGCCCCAGGTCCCTCAACCACTCCCAGAACCCCTGGGCTCCAGACCTTTCTGGGGTTCCATTCCCTTCTCTGGACACCCTCCAACAGCTCAATATCTTTCCTGTAAGAAGAGACCAGCCTGCTGGCTCACGTTCACTCACTGTTGACCAGCAATCCCAGGCCTTTTTCTGCCAGGCATCTTTCCAGTCACACTTCCCCAGGTCTCTCTCCTTTCCTCTGGCTGCCACATTCACTTCCCACCATCCCTGATGAGCTCTGCTTCACAAAGTACAGATGTTTTTGATAAAGCATGATTTGGCCATTTGCATGAAATTGCTGGTATTGTTGTTAAGCAGGGCTGGGCTTGTCTTATGCTGATGAGTTCTCTTAATTTCGAGGTAATTAGATCTATTAGATGCATTTTGCACTTGGACTGAACACCTCCCACTGTTATTTCTGTCTGGGGCACTGGCAGTCAATTGGCAGCGTGTTTGCCTCAAGCTGTTTCTTTCCCATTGTTCATGGACATAGTCAGCTAATTGGAGGTGATTTGTGCCCATGGTGAGCAATTCCCCCCTTTCCTGGGGAAATGGGAGCTCTTGATGGTTGAGCAGCAGCAGATTTATCATCAGCTGGTTAATTCCCAGCATCCTGAGGAATTCCAGCTTCATTTATCCAGTTCCTGACATTCATAAGGACACGGTTGTGATTGGAAACCAGATTCGTTGGGTGCTGGTTGACTGCCATGAAAGTAGGACACGTGGGAGCCACCAATGACTTTCTGCATGGGTGAATTACTCCCAGGCAACTGCATGCAGTGGAAATACATGTAATTTATGTTGATAAACACCATCTTTTCTATAAGGGGTCAAGATATTGGTTTTTACTCTGGATAAGGCAATTTTGAGCAATGAGAGTGATGGTGAGGGACATGCTTACCTTGTAGAGGCTTTCTAATGAGTTTTGGTGAACATATTTTTTCCTAGGGTCACACCCCTCGTCCCAGTGCATTCTGGGTAGCAGGGGCTGAGCAGAGGCATCAGTGGGTTTTAACAAAAGGTTTCCCATCCATTCTCAGTAATGGGGATTAATCATCGTTGCTTTTGTAATGATTTCCATCCCTGAGGAAATGACAGTAATTAACTGAACACGTTTGATTCATGGCAATTAAATCCTGCTGGGGCTGGAGAACACCAACCAACAAATGCTTTTCTGCTCGTGCTGCTTACCTACCCCAGCTCTTGGAGAAATGTGGTTATACAGCAGTGAGTGTTCTTGTATATATTAATTCCCACACCATCTAGGAAAAGCTGGTTAATTTGAAGCAATTTTCTTGACCAGACCACATTATCCCTAGGAAACTGCAGGTGATGATGGATTAAGAGTGGCATCCCTGTTCTGCTGTTGGCAACTCGTAGAATTATATATCATTGGGGTTGGAAAAGCCCTCTAAGCTCATCCAGTCCAACCATCAAACCCACTGTGCTGACCAAACGCTGTCCCCAAGTGCCATGGCCACACGTGTTTTGAACCCCTCCCTTGTCCCTTGAGAGAAGAGCCCAGAACCCACCTCACCACAACCTCCTTTCCAGGAGCTGCGGAGAGTGATGAGGTCTCCCCTCAGCCTCCTCTTCTCCAGACTAAACAGCCCCAGCTCCCTCAGCTGTTCCTCATCCCACATCTCTGGAGAAAGCTGAAGAAGCAGAGATGGTTTCCTGGCAGGGCCCCTCCCATCTGGCCCCTTGGGAATCTGAGAGAAGGTATGTGTTCAGAGCTCTTTGTTCTTTCTACTGATTTCTTTCCTGATTTTCTGGAAAACAGAATTACAGAATTGTTCAGGTTGGAAAAGATGTGCAACTCCTATCCTTTCTCCATTCCTGGAAAGCTGTGGGAAGAAAAGCTTATGCAGGTCTGCCTTTTTTAGCTGCTGTAAATATGGAATCATATTCCTTAATAACCCCCAAGATGTTTTGATAATAGCAAAGCACCCATCCTACCAGCCCCTTGAGACCCACTTCCAAATGAAGGGTGAACCCAGCCCTTTTCTTGACTGTTCCCAACCCCACTGACATCTCATTTGCCCAGGGCAGTGGTGGAGTCTCCATTCCTGGAGGGGTTCAAACAATGTGTGGAGGTGGCACCTGGGGACAGGGTTCAGCAGGCACCGTGGGGTTGGGCTGATGGTTGGACTGGGTGAGCTGAGAGGGTTTTTCCAGCCTTAATGATTCTGTGATTCTGTAATTCTCTGAAATTCTCTGATTCTGCAGTTCTATGATTCTATGACAGATCAAGAAACTGCCCAGAATGCCTGAGGGTCTTCTCCACGCCTGTCTGGAGCATGTTTGGCATCTTCTCATGCCTTCTGAAGGCTTTCAGCTAGCAGGGGCTTAAAACCAGCAGGGACCCCCCATGCTGGACGTGGTACTTGATCCATGGACATTGGTACTTGATCCAAAGTGTTGTCAAGCACTGGAAGAGATGTCTAGGGAAATGGTTCAATCGTCATCCTTGAAGGGATTTAAAAGCCGTGTAGATGTGGTGCTTAGGACAGGATTGAGTGTTGGACTTGGCAGTGTGAGGTTTATGATTGGACTCGATGACATTAAAGGTCTTTCTGACCTAAATGGTTCAGTGGTTCTGTCTCTCCTCCCAGGAGAGTTGTGTGAAGGGTGCGGGGCTGTTTATGGCTTTTCCCTCCCCAGGAATGCTGCTGTTTCCTTGTGAAAAGAGACCAAGGAGGGGGAAAAAGAAAATAAAATCCACCAAGTGGGAGCAAAGAAAACCCCATCACCTCTTGGGTGATGTGAGAATCTGGATAGAAAATTAAAGAGAAAAAGAAAATAAAAATGAGAGGAAGCCACTGCTGTGTTGTTCCATCAGAGCAATTGGGTGAAAAAAGAGATGAGAAATGATGGGAAAGAAATGAGAAAACTGAGAAACAATATTCCCCACTATTTTGCCCTTCAGGGGAAAATGATAAGAAATGAGACAAAGGCAGTTTCTTCCCTGCTGTGCTTGAGGAATTTGATGTGCAGGGAGGAACAAAGCAGGGGAAATGTCCCTCTTTCTGACCCCAGTGGGGTCAAAGTTCCCTTCACTTTGCCCCAAAAGAAAAATGAAGCAAGAAAAGGTGAAAATCTGGGGAAAAAATCCACCATGCTTCATTGAAGAAAGTGAGAAAGTATGAAGAAAGTGAGTAAAAAGTAGAGAATAATTAGAAACCCTGTGGAAATGAGGAAATAAAGACATTTTTGTGGAGGCTGATTTTGTTAAGAAACAATTACGTGGAATTTTAAATCCAAAAAAGGGCAAAAAGGCTGGTGAATGGTCTGGAGCACAAACCTTGTGAGGAGTAGCTGAGGGACCTGGGGCTGTGTGGGCTGGAGAAGAGGAGGCTGAGGGGAGACCTCATGGCTCTCTGCAGCTCCTGGAAAGGAGGTTGTGGTGAAGTGGGTGCTGGGCTCTTCTCCCAAGGGACAAGTGATGGGACAGGAGGAAATGGCCTCAAGTTGCACCAGGGAAGGCTTAGATTACGTATACATGTTCTAGTTCAGAACAGCCACTAGTTCAGAAAGGCAAACACCCTGGGATCCCCTGCTCTCCTCGATTTTTAGGCTCTCCACCCCATGCCCAAGAAGGACATCACCCTTCACTCTCGCAGCCTCTCACTGCTCGGGTATCTACAGTTCTAAACCTCTGATTTCTCTTAACTTTGCTTGAAACTGGTTCACATTTAATGGTTTCACATCTGAAAGACTGTCAAACAGAAGGTTCTTGGCCATAAAAGCTCTTTAGGCCTCAAGAGAATGAGAATAATTGTTGCCATCAAATGAAGAGCCTTATTGCTTAATACCCCAATGCTTTAACTGGCTTTCCCATTCTTTCAGTAACTTTAATAAAAATGTTTAAATGATTTTCAAGAGTTGTTTTTACGACAGGTGAAAGCCAGTAAGAACCTGACACCCAACGTATTTCACGCTTGCAGTGCAAGGAGGGCTTCTTTTACTCTGCACCACTCTGCCTTTCCTTTTTATGGAGTGCAAACAGCGCCTAAGTTTGCAGAGAGCCTCTCCCTGCTCTGTAACTCCTGGTTTGTGTAAGTGTTACTGCTAAGGAAAGCATAAAATCACAGAATGGTTTGGGTGGAAAGGGACCTCAAAGCCCATCCAGTTCCAACCCCCTGCCACGGGCAGGGACACCTCCCTCTGGATCAGGGGGCTCAAAGCCCCATCCAACCTGGCCTTGAACACCTCCAGGGATGGGGCAGCCACAGCCTCTCTGGGCAACCTGGGACAGGGCCTCCCCACGCTCATCGAGCAAACTCCCTGGGTGATAAAACCTTGCTCTTGTGGCTGCACTGCTGCAACCAAACCTCGCCGTGGTTGCTCCGTTGGACCAGGAATAGGAAGAGGGAATCTGATCTTGTGTTCCACTGCTGAGTTCAGAGGGTGCTTGCACCCTTCCTGGTGAATTCCTGGTGCTTGCTGTACCAAAGGACAGTGAATTGTAGTGTCTGCCAAATCCTCTCAAAATTGGGGCCAGCCAAGTGAACATACAGAATCAGAATTATAGAATCATCTGGTTGGAAAAGACCTCTGTGATCATCAAGTCCAACTGTACCAGTCAACTCACTAAACCATGTCCCCCAGAAGGTCATACAGCTGTGAAACAGTCACAGCTCTGTGACATTCTTGTCTGAGCACAGTTGTGGGCTTTTAACAGGGGGGGCCTCTAAAATGCTGCAGGGAAACACGCTTCGTGCACCGCTAATTTGTGGAAGCTGCCAGAAGAAAACACTCTATTTGTTTATTTATTTATTTAAAAATCCAATTACCTTCAGGAGATGCATATAATGGGTGTTGAGAATATGCAGAGTTCTTGCTTTAATTAGAACTATGAAAAACATGGCAATCAGGAAAGCAGTAATGAAATTTCTGCACTGAACCCTGCACTGGAGATCCAGAGCCCAAATAAAGCCAACAGAAAGATAGTGGATCCCCAGGACAACGTCCTGTGGCCTTTACTTCCCTGTGGCCATGCACACAGGAGCCATCCTACATAACATTAGTGGGCTAAAAGCAAGCTTGGAGTTAAAACTGGGCAATTAGCAGAGGCAGAGAAGTTGCAATAGTCATAGAATCATGGAATGGTTTGGGTGGGAAGAGACCTCAAAGCCCATTCAGTTCCAACCCCCTGCCATGGACAGGGACACCTCCCTCTGGACCAGGGGGATCAAAGCCCCATCCAACCTGGCCTTGAACACCTCCAGGGATGAGGCAGCCACCACTGCTCTGGGCAACCTGGGCCAGGGCCTCCCCACCCTCACAGCAAAACATTTCTCCCTAAGATTTCATCTCAATCTCCCCTCTTTCAGCTGAAAACTCTTTCCCCTCATCCTATCCCTGCACTCCCTGATCAAGAGTCATGGGCTAGAATTTTAGTGGGCTAAAAGCAAGCGTGAAGTTTAAACTGGATATCCAGCCTCTCTTCAGCGAGCAGATGTAGAGCAGTCGCATCCGTCGTTGTGGGAAGGTTCTCTTCTCACTCCAGGACCGGGTTGATGTGGAATCTTTCGCTTTTAGATGATGCCCAATAGAGACAAATCCCTCGCAGTACTAGGGAAATAAAGCCGAGCCGCCTCTGCAGGGATGCTCGCACCCACTAGATGGCAAGGTTGCTCTGCACAACGCCAGGGCCATGCTCAGCACTGCTCATCTGCAAGAGGGCTCAGAGAACCACAAGTGCATTGTAAAAAGGCAGCAGGTCCTATTAAATAGGAGGGACGCAGAGGCTCCTTCTCCTGCGAAAGAGACAGGATATAGAGCAGCATCCAGTCTATCAGCCAAAGCAGCAAATCTAGGTGTAGGTGGGCTCTGCTTTAGTTGGCCTCTTCAGGCTGCAGGTTGGCAAGGAAAGTTGTTCCTTCTGGGACAACTGTAGGGTTCAATACAAAGCCATGGCTGAGCACTCATCAAGGGCACCAGATTTTCATTCGCTTAGAAGACTGCTGTTTCCAAAGCATTCTGGTTTTATATCATCACCTGATGCTGGGGACCACGCTGAGCTCTGCAAGAGCATGAAGAGGTGACATGGAGAAAAGGCACCTGTCAGCATTCAAATCCCCCAGGACCCTTCCCACATGGATGCAGCAGCCCAAACCCAACTCTTCTGGCTTGGACCCCATGAAAGAGGGATAAGAAATAGTTACCCCTCTTCTCTAATATTTGCTGTCTTTCCCCATGCAGCTCTCTCTCTGCTCAGTTGCAATTTCCACACCTCTCACCACTTTCAGGTAGAGAAGCTTTGGCTGACATCTCAAGTGGGTTTGAGCAGAGCAGATTTCTCTCAAAAGTGCATCCTCTTCCCCAGCGAAGCTTCACACGGTTTTTACCTACAGAGCCCAAGAAAAAATCTCTTCTATAAACCGGTAGATTTGCACATCCAACCTCACTGGAGCCAAGGGTGTTTTCAAGCAAAACATATTCCTCTCCTTAATGTTCATCTTGTCTCTTTGTTGGCTCCCTGCCCTCTTGGGCCACTGCTGCTTGGACAGAGGCTGGTTTTACCTGACTCGATTGTATGGCTTGGAGTCAAAGCAAGTGTTTGGGAGGGGGAGTTGGAGGGAAGTCTTTAAGGTCCTCATTTTTAGAGCAGGATCCGACCCCTTCCAGCAGCACGTGGCATAGCTGGCTCCTGCACACCTGGACTGCAACATCCGAGGGAAGAAACGGGGTTGGAAAAGTCATGCCTTAAATACGCCGGTTATGAATCATAAACATCGTTGACACCAGTGGATTGCTTGAAAAGCTGTGCACAGACCACACCCCAAGGAGAAACTGGAGGCTCTTTCATCCTCTAGAGGAGGGGGGGGAAAGCCTTAAAAAAAAAAAGCAGTGGCACCTTTTGAATGTGGTGACAGAGTGACCAGAATGCTAATGCAGGGGGAACTCATTCTCACATGTAGGAAGTGCCTATGACAGAGAAGCAAATGGTTTTTGCTAGATAGAAATGCCACGGAGCAGTTCAAAGCCCAACTGAAATACTTGAAGAGGCTGTAATTGAATTAGAGAAAGGCGGCAGCTCTGAGCTCTGAGGGACTGGGGAGGAATGTGTAGCCTTGGGCCAGGTAGAGGGAGGTTTGGGAAGCACACCTGAGGTTCTTGCAGGAAAAGAGGAGGATGGAGGAAGAACATGGAGCTGCCTGGTAAAGAACAAGGTGATGTTCCTCACCAGGCATGGCCAGAAGTATGAGTCAACAATGCTGGCATGGCCAAATGGACCTTGGGAAGCAGTGATGCAACTGCTGGCAGAGCTGGCAGACCCAATGAAGACTTCTTGCCTTATGTGTCTGCCCTATGTCACCAGTAGGGTGGGTTTAGGAAAGGAGTGAGGCAAAAAGGCAAGGTGCAGGTTGCTTGGTGCCTTGGTGAGGTCTTTCCAAGGTCAGGTCTTGTCCTAGGGCAGGTGGTCCTGGCTGGTGATGGGCACATCATGAAAAAAAGGAGGAGGAAGGTTTCTGTTTGAGGAAGGTATTGATCCCTCCCTGGGGCAAGGAAGTGGACAGGTCCTCGTGCCCTGCACACACGTTGCAGCCACCAAACGACCACACAACTTGACTCCCCTCTGGGTGTGGAGAGCCTGGCCGAGGCATCCAAAGCTGTCGTGTGCCCACCTTCTCTGTGCCACACGTTACCTATTCCCTAAGACCTTTCTGATATTTGCCTGATTACCAATCCCTTGGCACCTACACTTGTTGCACATACGTGAGGATTTGGCTGCTCTCCCCTGCAGGATCCATGATGACCCTGGTCATGGTCAGGAGGGAAAGACAGGCTGCAGAAAGGGATGGCAGAAGAGGCTGGTGGGTGGCAACATGGTTTCAGGTGCCTGGATCCTCCATCAGGAGCAGAGCTGCCCCATGAAGGTGGGGTGGGGACATCCATGTGAGTAGCACCTCAACACAGTCAGGACATGGGAGCTGGTGGCTGGTACAGCCACCACTGGCCATGCACATGCTTCCTTTTGCCTTCTGAAATATGAGGTCTAATGTCTCTGGAGAGAGAGCAGCTTCCCAAAAGCATCATCCACGCCACCATGAAGGGTCACTCTCGTCCCTCCAGTGCTCACTGGTAGCTCAGGCACTGTGTGTCAATGGTATTTTCCTTCTCAAACACATCTGAGCAGGAAACCTGTGAGAAGAGCCCTAGGACCAGTTAATAATCCAGATGGAAAAGCACTAAATGTGCCTTTGGAATCTGGGACAGGGACAGGAAAGGCTGCAATTCTCTCCTTGTGGGTGAACCTTGGTGTGTTACAAGAACAGTTCCTTTTTTGTTCTCTGCTTGTTCCCAACATTCAATTTTTTGATTTTTTGACCACTGCAGAGCGCTGTGCTGACGTGTTCCCAGAACTGTACATTAGAACTCCAGCTCTTGATCTCGACTGGCAATTTTTCAGAGCCCATTATGGTGTATCTGATGTTAGGATTTGTTTTTCCCATGTGCATCACTCCACATTTATCTGTATTGAATTTCATCTGCCATTTTGCCATCCACTCCTGCAACATTATGAGCTCCTGAAACCCTCTGCAGTCAGCCCTTGCCTTACTGACTTCAGTAACACAGTCAGCAAACTGTGTTATTTTTCCAGTCATTTCTGTTGCAGATCATGCATCAGTATCTTTCCTTAAGCAGACCACAGATTCATTAAGGTTGGAAAAACCCTCTAAGCTCATCCAATCCAACCATCAGCCCAACCCCACCGTGCCTACAGAACCCTGTCCCCAGGTGCCATGGTCACACCGTTTTTGAACCCCTCCAGGGATGGAGACTCCACCACTGCCCTGGGCAGCCTCTGCCAGGGCTTCACCACTCTGACTATAAAGATGTTTTTCCAATTCCAATCTAAATTTCCCTTGGTGCAACTTGAGGCCATTTCCTCTCATCCTATCAACTTGTTCCTTCGGAGAAGAGCCCAGCACCCACCTCTCCACACCCTCCTTCCAGGCAGTTGTAGACAGTGAGGTCTCCCCTCAGCCTCCTCTTCTCCAGGCTAAACAGCCCCAGGTGCCTCAGCTGCTCCTCATAGGGCTTGTCTTATCCTCGTAAGATCCCTCCAATAAGCCACCTCCTCGAACACCACAAACAGAGCACTTATTCCAGTATTTTTCTTCCTGCCATTTATCTATGAGGACCATCTCTTATTGCATCTTAAATGCTCTACAAGCATTGGGTGCACCATTTTCTTACTCCAGAGACATTTTGTGGGTTTCTGAGGCCCTGCTGAAATGTTTGGTACCCCTGGGTGAACTTTTCTCCCAAATCCTATTCCACTTTTCCCGTCAGCTTATGCAAGGTTTCAGCAATAATTGCAGTTCCTCTCAGCAAGGAGGTCATCAAGTCTATTATCCATTGCATGATGAATAAGCTCTTTTTTGTTTGCTTGGAGCTTGATTCCCTTTAGTTTAATTTGCTGCACCTTGTCCTTCTGTAGGAAGAGAAGTGAAAAGCCAAACCTTACGAATCTTCTCAGGGCTCTCATGGTTTTGTTGACTTCTTTGCTATATCCATTACAACACTCTCTTTTCTCTGCTGAAGAGACCTGTCCTACAGTTTTTCTCATGCAAAAGCCATTCCAAAGCTTCAATCACCTCTTGTCCTCCTCTGAAGGGAGGGAAAGGCTGTGGATGTGCTGCACCTGGACTTCTGTAAAGCCTTTGACATTGTTTCTCACAGCATTCTGATTGAGAAACCGGCTGCCCTTGGCCTGGACAGGCACAGCCTCTGCTGGGTGAAAAACTGGCTGGATGGCCAGGCCTAGAGGGTGGTGGGGAATGGAGTTAAATCCAGCTGGAGGCCGGTCATGAATGGTGTCCCCAGGGTTCAGTGCTGGGTCCAGTCCTCTTCAATATCTTTATTAATGGTCTGAATTAAGAGATCGAGTGCACCCTTAGTATATTTGGAGATGACACCAAGCTGGGTGGCAGTGTTGATCTGCTTGAAGGCAGGGAGGCTCTGCAGAGGGATCTGGACAGGCTGGATCCATGGGATGAGACCAACGGGATGAGGTTTAACAAGACCAAATGCTGAGTCCTGCAGTTGGGGCACAACAACCCCAGGCAGTGTTACAGGCTTGGGGAAGAGTGGCTGGAGAGCTGCCTGGAGGAGAAGGACCTGGGGATGTTGGGTGACAACAGCTGAACATGAGCCAGCAGTGGCCCAGGTGGCCAAGAAGGCCAGTGGCATCTTGGCCTGTATCAAAAACAGTGCAGTCAGCAGGACTCTTCTCCCAATTAACAGGTGACAGGACAAGAGGAAATGGCCATGAGTTGTGCCAGGGGAGGTTCAGACTGGATATCAGGAAGAATTTCTTTACCAAAAGGGTGGTCAGGGCCTGGAACAGCTGCCCAGGGAGGGGGTTGAGTCACCATCCCTGGAGGGGTTTAAAAAACCGTGTAGATGAGTTTTTGATGGACATGGTTTAGTGGATGATGGGTGCGGTTGGACTCGATGATCTCAGAGGTCTTTTCCAGCCAGAAGATTTTGTGAGTCTATGATTGTATGAAGTTTTCCCAGCTCTAGTATATGTCTGAGACGAGGAGATCAAACCTGCATGCAGAAGCCAAGGTATGGCCGAACCATGGATTTATTGGGTGGTGAAATCACATTTTCTGTTGATGAGAGAACTTACCATGTTCTGTGAGGATTTCAATGAGGCAACACATGATGTTTTACCAACATAGATGACATATTTGATGTTTAGATGCTTTCTAACAAATGACCTTCCTCCAACTTCAGTTAGGTTGGGATTCCTCTTGTCCCCATAACTCACTGACATTATTCTTCTCCCAGATTTGTATGGTTATTACCTCCCTGTGATTTACAGGTCCTCTTTTGCTGCTCCTACCTGGCATCATAAGAACAGTGCACTGTCTTCCTCTTCCTGCCTTGTAATTTTATAGCATTTGGGCTCATATTCCTCATCCAAAACAGATTTTCAGGGTTGTCCCCTGTGTTGTTTTGCTCCCTGTTTGGAAAGCAAGCAGATTTCATTATTAATATAGTTGTTTTTTAAAGAGTGGTTGTGAAGAGCTGAATCACAGCCACAGAAAAGACTGAAGACCGCAAAATGTGTTCTGGTTCACGTCATCTTTCAAGGGACACTATAATGTTGCAAGATGAGCTGCATTATTTGGTGCCTGACGGGTTCCTACAGCCTCTTTATAACATTGTGGTGGTCATTTGCTGTAGAAGAGGGTCAGATTGCTGAGCCCTTGGCTCTGAAGAGCTGTGAGGCTGCCTTCTCGCTCAGCTCGACACGAGGAGCCCTGGGCATGCCATTAGGAGCAAAGCTCCAATACATAATACTGGGAGACATAAAAGGAACTCTGTTTGGAAGGAACACTCTGCCACCCTTTAGAAAGTGGATGCCTGAGTGACCTCTGTTTCCATCTGCAAAGCTTTTCATATCTTTTCCCCCATTGAGATATTAATGGCTCCTTTAAAATCATTGTGTCTTTACCAAGTGACAAATTACCTGTGAATGATCTTACTGAAAGCTGCTTCCAGAGTCAGAAAATTGATTTCCAGATATCTCAGCACTTCCTCTCTCTTCTCAATGACAGCAGTTCTCCAGGACTCCTTGTTCTTTGAGATGCTCCAAGTACTTGATAAGGAGGAAGTAAATCTCGGCTGTGAAGATGGGAAGAGGTGGAAGCAAAACGTGGAAGCTGGGTGACATTCTGTTAATCTCATAGTGTCGGGACCAGGGTTTCTCACTGGTGACAACCTTTCTGCTATGGTGCATTGCACCACAGTGCCCAAGGGGCCAAGGGCTGTGAAGAGAGGCATGCCAGTAAGGGGGGGAACTGTTCAAGTCATCTATGTATCTAAGTCCTGATCCTTGCAGAGCTTAAAGTGGGCTGACAGGAGAGCTGGGGAGGGGCTCTTGATCAGGGAGTGCAGGGATAGGACAAGGGGAATGGTGTTCAGCTGAAAGAGGGGAGATTGAGATCTTAGGATGAAATATTTTCCTGTGAGGGTGGGGAGGCCCTGTCCCAGGTTTCCCAGAGCAGTGGTGGCTGCCCCATCCCTGGAGGTGTTGAAGGCCAGGCTGGATGTGGCTTTGAGCCCCCTGATCCAGTGGGAGGTGTCCCTGCCCATGACAGGAGGGTGGAACTGGATGGGTTTTAAGGTCCCTTCCAAACCAAATCATTCTGTGATTCTATGATTAAAATACATTTGAAAGAAAACCGTGGAACAAAGTGTGTCCACTGTACAAAAAGCCGACTGAAGAACTCATCTAGGTGCTATCGTGATGAGATGCACAGAACCCGTGCAGTGAGCAGAGCACTAAAGGATCCCGAAAGAACGGAGGCAGAAGGGGTTTTTTTTAAATTTTTTTTAATATCCATGCAGCCTCCTGCTCCTGAAACTCAGGAATAGTTTCAAACACAGCCCTCTGCCTCTGAACTGCCTTCAGGACTGCTTGATTTATGGTGCCATATGTGAGCTTCTGAAAGATAGCAACTTCAGCTGACCACACGTACCCTTCCTTTGAAATGTGATCAAAACTGCACACCTGACCCTGTGCAATCACCCTTTTCATCATTAACGACTGCAGTAGGTGGAGCCTCAACAGCAACTTCGGGCTGAAGCTTTTCTCTTTGCAAATCAAGCATGTAAACTGCCTGATGCTGACACCGCTCAACGCTGCAGCTTTGTTCTTCGCTTTGCTCCTTGGAAAGTCATGCACAGAGAGGGAATGCTGTGAATTGACCACATCCAAACTCAGGCTCTGGCCCCATCCTTTCACAGCGTTGCTGAGTTGCGGGAGCTACTCGAAGAAAACTGCCTCCAGGCACCTGGATGCCCGCTTGGGCTTCCATATGGCCTTCTCTTAAGCAGAGTCTGCTTACCAGATTATGGAGAAGCTCCTGTCCTCAGCTTTGGAGCAGCTACTGAACTGTTAGTTTGGTTGGTTTGTGGCTGATGCCATCACTAACTGCAGAGCTGAGTGTCTCTCACCTACCAGGTGCTGTTACTCACGGGGCACATACACAGCCTCATCTTGTACCTATGATTTGCTGCTGCCCCCTCAAGTACCCCACTCCCCTCTTCTAGCCCAGACCCTTTCTAGTTGCAATTTTCTCCTCTTTCTGAGTTGTCTCAGATCATAGAATCAAAGAATTATAGAATCACAGAATCAGAGAATCACAGAACCATTCGGTTGGAAAAGACCTTTGAGATCATCAAGTCCAACGTCCCTGTTCACTGCAGAATCAGATTCCTGAGCACCTCATCTACTCCTCTTTTAAATACCTCGGGGAATGGGGACTCAACCACATCCCTGGGAAGTGCCTGAGAACCCTTTTGGTGCAGAAACTTTTCCTAATATCCAATCTAAGCCTCCCCTGGAGCAACTTGAGGCCATTTCCTCTCGCCCTTCACTTCTTACTTGGGAGAAGTGACCAACCTCCACCTTGCTACAACCTCATTTCAGGGAGCTACAGGGAGTGATGGGGTCTCCCCTCAGCTTCCTGTTCTCCAGACTAAACAGCTCCAGGTCCTTCAGCTGCTCCTCATAAGACTTGCTTTCCAGCCCCTTCACCAGTTTCATTGCCCTTTGTTGAAGGGCAGCCTCATCCTCCTGCTCTTTCCTTGTATGAGAGTAGCCCATGAACCAGAACTGCAAGTCCAAGCTGTGAAAGGCTGTCCACTGGTGTCTCAATGTCCTTCCTCGGCCATTAGTGCTGTCCATCTGCAGAGTGCAGCATCATCAGAGCTGACTTTAGAGACCAGCAGCACTTTTCTAGTATTTGCAAGGTAAAGTGGGAAGAAACCATAGCTATTTTTGAGGGCTCTGTGGAGCCCTGTGTCTTTCTGATGATATAAATACTTGCACTGGCATCTCAGATCCAACTGGTGGGTGAGAGAAGATGTTAAAATAACATGAAATTTCCCCTTCATTGGAAAAATAAGATTTTTGAGAAATGCAAAAACTTGGCAGAAAAGGGTAAATGACATGGGGAAAACCGGTGTGTTTGAACTCACAGGAAAGAAAACCACGAGCTCAGGGCTTACCCTACATCCACCTTGCCTTCCTCCACCTTTTAGGCTCGAATCTGAATGATGTTCTGCATTTGTCCCTTGCTCTCTGCTGAGGCTCACAGCCTCCTGCCAGCGCTCCGGCGCTGTGTGTGAGATGCACTTGATCTCACTGGAGCCACACAGTGGGGCTCTTATCCCACCTGATGGAAAGATGCCTCAGTGAACCAGAGCTGAGCCTGGCTGGGCCCTTCCTGCAGCTGCATTTCATTGCAAACACATCCTTAATTTGCAGCTCTCGCGGCGTGTTCAGCACTGCAGTGTCTCAGGGTTTTCCCATTCACTGTGTTGGTGACCACTCTGGACATCACTGGTTGTGACTCTGCTCCCTGTTTGGGTACAACGGATGGTTGAGTTTCTCCTGGTGTCCATCTCTCTCTGTGGAGGAGGGAGCTGAGCCACATATTATTTGGGGGTGTCTGTTTTTAGAATCTGACCTCAGTAAAGAGCACCTGCAAAGTGCTTTGGGATAACCCCTGGCACATCTGATTTGGTCTTGGATGACACCAACTCCCTGCTGTTGCATTGTGTTCCATGGGACGGTGCCTGTGGCACCCACCTTCTCTGGACTTATCTTCTCTTTAGACAGCCCCATTTACTCTTCTCTTCCCTGGATTTATAAAATGCCAGCAGCATCCTGAGCTGAGTATCAGGCAGTGAGCATTGCTTCAGCCTTGCATGGCTCCAGGCTGCACCAGGTTTCAGAAAGGCAGGATTAAAATTTTGGGCAACAGAGGTGCTGAGATTACCATAGAATCACAGAATCCTGGAATGGTTCAGATTGGAAGGGAACTTAAACCCCACCCAGTTCCAAAAAACTCCCACTGGATCCGAGGGCTCAAAGCCCCATCCAACCTGGTCTTGAACACCTCCAGGGATGGGGCAGCCACCACTGCTCTGGGCAACCTGGGACAGGGTCTCCCCACCCACAAAGGAAAACATTTCTTCCTAAGATCTCTTCTCAGTCTCCCCTCTTTCAGCTCATCCTCATTCGTTCCCCTCATCCTCATTCATTCCTCTCATCCTATCCCTGCGCTCTATGATCAAGAGCCCCTCCCCAGCTTTCCTGGAGTCCCTTTCAGTCCTGGGAGGCTGCTCTACGGTGTCCCCAGAGCCTTCTCTTCTCCAGGCTGAACAACCAAAAGTCTTCTAGCCTGTAAAATTACCTACACCTTTCTTCTGCCTCTGTCCCTCTGCCTCCCTTTCCCCCCATTGACCATTCCACGTCGGAGAACTTCTCACCGAGGTGACTCCTGCCTGTGCAGGGCACAATGTCACCAGCCCCACGTGTGCACGGATCCCACCACCCTCTGCTGACTGCTTGGTTCCCCCGGGTGCCTTCCCTGGTGCAGGTTGTTGCAGGGGGAGAGCACTGTCTGCCCAGCAAGGGTTAACTCACCCTTCGGTGCAAGAACTAAGTGAGAAGTTTGCAAGAACAATTCCTATGCCATATGCTGAGGATTTAGCTTTATAATCATCTTGGCTTTAGCAGCAAAGCTGGAAAGAGAAGCATTTTTGTGTTTATTATACATAAGAAGATCTCGGTGGTTAAGAATATACAGGGCTGAAAATGGGGAAAAAAAAACCCCTTTGATAAGCCTTAAAGATTTAAGAGACGGAATCTGCATCTGTGTTACCAAAAATAGCTCTGATAAACCTGACTGCTGGGATGGGTGAAGCGTGAGAGCTGCGACACCCCCGCCGCGGCGCAGCAGTCGCCCAGCGCTGCCATTAGTCAAGCAGATGTCAAACTGCACTCTTACTTTACAGGAGCATCAACCCATCCAGCCTGGGGGATCACTTTCAAGTTGAGTCTAAGCGCTGTGTGTTTGTTTATACTTGGTGTTTTCTTCTCTAAACGAGTCTTCGTGGTTTTTCTGGGAGAATCCCCTGGAGAAGCTCGCGAGCGTCAAGAGCACACAAGCATTTTCTCCAGACTGTGGAAATAAAAAGGGGGGCTGAGTTTTATACACCCCACATGGTCCCACGGCCCTTTCAGCTCCTTCTCTCATGGCTGTGCTGGTGCATCGTAGAATCATGGAATGATTTGGATTGGAAAGGACCTCAAAGTCCATCCAGATCCAACCCAGGGACAGGGACACCTCCCACTGGATCAAGGGACTCAAAACCACATCCAACCTGGCCTTGGACACCTCCAGGGATGGGGCAGCCAGCACTGCTCTGGGAAACATGGACCAGGGCCTCCCCACCCTCACAGTAAAATATTTCTCCCTAAGATCTCATCTCAATCTCCCCTCTTTCAGCTCAAAACTGTTCCCCCTCATCCTATCCCTGCACCCCCTGATCAAGAACCCCTCCCCAGTTTTCCTGGAGCCCCTTTCAGTACTGGGAGGCTGCTCTAAGTTCGTGGCCGTTATTGGACAGGTGTTTTTATGGCTGTGCTTACAGAATTGTCCCTCTTTCCCCTGGGATGTTGCAGCATGGGCTCGGGGCTGCCAGAGGTTTCTCCCTCAGGTCCCTGGGTAGTGGCACAGGGTGAATTGGAAAAGAGTTTCTGAAAGCAAATATCCAGAAAAAATAGAAATCTCCACATTCCTTTGTAGGCTTTGTTGCAAAAGTCTTCCAGCGTGCCTTGGCTCCAGTAACAAGTCTCATTTTTCTTTTTCACACTCTCTCCTCTGCCAGAAGATTTGTCTTTTAAAAATTCATTCTGGCCTTAGATGTGGCCTCGTGCCAAAGTTGTTGCAAGTCGCTGGGTGCTCCAGCTGCTTTGATAATTCAAAGAGGATTGAAGTTCAAGGGCCAGGGTTCTGCACTTTCTGAAAATCAGATCCTTCTTGACTTGGCCACCCAAAAATCAGGTGGATGTGCAATTAAAAAGGAACAACCAAAGGCCTTGGGTAGAGTTCCTCTGCTAAGACACAGTGATGAAAGAGCAAACGAAGAAGTAGAAAGTAATTCTCCTTTTCAGCCCCTTGTCTACTCGCCTCAGTGTTTCATACTATCAAGACTGATTTTTTACAACATAGGCTTCTTATAAGTTTGTTCTTCCCAGATTTTTGCTGTCCCAAAGTTGTTCACTGTGGTCTGGGGTATCAGGATTTTTGATTTTTTGTGAGTTGGGTTGTTCATCTTGGAGAAGAAAAGACTGTGGGGACACCGTAGAGCCACCTTTGAGCTTTACAGAAATACACACATTTACCCTTTGCAAACCCCCAAGCATCTCTTTACAACACAGATGGTTTCTCATGAGGAACTGGATGCACTGTGGGACCCCGAAACCACCCAAGTGAGCTCCTGAGCCAGTTCAGGATTGAGCCTTTCCCACCAGCATCCCTCTGCCCCACCCTGGGGTGAGCGGGGGGGCTTTGGTGGGGGCGTCAATGTCCTTAGGATGAAAATACTCACTGTTGGCAGTGGTGGCTTTTTCCTGCAGACACATCCCTGTCCATGCCTGTGCTCTCTGCAGAATCCTTGTGTGAACAGGCTGCACAACCAAATCAGTTTTAGCTCATTTGAGTCTGGGCTTAGTCTGCTCCCACTTATTTTGGTGGGAGATCAATAGCTGAACAATTGCTGCTCTCACTGGCTCATCCTAGGCTATAACTTTTCTGATAAATTGGCCACTCCTACACTTCCCATGCTTGCAACAACCCAGGCTGAGTTTCTATCAGCAGACACTGAGCTGATTCTGTTATCTTTCTCAGTAACCCTGATTAAAGGCTTTTGGTCAGAGATGACTGTGCCTCCTCTCCGTGTGCCAAAATCCACCCCCAACACTTTGCAGAGATATCAAATCAAAGTTTCTAGGGAGATCTGCCTCCAAGAGATGCTGAAACACAACCAACCTCCCTGCATTTCACCATTCACAGTGAGGAAATCAGGGGATTTTTCATAGAATCATTGAATCTTCTGGTTGGAAAAGACTTTGGAGATCATCAAGTCCAACCGCACCCATCATCCGCTAAACCCTGTCCCTCAAAAACTCATCTCCCTGTTTTTTAAACCCCTCCAGGAATGGTGACTCAACCCCCTCCTGGGCAGCTGTTCCAGTCCCTGACCACCCTTTTGGTAAAGAAATTCTTCCTGATATCCAGTCTGACCCTCCCCTGGCACAACTCATGGCCATTTCCCCTTGTCCTGTCACCTGTCACTGGAGAGAAGAGATCAACACTGGCTCTGCCACAGCCTCCTTTCAGGCAGCTGTAGACAGTGATGAGGTCTCCCCTCAGCCTCCTCTTCTCCAAACTAAACAGCCCCAGATCCCTCAGCCTCTCCTCGTAGGACTGGGTAAAATCTGGCTCATGACTTTAAAGTGGAGAAAAACGAACACCCATCCAGGCCCACCCAAAATATGACAGGGAAAGTGTGAAGGACTAATGACCACCCTCTGATGGGTTTTCCTCTCCATCAGCTGTCATGGTAACCCCACTGATGGTGTTGCCACATGAGCCCTGGAAAAGTGCTAGATTTGGCAAGAGATTCTGCTGCCTCTTCCCATTGATGGTTGGATGGGGAGGGTCCTTGATGTTCATTGTGCCTTCCAGCAAGGATGGGAAGATGGTTTTCTTCCCAAATCAGGAGAATCTGGCTTCTCTGCTACTCTTTTTTACTTCCACCAGTGTAGCTTGTGTAGGAGTAGGGAGAGAGGAAGGTGGATGAGGAAGGCCCTTTCAAGTAGCCCGGGAAGAGCAAGTCCCTCCTGAGCACTGCTCTCTCCTCCTGTAACCTTCCCATGCTGCCTTTTAATTACACCCTGCCTGTTGCCCCTCTCTCTGAGCCCTGTTCTCAGCCAGACACCTCCTCTGGGATGGGTATGGAATGGGTCTGCCTGCAGCAGCCCCAAGGTCTGCGCACAGAAACCTTTCCCAGAAGCTGTGGTGTTGATGGCACCTCCAGGGTGGTGCCTGTGCTCCTGCCTGAACATCTGCTGAAGCCTTTGCAAGATTTCAGACCTGCCTCACATCCAAGGTGCACCGGTACATGGGAAGTGCCCAGCACCTGCCTGGACTTGCGGGATTTCCTTCCCCTATGTGCAAAACTCTTGCAGAGCCATGGATGTGCCCATACAGAGAGGGCACTGGATCAGGCTCAGTCCACAGTGGGATTGGGTAAAGTTTCTTTTGAGATAGGCTGGGCACCTGTGTTTTGTTCTAAAGTAAAACTTCTAAAGTTCATTCTATTTCACATTTATTATCATCTCCTTTATTTTCTACAGAAGTTCCATATTATGGTCAAGCTTGACTTCTCCATGGGAGCTCCATTGCCTTGCTCTCGATTTATCATTTTACTGTTCAGTATAAATTTTAAGTAGCATTCCTTCAACATCTTTCTGCGTGGACTGATTTTCAGTGAGGATGACTTTCTCTACTATTTTGGGTCCCTCATTCATACTGGGCAGAGCTGACAGAAGTAATTTTCCTAAGTCAAGTTGGCGATGCCTTTCCTAGATTGCATATTGCTTTTTTTTTCTGCTTGGCTTGATATGAAGTCCTTGGAGATCTTTGAGTCCCCTCACTGAAATCATTTGCTGGGGATGTAATGTCCCCAAAAGGTCATAAACTTCTGCAAAGTTGGTACGAGTTCCTGGGAAGGTGCTCTGAAAGTCTTAATGCTTGTCAATGATCCAGAGTCAAGCATGTATTAAATCATCACATGAATTTTGCAGGCGACACAAATTGGCGCACAGGGACCAGTCAGTTTGTACAGCATGAGCTGAATTACTTGACAAAAGGGACTGCAGTCAACGTGGATTTTAATATTGCTAAATACCAGGTTATATTTTCAGAAAGACCATGGTAAGGGGAATGGTCTGGAGAACAGGGGTCCTGGGAGCAGCTGAGGGACCTGAGGCTGTTTAGTCTGGAGAAGAGAAGTTTGAGAGAGACCTCATTGATCTCTGCAGCTCCTGGAAAGGAGGGTGTGGTGAGGTGGGTGCTGGGCTCTTCTTCCAAGAAACAAGGAATGGGATGAGAGGGAATGGCCTCAAGTTGCACCAGGGGAGGTTCAGATCGGCTATTGTGAAAAATCTCTTCACTGAGAGAGTGGTGAAGCCCTGGCAGAGGCTGCCCAGGGCAGGGGTGGAGTCTCCATCCCTGGAGGGGTTCAAACACTTGTGGTCATGGCACTTGGAGACAGGGTTCAGCAGGCACCGTGGGGTTGGGTTGACGGTTGGACTGGATGAGCTTAGAGAACTTTTCCAACCTCAGTGATTCCATGATTTATACACTTCTATCAAGTGAGGGGCTGCATCCTGCAGTGAACAAACCTGAGATGAGTGAGAGGGTGCTGGTGATACCCAAGTGACATGTGATGCAGAGCCAATGGGGTCCAGAAAAACGTGGGCTGGTAATAAGCAGTTACAATGAGATACAGGGAAAATGACTATGGTCTCATATAGAATGTTTTACAGCTATTTTGATTTATTGAAACAATCTATAAAAGAGAAAGAAATTGCTAGTGAGTGTTTGCAAGATCACTATGGAGATAACAATTGCTTTTTCCTTGAAGTGTTCAAGGTCAGGTTGGATGGGGCTTTGAGCCCCCTGATGCAGTGGGAGGTGTCCCTGCCCACGGCAGGGGGCTGGGACTGGATGGGCTTTGAGGTCCCTTCCCAAACCATTCCATGATTCTGTGATTCTATTATTCTTTACATTGACATCTCTGATATAGTCCTCCTTTTTTTCCTTTTCTAACACAATCTCTTCCCACATTTGTGGATGATGGTTCAGTGCCTCTAAATGAGTGCGAAAAACAGAGAAAGGGTGAGTATGACACTAGAGTCATAGCTCTGCTCTGTGCTGGAAGGGCTTGACTGAGATAGGATGAGAAGAGACCTCACCTGGAAAAACACTTTTGTAACCTCAGACCCAGAAGTGGTGATTGAAATAGTGACAAACTAAACATGTAGGTAAAATAGCACATTTTCTACTCCATTCTGTGCAGCTCCAGTTAAAAGCAGTGACCATCATTCAGCCTTGCCCGTCCCTCTGGGTGAGGATGGACCACACCGATGGCAAACACCAGGGCTTTGGGAGCTGCTGGCGATGGCAGGTGTTGCAGGGCCTGGTTAACTGTAGGTGGCTGTGTCCAGCAGAGAGCACATGGATGGCTGCAGCACCCCCGGGTGCCGTGGAGCCATGCACATCCTCCCTCAGCACACGGGGAAATAGAAGTGGTTACAACTGTTGTCTTCTCATTCCTAAACCAGCCACAATTCATCTTCTGCCTGGCTGCTTTCTTCTCCTCCTGACACTTACAGGGTGCCAGTCCCTCCCTATCCATTCCTCCCTTCCCCCCTGCGCTGGTAAAATATTCATTTCCCAAAGATCCCTATCAACGCTGAGTGGGGAAAAAAATAGTTTCAAATTTGCACATCAAAAGAAGGCCACGTCTGCTATCGGGAAAATTAATAAGAATTAAAGCCCTTTTCAAAAGCTGTGCAGCCCAATTTTTGAAATGGAACCAATTAAAAATATTCTTGAGCTAGAAATGCTCTTGTGTGTTCGGTCCAGGCTGAATAGGCCCTTATGAAAGCAGCTCTTTCCCCAGCTCAGACAACCAGGAAAGCATCTAGCCACCAGTTTCTTAGGGAAGAACAGACAGATTTCTATCTGGAAACACCCTTCCCACAAATTGTAGAGAGTCATCGGGTAAGAGAATGACACAAAGGGAGTCACGGGCACCAGCATATGACAAATTAAGAAAACAATTTGTTTATAGGGTGCAAGAGCAGGCAGATATTGCTTTGTGATGTGGCTTCAAGTAGGGAAAAAAAGGAACTATATGCCAGTCCCTGAGAACAGGGGCTTTGTTTAAGACAAAAGGAATATTCAGGGAGATGCTGAACTCTAGTTTATTATTACTATTTATCTGTTTAGAGAAACTGAGCTGGGTACTAATGCTGCATTTCATGGAATCATAGAATAGAATCACAGATGGTTTGGGTTGGAAGGGACCACTAAGCCCATCCAGTTCCACCCCCCTGTCATAAGCAGGGACACCTCCTGCTGGATCAGAGCCCCATCCAGCCTGGCCATGATCATTTCCAGGGATGGAGCATGCACCCCTCCCTGGCAACCTATGAAATTGCCTCCCCACCGTCACTGTAAAAAAATTCTTCCTTACATCCAGTCTAAATCTCCTCCTGATTCACCTGAGGCCTCGAAGGATGTGCTGAGCTGTAGATCACTGCCTGTCCTGGGCTGTGCTCGTGGCCTCTACTATCTCCAAGAGGAAATGAGTGCTGTGCATGGGTGGAGATGCCCGCTTTGGAGACACCTTAACTCACCTGTGGAGATGCTGTTTCTGTCTTGGGCCTCCTGTACAGTACTTTGCTGCACCACAAAACACCAGTCCATGATGTCACTCCTAGATGAGCTGTTTCCTAATGCATTGAAGGAAGCCTCTGGAAGGTGTTCTGTGTGCCTGCCTTGTGCCCTGCTTTGACCTCCTGCAGGAAGGCATCACCTTCTTATCCTCACAATCTGGCCTTATAGGTGCAGAGCTTGCTCCAGAACTCAGGAGCCCCTCCCTGTCTCTTACTGCTCCCTGTTTCCTTTCACTGCCCTCAGGCCTTTCTCTGATTTGGATTTCTTTGCCTCATATCAAGAGCTGTGGCTCTCGCTCTCCTCACCCCTTGGCCCCACAGCACGTTCCTGATTTGGGTGGAGGGGGGTCAGGTTGCCTTGGCTTGGCCCTGTGTGACCCCCTGATTGGTCCGAATGGATAAAGGGAGTGCTGGGAGGTTTGGAGTCACCCAACCTGCACCTTCATCTCCTTTCTCAGCACTGGGACCTGGAGCTGTGCAGGGTCAGTTCTTACAAAAGGACTGAGGATGTCAGGGAAGGCACTGAACAGGGCACCAGGGTGTGGATGTGTCACAGCTAAGCAGTTCCACCCTTTCTAACTATCATGCCTGTGCCTACATGTGGGGGACCAGCTTCAAAACCGTGTCCTTTCTGAAGAGCAGTGAGTTTGCTTTGGCAGCACTGCTGGTTGCTGCTCCCCTTCTTCCCAGCACCTGTTTGTCTGAGTCTCCACGCTCCTGTGCAATCTGTGGCTATGCAAAGGCAATGTCCCCCATGCAGTGTCTGCCCATCTTCTCCCTGCTGCTCACATCTTGCTTTCCAAACAGGTCCAATATCCATCTCCAACAGACAACCAGCAGGGACCAGGGGACACCATGGGAGCCACAGACTCATTTGGATAATGCTGGCTCCAAGCGTGAGAGCTGTGTCTTGCAGAGCCTACCTTGGAGGACAGAACCTTTAATCTGTCACCCCCTCTGCTTGGTGTCTGGGGTTGGCAGAGCTGCCAACACCAGTGTCAGGGAAGGTTTGCACCCTTCCCTGGCAGCAGATCCCAACAACCTTGCCAGCTCTTGTCTCGCTGCTCCCCAGAACACCTAATGCAGCTTTGTGCCGCTGGAGCTCAGGGACCCACTTTGGAACCAATGTTTTGGCAGCAGCTCAGGTTGGGATTGGTTGGCTGTGATTTCACTCCAAGGCACAACCCTTGTTTGAAAAGTCTGCTTGCTTCACAGGTCATCCAGTACCATTGTGCCCAAGGCTGCATCACTCCCAGTGACCCACCCCAGGGCTGCCAGCAGCAAGCAGCTTTCTGGTGCCCAACTTCAGGCTCTGCAGAGGTGGCTTCTCACTTGGCTGAGACCTGAACACCTTCAGGTGGAGCAAGCTGGAAGCACGCAGGCAATGAAGATGGGTCTTCCCTCAGATCTCCTTCAGAGGTTGTGGCTCTGGTGTGATCTCAGACAGGCGTTCAGGCCTCTGTCCCGTTGCTGGCACGTGCACCAGTAAGGGGTGCTGTGGTGGCTGTGGTGTGTACACACCTTAGGGTGGCGGGGATGGTTGGTGAATCATGCTGGAGTCCTTGGGAAGGAAAAGGGATTTCTTTTCCTGGCTGCTGCCCACTGTACTGTGGAAGAAGGACAAATAGCCTGGCAGAGAACCAGCGACACAGCTTTTGAATAACATCCCCAAATAGAAAGAAATGTAGAATAGAATAAAGCAGAACAGAATACGTGTTTTTGACAATAGAAAAGAGTCCATTTGCTTGGCTCCCTTGTGCAGCCGTTAGCATTGCACAGGACACCCAGAAGAGGGAAAAGGGTGCAGAAGGGTAAAGCAACCTCCTGCCTCTTTGGGCATCCTGAACTTCTTCAGCACAAAGACTGGGCTGCGATGTCCCAGCAGGATATTACCTGCATATTCAGCCTGGTCACATGGAGGGTGCAAAAATATCATGTTTCTCTCTGAGAACATTGTTCTTCCCGTTGAATGAAATCTCTATCTCATTTTGAACCCCCGTGACTGTCAGTAGGCTCGGTGCTGGGTGGGGCTGTGGGACCAGTGCTCCCACCCACTTGTAGATCAGAAAACACAGGGAGTTTTCAATAATGTGTCTATACACAGCCTGTATCGGCTTCTCTTTGCACTTTCTGTTGTTCCAGGAAGATAACACTTCACAGAAGCTATAAAAGACACATCGCATCTCAGTGACACTTCGGGACAATGCAGGATAAAATTCAATTAAATGTAAAATCCAAGAGAACTCTGACGGAGTTTCAGGTGCTTTTCAATTCGTCACTTTTCAATATTTCTTGAAATTCCCCAGAACCAAATATCTGGAGGTCATTTCAAAAGCTACCATGAAGAATGTGCCGGAGGAGTTTTCATCAGAGACCTTGACTTGCCTTATAAAAGAAAACTCTCACCATGAGGCTTTAATTTGGGACCAGAGAATGTTTTACTGAATAATTACAACTCTCTGTGTCTTCATCACATATTTTGATTTTGCTGGAGCTGATATTGAATCTGACCCAATGTGAATCCTGGTGCTAGGGGGGTTTATTGCAGATTTTCTGTTTTACCCATCTTCTGCTGTTTTGTGATTAAATGCCTTCTGCAATCAGGGAAAACCTCCACACCGTAGGGTACAATGACAATTAATGCTTCATTTTCAGAAAGCACAGGACAGGAATATAAACACTTTTATTTTGCATGCATTGATGAAATATATTTTATTTTTCCTTTATATTTGGAATCCTATATGGGAGAAAAATGTGTGCTTTCTGCCAATGTAAAGCCCTAAACTGAGAGTGGGGAAATCTGAGCATTGAATCATAGAATGGTTTCGGTTGGAAGGGATCTCAAAACCTATCCAGTTCCAACCCCCTGCCATGGGCAGGGACACCTCCCACTGGATCAGGGGACTCCAAGCCCCATCCAACCTGGCCTTGAACACCTCCAGGGATGGGGCAGCCACCACTGCTCTGGGAAACCTGGGCCAGGGCCTCCCCACCCTCACAGCAAAACATTTCTCCCCAAGATCTCATCTCAATCTCCCCTCATTCAGCTCAAAACCCTTCCCCCCTCATCCTATCCCTGCACTCCCTGATCAAGAGCCCCTCCCCAGCTTTTCTCGAGCCCCTTTCCCTACTGGGAGGCTGCTCTAAGGTCTCCCAGGAGCCTTCTCTTCTCCTGGCTGAACAACCCCAACACTCCCTCCCTGTCCTCGGATGTGAGGTGCTACATTTTACATTTTACATTTAAATACCTTTCAGGACAGGGCTACTTGTTCTGTAGACTATTCCAAAACCTATAAGTGGGTTTTGGATGATGTATTACAGCACCACTAAACTCTGTGCTACCAGCACAGGACCTATTAAAGTACTTGACAAAAACCACTATTGGCTGTAGTATTGATTGTGTTCAACACTAATTGCTTAAGTTACACATTTACAGTAAAGAAGGGCAAGTTATTAAAATGCTATAAGCCTGTGACTGCAATAGAGAGTAAAAACTGTACCTGGGGAAATCCACTGCCCAATTCTCCTGACTTTTTAATATGTAAGTTTGGTATCAGATAAGCACAGAATATTGCAGGGCAGGAAAATGCCAGCTGGCTTGACTTCGCTAAGGGGTGGAGGACAGAGATTTTGTTAATGTGTGGGGTTGAAATTCAGCCCCAGAAGGATTGGTAGACTGATAATGTAAAGCATCTCCCTTGAAAACCACCTGCTGACTTCTTTTTAGGGGCATTTCTTCCTTGCCTCCTGCTGATCTGGTGAGATGTTTGCCTCTTCTGTACCATCTTGAGACTCACTGTTACTGCAAAAGTAAAAAAAAGAAATGTCTTGTAAGCCAAATATTCCTTCATAGAGTCATAAAATTGTTTGGGTTGGAAGGGATTTTAAAGCTCATCCATCTCCAAATTGCACTGGATCAGGGGGCTCAAAGCCTCATCCAACCTGGCCTTGAACACCTCCAGGGATGGGGCAGCCAACACTGCTCTGGGCAACCTGGGCCAGGGCCTCCCCCCCCTCACAGCAAAACATTTCTTCCTAAGATTTCATCTCAATCTCCCCTCTTTCCACTCAACACCATTCCCTCTCATCCTATTCCTTCACTCCCAGACCAAGAGCCCCTCCCCAGCTTTCCTGAAGCCCCTTTCAGTACTGGGAGATGCTCTAAAATCTCCCCAGAGCCTTCTCTTCTACAGGAAGGACTGCGTCTTTCCTGGGCCAGGGAGCAGGCAGATGGCTCCTCTTTGCAGGGGTCTGGGGACATCTAAATTTTATTCCTGCTCTGGAGTGTTGTATAAGATTTGGAGACCCAATCCATCATTGCTAGGACAGGTCATTCTGATTTATCAAGTCTCAGCTAGCAGACTGAAGAGTAATTTCTTCTCGCTGAAAATGTGGAGGAGTTGTGTGCTTGGATGTCCAGACAGGATCTCACTTTATCACTTAAGAAGTCATTAAGCACTTGAGTAGCTGGGTTCAGCTTCATAATCACAGGGTGCTGGCTGCATTCTCCAGCTGCAGGAGAGCCATCAGGGCAGGGAGCAAACACCCAGGGTAGACACATTCAAAGGACAAAAATCACCTCCCTGTACATCTGCCCAGCTTCTCAAAGGAAGGGCAGAAGTGGCCCACCCAAGAAACGTCTACCACTGGCAAAGGCTGCTCTGCAATAGCTGTGACTGAGATGTGGAAGTTCCAAATTGGTTTTGTTGGAAGGCTCTTGGTCCTCTGAGAAGGCCTGGCCAGTACCAGGCAGCTCCTTCCCAGGGCTGTGCAACTTTTCCCTCTCTTTCCTCCTCAAATGCAGCAGATTACGCCAACCTTGGACTGGGAGAGGGCTGTGAAGAGACTATTGCAACCATGGTTAACAAGTCTTCTGAGGGATCTGTGATTCTTTAGTTTAGAGGACAGAGGAGACTTCAGCACTGTCTACAACTGCCTGTAAGGAGGTCATGGTGAGGCGGGTGCTGGGCTCTTCTCCCAAGTGAAAGTGATGTCATGAGAGGAAATGACCTCAAGTTACACCGGGGCAGGTTTAGACTGGACAATAGGAAAAATGTCTTCACTGAAAGGGTGGTCATGCCCTGGCAGAGGCTGCCCAGGGAGGTGGTTGAGTCCCCACCCGTGGAGGTGTTTAAAAGACAGGCAGATGAGCTTCTTAGGAATGTGGTTTAATAGTGGACAGGTAAAGTTGGACTTAGTGATCTCAAAGGTCTTTTAAACCAGATGATTCTACGATTCTATGGCCAAAAGAGAGGATGTGCTGACAAAGGTCTGAGGTTCCTTGTCTCTCTTCCTGCTCCACCATCACTTTTCTGTATGACCTCAGGGCCAAAATCTTTCATCATCATCAATTGTATCTATTTAAGGAACACAGACACTTTCATATTTTACTAATATTTCTGAAGTGGTTTAACTTCTTTTGTTGGTGAGAGCTGAGATGAAGAAAACTTTCTTTCCCAACCTGGCCTTGAACACCTCCAGGGATGGGGCAGCCACCACTTCTCTGGGCAATCTGGGACAGGGACTCCCCACCTTCACAGCAAAACATTTCTCCCTAGGATCTCATCTCAATCTCCCCTCTTTGAGTTGAAAACTGTTCCTCTCATCCTCTCCCTGCACTCCCTGATCAAGAGCCCCTCCCCAGCTTTCCTGGAGACCCTGTGGGCCCTCTCATTTCTTTGCTGTGCCCCTCATCCTCATTGCAGAGCTCTGTGACAGTGCCATTTCAGCTGGGAGCCAGGGGAGCAGAAGCAGTTGGTCACACAGCGCTGTGCCCGTGGGATCATTTTCCCTGGCTGTGCGTTACTCACAGTTCCTGTGCTCTCTTTCAGCTGCTTTCTCCACAATAAACCCCGTGGTGATTTATGACCAGTGAGGATTGCTCTCTGCCTTCTATTTCTTTTCAAACCCAGCCCCAGCTCTGCCATTTGTTGCTGTGTGGGACCGTGTTCAGGCTCCAGATTAATTTCCACGACGCTGGGGAGCTCTGATGGCTCTTCTCTGGTCCTTGTGCTCTCCCCCTGTTGATGGGCTCTGATGTGCTGCCTCTGGTGGTCTAAGGATGGTGCAGTGAGGACAGACAAATTTCTCCCCCAGGAAAAATCTACATTTTAGAAAATGCATTGACAGATGTGAATTGTTCATCCTGCTAGAAGTGTTTGCATCTAGGAAGGGATATTTTTCCTCCTAAAAGATAAACTCTACCCGTTGAACTCCAAATCTACTCTTCTGGCACATCTTAGTAAACTCTGCAAGATATTTTCTTGCTCTCCAGGAGATTTTTTAAGCATAAAAAATGTTTTCCATTAGATTTTGGGTCTCAGAATTGAGGGCTGATGCATAGCTCTGTAGCATAAGGGAACATATAATAAATGTAGTGAGGCTGTAGAATCACAGACTGGTTTGGATTGAAAGGGACCTTAAAGATTATTCAGTTCCACTGGATCAGGGGGCTCACTCCATCCAATATGGCCTTGACACCTACAGGGATGGGGCAACCACCACTTTTCTGGGAAACCTGGGACAGGGCCTCCCCATCCTCACAGCAAAATATTTCTTCCTAAGATCTCATCTCAATCTCCCGTCTTTCAGTTTAAAAAGGTTCCCTCTCATCATGTCCCTGCACTCCCTGATCAAGAGCCCCTCCCCAGCTTTCCTGGAGCCCCTTTCAGTATTGGGAGGCTGCTCTAAGGTCTCCTCACAACCTTCTCTTCTCCAGGCTGAACAGCTCCAACTCTCTCAGCCTGTCCTCGTACAGGAGGTCCTCCAACCCTCGGATCATCTCCGTGGCCTCCTCTGGACTTTCTTCAACAGCTCCAGGTCCTTCCTGTTCTGAAGACTCCAGAACTGGACGCAGGGCTCTATGTGGGGTCTCACCAGAGCAGAACAGAAGGGCAGAATCCCCTCCCTCCACTCTGGTCCAACTGTTTAGGGTGTAGCCCAGGACATGGTTGGTTTCTGGGCTGTGAGGGCACATTGCCGGCTCCTGTTAAGCTTTTCCTCCAGCACCCCCAGTTCTTCTCAGGGCTGCTCCCAATTATATCACCCCCCAGACTGTATTGAAACAGGATTGCTGCCACTCAGATGTAGGATCTTGCATTTAGCCTTGTTGAATCTCATGAGGTTCACACAGGGCCACCTCTCCAGCTTGTCCAAGCCCCTCTGGATGACTTGTCCTTGTACTGAAAGGATCAGGCAGCATAATTTTTATACTAGGGGTGCCAATTAATTTGGATTTGTTTCGGTGGATGATCTCACCTGTTCAGCCAGCTGTTTCCTCAGTCCTACCACTGGGTTAGGTGTTGGAGGACTCTGCTGGAACTGCTCATGCACAGCTGAAGCTTTGCATCCAGCAGGGATCGGGTCAGCACCCTGACTGTGGCTGTAGGTCTACAGGCTACGCATGGCAGGAGCAGCATTCAGGAGAGAGGCAGTTCTCCTGCACACAAGGAGCCATAGAATTAATTCTTCAGACAAGTCACGAAAAATAACCTCTGTTTGATAAGCGACACAGTTTCAGGAGCTGCAATGTGCGGGTTCAGGTAGTGGAGAGCTGCTGATTTGGCATGGGGGTTTAATTCAATACTCTAAGACACCCTCGTGACTCAGGGGAGCATTGGCATTGTGCATTAATGCTGTGTCACGTTGGTGCTTCCAAGTGGATGGCCACCTCCTGTGACAACCTGATTTAAATGTGCCAGCTTACACTAACTATATGGTAAGTTATGTTTATCTCAGCATGACAATTGAGGTGATTGCATTGCCTAACCAGAGGGAGAACAGAGCTTTAAATTCCAATCCAAAGAGAATTATATCATAGCCTTTAAGTACACATTCATTCACAGAAGCGTTATGTAGGTTTCCTGGCATTTCCCAGCCACGTCTCTATCGTGAACTGTCTCACCAACGACACCAAAATAGATTGATAGAAGGTTGGAAGAGACCTCTGAGATCATGGAGTCCAACCGTGCCTGTGTCCCTACTAAACCATATCCCTAACAAACTCATCTGCCTGTCTTTTAAACACCTCCAGGGATGGAGACTCAACCACCTCCCTGGGCAACCTGTTCCAATCCCTGACCATTCTCTCAGTGAAGAAATTCTTCCTGATGTCCAGTCTAAACCTGCCCTGGCGCAACTTAAGTCCATTCCCTCTCGTCCTGTCGCTCATCACTTGCGAGAAGAGAGCAGCACCCGCCCCGTCACAGCCTCCTTTCAGGGAGTTGTAAACAGTGATGAGGTCTCCCCTCAGCCTCCTCTTCTCCAAACTAAACAACCCCAGTTCCCTCAGCCTCTCCTCGTAGGACTTGTTCTCCAGCCCCTTCCCCAGCCTCGTTGCCCTTTTCTGGATGCACTCCAACCTCTCAATGTCCTTCTTGTAGTGAGGGGCCCAGAACTGACCCCAGTACTCGAGGTGTGGCCTCACCAGTGCCCAGTGCAGGGGCACAATCACCTCACCTGGAGCCATGTGTCCAGTTCTGGAGTCTTCAGCGAGTCCAGAGGAGGCCACACAGCTGATCCAAGGGTTGGAGCACCTCCTGTACGAGGACAGGCTGAGACAGGCTGAGAGAAGAGACTGGAGAGAAGAGAAGGGAAGAGAAGAGAGAGAAGAGAAGAGAAGAGAAGAGAAGAGAAGAGAAGAGAAGAGAAGAGAAGAGAAGAGAAGAGAAGAGAAGAGAAGAGAAGAGAAGAGAAGAGAAGAGAAGAGAAAGAAGAGAAGAGAAGAGAAGAGAAGAGAAGAGAAGAGAAGAGAAGAGAAGAGAAGAGAAGAGAAGAGAAGAGAAGAGAAGAGAAGAGAAGAGAAGAGAAGAGAAGAGAAGAGAAGAGAAGAGAAGAGAAGAGAAGAGAAGAGAAGAGAAGAGAAGAGAAGAGAAGAGAAGAGAAGAGAAGAGAAGAGAAGGCTGTGGGGAGACCTTAGAGCAGTCTCCCAGTACTGAAAGGGGCTCCAGGAAAGCTGGGGAGGAACTTTTTTTTAGGAAGGACAGGGATAGGACGAGGAGGAACGGTTTTCAGGGGAAAGAGGGGAAATTGAGATGAAATCTTAGGGAGAAATGTTTTCTTCTGAGGGTGAGGAGACCCTGACCCAGGTTGCCCAGAGAAGTGGTGGCATCCCCCTCCATGGAGATGTTCAAGGCCATGTTGGATGTGGCTTTGAGCCCCCTGATCCAGTGGGAGGTGTCCCTGCCTATGGCAGGGGATGGAACCGGATGGGTTTTGAGGTCCCTTCTAACGTAAACTGTTCCATGACTCAGATTCTACGATTCTGTATGTGGAAGGTGATGCTTCAAGATGCTGGTGCCTTCAAAGCTGCAGTGCCTGTGTGAAACCCGGAGCTGGGGACTGCTCCTGCTTTCCAGCAGGGTGGCTCTAGATCAGATTGCAATAGTGTCACGGCTCAACGCTGGCCATAGCCACCGTATCATTTTGTGTCTGCTGCTGTTGTGCTCATTTTCGTCTGCACTGCACTGTGAGCTGTGAATAAATGCCCTGTGAGGTGTGGTGTGATTGTTCAACTCTGAAATGATTTTTCTCACTGCGTTTCCCAACCTGTGGGTAACCTGGCAGCTCTCTCAGTGCAGGGCAGTGTTGTGCTCACAAAACCACCTGCTTTTCTTTCTCAACGTGAGTGATATTTTATAGTGGTCGGCTGCCACATTCATTAGAGACACAAACTTTTAACATCACAGGAAGGAGCACCAGCTGAGATTTGCCTCTCCAGCAGCAAGTGCAGAGTGTGCGTGACCTTCTGCTCCCAGGCCCTACCTATGCAAAAAACCACTTTCAAATCTCGAGGAGCCCTTTGTTAGAAATGTTAATGAATTTCAAACACCGGGATTGAAACATTAAAGGGGTGGCAGAGACAGCGCTCTGCTCTCCTCTGTTAAGTGTCTCCTCTGCCCCACTCTCCCTCAGGTTTGGTCCACATGGGATCAAATTCTGTCTGCTTTTGCCTTTATTTTGGGTTGGGAGGGCAGAAGAGGCCTCAGGTGAGATGCTGTGGGACAGTGCCTTGCTGAGCACAGGTGTCTTCTCAACAGAGGTGGAGCAGGAGCATCCCTGCTATGGAGTAACAGTGGTACCCAATCAGTGCTCTGGGAGCGAGAACATTTCTCTATTTGTATTTTGAAAAAGCAAAATGATGATGATAATTGCTGCCTGAATAGGGATTATTTTAAAGGGGTTGTTTAACAGCCATAGACAAATACAGTTATTCTCAAATCATTGTAACCACGTAATTGCATCAAAGGCTTTATAAAGATCTGGCTGAGGAATCCTCTGAAACACGAACGGAGTTTTCCAATAAACGTGCAGCAAAGGGTAAGATCCAGAGAGCTGGGAGAAAGGCTGTTACAGACACCTCCAGCCACAGGGGAAACCACAGTGAGCAACAGGGCTGCTGAGTAATGCAGAGTCAAGAGAAGATTAATAATAACAGATGATTGACCCTGGTTCATTGAAATTTGGTTGTGACCAACACTTTTTCTTTTTAATAGGACAGATTGAACTGCACTGAAACAAAATCTTCTGAATGGTACTTGGTTTGCCATTGTCTTGCAGGAGAAATCCAAATCTCAGAACAATTGGTTGGGGTAGGTGTTTCTCTGCTGTGATACAGAAAACAGTGGCTGCTGATACTGGTAAATGTATTTGCTGGATGAGTTTGGGACTGCAGAGCTCCCCAGGAGTTCAACATCTCAGTGCAGAAGCAAAGTGGGTGCTGGGCTCTTCTCTAAAGGAACAGGTGATAAGATGAGAAGAAATGGCCTCAAGTTGTGCCAAGGAAGGTTTAGATTGGATATTGGGAAAAATGTCTTTACTGAGAGAGTGGTGAAGCCCTGGCAGAGGCTGCCCAGGGCAGTGGTGGAGTCTCCATCCCTGGAAGGGTTCAAAAACCCCGTGGTTGTGGCACTTGGGGACAGGGCACAGTGGAGTTGGGCTGATGGTTGGACTGGATGAGCTTGAAGGGCTTTTCCAACCTTAATGATTCCGTGATTCTCTGATGCAGAGGGACATGGAGGAGAGGACAGGGAGAAAGCCTTGGTGCCATCTGCAGATATAGGTCTGATCCTCCTGCCATGAGTGCCAAGATGAACCAGGGGACTGAGGTACAAAAGAGATCATTAGGTCCAAGAAGGATCATTTTTGTACCTCTTTCCTTCTCCTGCAATCTTTCCTGGGTCATGGGCAGGGACTTGCTGGAATAATCTTTGCTAACTGCTTTAAAAATCATGACAGTTAATGTATTGCACTTCCAGGCCCCAATATAACTTTTTTTCCAGAGTAATTACTTTCGATTTCCTCACAATAAATACACTGCTATTTTTTACTTTCCAATAATTGAACATATTTATTCTTAACTAAGATTAACTGTCTTTGGGAGGCAAAAATGAATGGGTTTGCCTTGGGAGATCAATACAAATGCTCATAACCATTGCCTCTTTGTGAAGCCTCTGCCAGTCTTGGAGACCTTCCCGCTGACCTTAGGTGACCACTTCTCTCTCCTTCTTGAGCAACTTGATCCAGTGGAAGGTATCCTCGGAGCTGGAAGTGGATGATCTTCAAAGTCCCTTTCAACCCAACCATTCTATGATTCTGTGATTCCAGGACTCTTTTGGTGGCCATCCACTGTCCATCCAGCCCTGTAGGAAACCTCTGTTTAGATTGGACCTTGTGGATGGTGAGTCCTGCTGATGTCACTCCTGGGAGAAAGCAGAGGTTTAGATTTATTTCTCATTTATTCATTTTGTTCTTCCTCCTGTTTTTATAAGTTGCCCTCATCTTTCCTCTCTTATCAAGGTTTGTGACAGCACAGGTTCCCCGGTGTCACCAGAAAGGGAAGGATTTTCCCTGTGGTTTCATGACAAGGATTCTCTTCAGCCTAGGGGCAACATATGAAAACAGGCAGTGGTGCAATGGCAGTAGAGACACAAACTTCTGGAAAGAAGGGTGGAGGGCTCAGCTCTAGGGATGTGCCTACAACAAGGCAGATGGATGATTGTCTTACAGGCGTTGTGAGCATGTCAAGAGGAGAAGTGAGTGCAGCAGTAAGAGGCTTGTTTGGTGTTGGCAAAGG
The DNA here is from genome assembly GCA_033558185.1 of Dromococcyx pavoninus. Classification (NCBI taxonomy): domain Eukaryota; kingdom Metazoa; phylum Chordata; class Aves; order Cuculiformes; family Neomorphidae; genus Dromococcyx; species Dromococcyx pavoninus. The sequence goes on along the minus strand of JAUMJL010000224.1, from coordinate 702,890 downwards.
TTTACACAAGTCTCCCATTCTTTGGTCTTGGGATGTCTGCAGATCCAGTGGGGATTTCAGCCATGTCTGTGAGATATTATAACATTAAGACACTGGAGAGTTGTCTCTGTCTGCCCAGATTTACAGACATTGTGCATTTCCACAGCAGCTGTAGAATACAATCATGGAATGGTTTGCGTTGGAAGGGACCTCAAAGCTCATCCAGTTCCAAACACCTGCCATGGGCAGGGACACCTCCCAGTGCATCAGGAGGCTCAAAGCCCCATCCAACCTGGCCTTGAACACCTCCAGGGATGGGGCAGCCACCACTGCTCTGGGTAAACTGTACCAGGGCCTCCCCACCCTCACAGCAAAACATTTCTCCCTAAGATCTCATCACAATTTCCCCTCTTTCAACTGAAAACCATTCCCCTCGTCCTATCCCTGCACTCCCTGATCAAGAGCCCCTCCCCAGCTTTCCTGGAGCCCCTTTCAGTACTGGGAGGCTGCTCTAAGGTCTCCCTGGAGGTTTCTCTTCTCCAGGCTGAACAACCCCAACTCTCAGCCTGTCCTTGTACAGGAGGTTCTGCAGCATTCCGATCATCTCTGTGGCCTCCTGTGGACTCACTCCAACAGTTCCAGGTCCTCCCTGTGCTGAGGACTCCAGAACTGGATGCGGAAATCCAGATGAGATCTCACGAGAGATACATCAGTCAGGATGTACCTCTCCTAACCCACCTGGAAGGAATGCTAAAAGAGAAAGATGAAAGTCCCAGGGAAAACCAGCACCCGCACAGGTCTGAGGTGCTGGTCTGGCCTTCAACAAAATCAGTGGCACTAAGGGCTGTGCTCTGAGTGCTGCTGGGTTTGCTGCTATTACTGAAATAACATTGACTGGCAAACCTGACTCTCCCACAGCCTTTCCCAGGGCTCAGTTTTCCCTTTGGTGACAGCACATGCTGATAAAACAGAGAAGGGTAATGAAGGTAGTACGATACCGCGAAGCATTGCACTGCAAGAAAAATGAACCCCCTATAATGCCACCAGGGCTTCATTTTTCTGTTACGGTGGATAAATGTGCTCTTTTCTTTTTGTGCTACAAGGCAGCCAGAGCTTTGTTTGACCCTCTCCAGTGCACTCAATACCTGGCCTTTTAGTGGCAATTGTCGAAGGCTCCAGGTTCACAGTGCAATCTCTGTGCTTTCTGTCTCCTTCTGCACAAGGCAAAGATCTGAGCGTGCTCAGGAAACGTGGGGATCAAGAGAGGTGGAAGAGTCGTTTTATGCACAAACAAAAGTTAAGACCATAAAGAGTCCACGGGTCCAGCTGGATTTGCCCTTATTTTCTCCACCTGCCACGTGCAGGGAATATCCAGACAAAGGAAAGAGCTGACTGGTATTTTAGAATGTCGGTGATGCAAATACCAATTGTGAACATCATTTGAACTGTGCCGTGTGTATTTTTAATACAGCTTGTTTAATGTGGGAAAATGATGTAAAGAAGTCCTCACATGTCAGGAATGACTGCAGCAAGGGAGCCTGCAGGAAAGGTGGGGAGGGGTTCTCGATCAGGGATTGCAGGGATAGGATGAGAGGGAAGGGTTTTCAGCTGAGAGAGGGGAGATTGAGATGAGATCTTAGGGAGAAATATTCCCCTGTGAGGGTGGGGAGGCCCTGGCCCAGGTTGTCCAGTGAAGTGATGGCTGCTCCATCCCTGGGGGTGTTGAAGGCCAGATTGGATGGGGCTTTGAGACCCCTGATCCAGTGGGAGGTGTCCCTGCCCATGGCAGGGAGTGGAACTGGATGGACTTTCAACTGTCTTCCAACCCAAACCATTCCATGGTTCCACGATTTCAATTTAGCAGACAGCTTTTTGGACTGCTGTCTTACAGCCTTTTGGAGGCTCCACAATTTATCTTTCATGGAGTTTGCACTGTGGTGCTGTTTGACTCTGCCCATTTATGCACTTTTAGGACTATCATTAAACATTAACTGTAAGATCATCGTTTCGGGATTCCTTTCACTGTAGACATTCTTAACTATCTCGTTTTGAGATAACTTCCTTAAAAAGTGGCCAGGTTTCAAGGTCTTCAGCAGAAATACACTTAAAGAGATATTGCTTGATTTCCAACTGATGCCCTGGATGAAATGATTTATGATAATATAGGAAGAGGTAAAAAATGAAATGCTGCAGTGAAATGTAGATCTTAACACCTTGTTCCTGACTATGACAGAGCAAGACAGTTGTTGCAGAAGGACTAAAAGTCCAAACATCTGTATCATGGTGAGGGCCTGGTTTAGGTTATGCAGAAGGAAGGCTTTAGGATGCAGGCTGGGGATGTTCCTTTCCAGAAAACACTCCAGTTTAAAAGTCTCCTTGTTGGAAGAAGCCCTCTCCAGAAGAGGTGCACCAGCTGCAATCTTCATGAAGAGAAGTACCCCACAGTCTGTCTCAAGGTGGATCAGCCTGGAAGAACCTTTCCACACGAGCCACAGTTCTTCTGCTTTCATCCCAGTCCAGACATCCAAGGGGACCTTGGTGGGAACTGGTGACAAAGCACACAGTCCCATGGAACTGCAGGCTTCAGTGGTTCCTCTGCCTTGAGGACCACTTAGTTATAAATATTTGCTAAAGAGACAAATCCGTTGCATTTCTCATCTTCTTAAGATGTCCAGAAACCACCTCCCTACCCTAAGCACTTCAAATTGGGCTGTTTTCACATCTGGGTGACTTCTGAACACATCTAGAACACCGCCTGAACGATTTCCTTTGCATTTCTCTCCAGCACTTCCAAGGTCAGCCAAGCCCTCTCGTGGTGCAAGAATTAATAAAAGCAATTTGTTAAATCCTCAAGAGCGCAGCGTGCGCCGAGGGAGGTCTCTCTCTAATGACCTTTGCTCTCTTGTGTCACATATATCTTGGCCCTCTAAGTGGAATCCCCACTGTTCTCTGCAGCGAACCACAGCACTGAGGCCAGGAGAGGTCTGGAGTGAAGAGCACCCACCAGCACAACTTCGCATTTCGTGTCACTTTCCCAACTCCTCCAAGGGAAAACTCAGTGATTCTATTCTGTCTTTTAGCAGGCATTTAGTGAGTATTAGTAATAACTGGACGGTATAAATTTTAATAATAATTATTAGAATTCTTAATGCAGCCATTAATCAATTCATTATCATTGAGATAATAATTACTCAAAGATTTATAACTCCAGTTAATGCTTTTTAATTAATTTGATTTGGTGAGGTGAGGAAGTGAGATGAAAACACACTGCATCTCTCAGAGTAAGTGGGACTTTTCTGCTTTTGTTTCAGTATGCACAATTCAGGGTTTTATCCATCATTCCTGGGCATGTCCCACACTTGCAAATCGTGGAATCATTGAGGTTGGAAGAGGACTCCAAGCTCATCCAGTCCAACCATCAGCCCAGCCCCATCGTGCCTGTTAAACCCTGTCCCCAGTTGCCATGTGTACACGTTTTTTTGAACCCCTCCAGGGATGGAGACTCCATCACTTCCCTGGGCAGCCTCTACCAGGGCTTCACCACTCCCTCAGTAAAGATATTTTTCTCAATATCCAATCCAAACCTCCTCTGGCACAACTTGAGGCCGGTTCCTCTCATCCTATGACTCATCACCAGCACCCACCTCACCCCACCCTCCCTTCCAGGAGCTGCAGAGAGCGATGAAGTCTCCCCTCAGCCTCCTCTTCTCCAGACTAAAGAGCCCCAGGTGCCTCAGTCGTTCCTTGTAAGACGTTCTCCAGACCCCTCACCCTTCAATGGGTGCAGCCCCATAGCCCTGTTGGGAGATAGGGAACTGCTGATGCCCCTGGCTTATCCTGGGATACCACTGCATGATTATGGAGCTGAGCATCACTTCTTAGCCCACTGGAGAGAAACTCTTACCCTTGAGCCAGCAGTCTCCTGCATGGAATACTGGTACCTCCGACTTGAGCTGGGAGAACGGGTGCCCTGGGTGGGAATGATCTGCCTAACAAGACACTCTGGTGTGAAGGTTCATCTTGAACATTCCCCTGTGGTTTAGGCACCACGTTCACACTGGCAGTTGCAGTGGAATTCATGGCCTGAAAGCCTTGTTCGGCACTGCCCAAGGGGTTTCCATCAAGCCATGAAGTGTGAACACAGCTTTCAGTTAAAGTGGCATTAATGCTGGAGGAGCAGTGCTGTGACGGCTGTGAGAACTCAGTCTCAGAGTAGGAAAGTTCTCAGCCCTGATTCCTGGTCTGCCATGGAAGATTCATTCCCAATGACCAAGGAAAGACTATCAGATCCTGATTATTTTGGTTGGGATATTCCTTTCTGTAGAAGCTGTGCTACTTTTTTGGGAGACCCAGGAACTGGGAAACACAGAGCTGATCCTGTCTTTTCCCTCGCTCAGAGGGAGCTGGCAGGGCAGCTGGACTGTGGGCTTTCATCAGGACTGAGCAGATAACATTCAGATATTGAAACATCCAGCTGTGACCCCTTGTAGTTCCATCAATAATATTAAGGGTCACATCCTCTGCACCCCCTGTGACATATTCATCCAGCCACAAACATCTCAAAGCCTTGTGCCTGAGTCTTAGGTATTGCTTCTGGGGTGGAGTTGTCTGGCTTTTACTGCCCAGGTTGGGAGACTGTAATTACATGTACAATACTGTCCGTCTCGGGCAGAAGAGTAAAGCACTGGTAAGACACTTGTAGGCCATGGGAGAAGATGAATGGTGCTTGGAGAACTCATGTGGTCCAAGTTGGAAAGAGCCTCTTGACATCAGGAATAGCAGAGGTGTGTGAGCTGAGGCTCAGCACACCAGGGTGTGTTACAGGACACTGGCTTAAGAGTCAGAGCAGAGTGGAGAGGACAGAAGTGTTGGCCCTGGCCAGCAGCAAATCTTCCATTGTCCACCAATCCTCTCCTGTGGAGTTCCCCTTGTTCCAATCAAAAATGTTTTCATTATGATATCTCTATTCTTTCTTCTGAGCATTTAACCTTTAGGGATTACTTCAAAGAGTCTCTCTACAGCCTCAGTGATCAACGGAGCCTTTCTGAGTAGGCTCCCAGGTTCAAAACTCTTTCAATTAATTTTCATTCTCTCCTTTATGCAGAACCCTCTTCGTCCCCTCCAGAAGCATCACCACCCTCCTGTATAGAATGCAACAGGTGTCAGGTTTTTATTTTCAAATTGACGTTTACCTGGGATTTCTAAATGAGTTCAGATCTGGTGGGAGTTTTCTTTTGTCAAGGCTGTATTTTGGAGTGAGTTTGCAAGTTATAAGATGAAATCCCTCTTCTTCTGAGAAACATCACCCCTGTGAGGGGGTTTCTAGTCTTTTTTTTGAGAAGGAATCCCAACAGACTTTTTGTTTTGCTCCTCCAGACAAAGTTATTTAATAGACCAACTCAGAAACATAAAATATCTGTCTTCAAACACAAAAATATTTGTGCCTGAGATGATGAATTCCATTGAGCACGGAGCTGTTCTGGAGCTAAATTGTGCCATCTTCTGCAAAAGGAACAGTTTTCCATCTGTTTATGTTTGATGGTCTAATGACAACAGGCACAGTCCAAGAGAAGCACTTCCTCTTTTTTCTTCCTGTATCACCTTGCAGGTGATTCACAGCTTCCCCTCTCTCCAGTTAAAGGCACCACTAAAAGAACTCATACAAATCAAATGTCCTTATGGATTTCTCACTCTTTTTCAGAAATATTCCCAAGTCACAAGCTGCAGTGACCTCTGAGGAATGGGTCTCCAACAAAAAGGAGAGAGTTAGTCAAGAATGGGGACTGGGAATAAATGAATGCTACCAGTATATCTTGTGATCACCACAGCGTGGATGCAGTTTCCTTTGAGACTCCTAAGCCTGAAGAAGCTCTCTCTCTTGGTGAGCAGGTTGTGGGCAAGTGCCATGATGTAAGTGAGCACTTGGGTATGCAATACCTGGGATGTTAGGAAGAGAGAAGCCAGTTCTCTACTCTTTGCCATTGCTGTCACCCTGCTGTAACTGAGCTGCCTCACAGGAGGCTCAGACTCTCCCACAAGGATTTAACTTAATGTTAAATTTGTATCCCAAAAGAACATAAAGGGGAGATTGCCTCTCCAGGAAGCTTGAGGTTGCTGTTTAAAGAGAACCTGTAGCCATCAGGGGAACATGTTCTGTATGTATCTGTTGGAGCAAGTCCAGAGGAGGTCACAGAGATGATCCAAGGGCTGGAGCACGTCCTGTATGAGGACAGGTTGAGAAGATCTTAGAGCAGCCTCCCAGTACTGAAAGGGGTTCCAGGAAATCTGGGGAGGGGCTCTTGATCAGGGAGTGCAGGGACAGGATGAGGGGGAACGGTTTTTCAACTGAAAGAGGGGAGATTGAGATGAGATTTTAGGAAGAAATGTTTTACTGTGAGGGTGGGGAGGCTCTGGCTGAGATTGCCCAGAGAAGCTATAGCTGCCCCATCCCTGGAGGTGTTGAAGGCCAGGTTGGATGGGACTTTGATCCCCCTGATCCAGTGGGAGGTGTTCCTGCCCATGGCAGGGGGTTTGGAACTGGATGGGCTTTCAGTCCCCTTCCAACCAAAATCACTCTATGCCTCTATGATACCTGGAGGGTAAGCACCCAGCTTCCTTCACAGGGGATGGAGAATAATTCCAGCCTGTCCCATACATATTTGCCACGCTCTCCTTCACTTCGTGGCTTCTCCTTGTGTTTTCTCATTCCTCTGGGATCTCACAATTGCTTCCAGTGATGTTCATGGACTGCAGTGCTTCTGCACGGTGATGCTGCTCATCTCAGCTTGCTCAGCCTGTCCCAGTTGTGTAGCAGTCTAACATCTTACATCTTCTTTTGTCTCTGTAATTTTGGGTCATGCAACCCTTCTGGGACTCTCCAGTGCTCAGGAGAAAAATATCATTTTCTTGCTGTTTTTTTGAACTAACTTCCTCATTTTGTATTTGCACAGAGCAGCTCTGGGGTTGAGATTCAAAGGGAAACCTTTGAGTATTTTGCTGTTCACACCAGTCGTGCTTTCCCTGTTTCATGGCAATAGCACAGAGACTGACTTTTAATTAGCACCAAAGCTGTGTGATAGCTTTGGGAACAGCCAATACAACTACTGGGTTTCCTTTATTTGTGGAAAATATGGAAAAATATCCAGAATAGGCTGTGTAGTTCAGAAGGGAAGGAAAAATCAGTCCAAATTTATGTAGTGGCAATTTTTCTGCAAGTTTGTTTTTACAAAAAAAAAAGAAGGGAAAAGGAAACAAAAAGAGAAGACTGGGAAAAAGAAGCATTTATTACATTATAATGAGGTAAAACCGAGCTCACATACCAATGGGGGAGCTGACAAAAATATATGGCTTTAATTAGCAATCAGGATTTGAGGAACAGCTTATTATGCTAATAGTTTCAAAGCTTCCCAGTAAAAAAAGTGCCTATGGAGAGATTTGCTAATGACAAGGAGATCTCCATTTTGTAATATAATCATGTAACTCTCTAGACAATAATTACATATTTCCTTACATGTTTGTTATGAAACTCTGGACTTCAGATTCTGTGCTGTGCACTCCCAGTGGACCAAGACAAAAATATAATGACCCAAAACTTCTGTTCCGAAAGGCAAGGAAGCTGGTTGTTTTGCTGTCCCAAAAGAAATCATGGAACCATGGAATGGTTTGGGTTGGAAGGGACTTTAAAGCCCATCCAGTTCCACTCCCCTGGCATGGGCAGGGACACCTCCCACTGGATCAGGGGGCTCAAAGCCCCATCCAACCCGGCCCGTTATTCTGATCCAAACACTCAGCCTGAAACTACTGAGCCCCAGCTCTTCTCTCTGTGAAACAAAGATAATTCTATGTGCAAATGACTTTTACTGTGAAAGGTCACTCAGAAGTGTTGCACTGGTGTCCCTGACTCCCACTTGGGCTTAACCACAGATGTCCCAATTCCCAACCCCCAGGGAAAAGAGCAAAGGGAAATAAGAGGAAAAAGACTTTCAAGTTGGAAATGGAAACAGTTTTAATGAAATAAAGCCACCATCACCACCAAAAATCCTATAAAAGAAAATAATAATATACATACAAATATATGAAATTGCCCACAGATGCTGCAGAGCAGGCACAGGGAAAGGTCAGTGGCAAAGGGGAAGGTGCATTCAGGAAATGGACTGAGGAGCACATGGATGCAGGATCAGAGCAAACAGACAGACGAGGTGCTCACTGGACGTTGGCCATCGAAGAAGAGAGAGACCCTCTTGATTGGTTTTATCCCAAGTGTGACGTGTATGGGATGGAATCCTCTGTTGGTCTGTTTGGGGTCACCTCTCCTGTTTGTTCCTTCCTGCAGTTACACCTCTTTCCCTTAATGGCTCCACCAGCTCCAGGATGGCCTTGGTTTCTACAGGGATAAATGCAAGCAATGGTCTTTCTGCATCCCAGTGCCCCGTGTTGTCACTGCTGGTGAGAAACCCTGTCTGAAACACAGGCAGTGAACTGTCAGAAAATGAAATTACTTAGATGAAGCTGAGCTGAAGTTAGAAACTGATTCTGCTTTATCTCAACAACCCCAAAACCTTACATGTCCCCACCCGAGTACCACAGGACTGACAGAGGAACACTGACACATCAGCCCTCTCGCTGAGGACCAGCACCCAGCACCCACCTTTGCTCATGCAACGTGCATGTTGTGTAAAGGCCTTTTGCTGTGAAGTCCAGGTCAGTGTTCAGCTCTTGCAACAGTGACTCTGAACAAATGCTGTCACCAGAGTAAAAGAAATACTTTCAGGACAAAAATTTGAAGCTGATTTCCATCATCTTGTGTAGTTTGGGCAGCAGCACAATGATGAAATCGAGAAGGTTTTCAGGCTTCTTCAATAAGGGTGATTTAACCTTGCTCTTCCTGCCCAGATAATAAAGAGGGTCCAGAAAACAGACTGAAATATGTGATAATGTGATGTGGGAGACCACAAGAGTGCAGTGTTTCAAGATAGCAAAACAAACCTCTCAAACCACAGATCCCTACAAGCCAAGGGTGTCCCTATGAGCCAAGGGTGTCCCTACAAGCCAAGTGTGTGCTGTAGTCCACTACACACAAAGAGGACAGGTGGTGCTAGAGTCCAGAGATAAAAATAATGCTCTTTCAAGAGTGCAGCACAGAAATGAAAGCTGAAAGTTCAAGAAAATTAACTTTTCAACTAGAAAATTAGGCATTAAAATGCTTTATAGTTTTCTTGTCTGCACATTTCTTACCATCAGACATCTGCAGGGTGTTTAGTGACTATGGGATGGAGTTAAGGAAACGTTAAATAATGAATGTACATTATTTTGATGTGCAGTCAGACTCACAGGTGGATGACAGAGAGCAGCAGAGCTGGTAGGTGAAGGCTGGAGTGACAAGAGACAAGAGCCTTCCAGAGTGTGTCTACTTAGAAAATACAGCTTTGCAAGTCCTGATAGCTGACACCCATTGCATCCCCCTCCCTGAAGCAGCCCTTGGAATGCTCCAAGTTGAGACAAATATTCAGGCTTGCCCATGGGATTTGTTCAGTAATTACACATTTCCTTAGTATTGCTGAGAAAACCACAACACTGAAATATCACTGCTGAGCACTGGTCTGTCACCAGCTCGTTGTGGGTTCCTGTTTTGTTATTGAGAAGAAGGAAGCATTCGTTTTGGCATCTCAAAGGACATCTCATATGGACCCCAAACCCTGGTCAAAGGCCAAATGACCGCGAGGTTTGAAGTTCTGCTTCATTTCTCATTAATAAAATCACATCATCATTGGGGGTATTGAGCCCTTTAAAAGGGGCTGGGGCTTGAGTCCTCTCTGTCCTTGGGAAAGAGGCAGAGTGCTCCAGGATTGCTTGGGTGTCTGGTAAAGTGTAGATGGGCTACTTTATACAGCTTATATCCCCTGCTAGGATAGGATAGGATAGGATAGGATAGGATAGGATAGGATAGGATAGGATAGGATAGGATAGGATAGGATAGGATAGGATAGGATAGGGTAGGATGGAATATGCAAAACTCTTTTCTTGGGACCTTCAGCTCAGTAAATTTAACATTAGGGTCTTCCACCTTTCCTTCAAAACTATTTTCAGTTCAGGTACATTTACTAACTCATAAACAGTATCACACAGGTGCATAAGTGTGATTTGAGAGTGGAAGTTACAATCATTTGGAATGATCTCTCTTGAGTGTGCAAGGAGCCTTTCAGCTATCTGTACTGAAAAACATAATGATGCAAGTAGTGAATAGGGGGTTTCTTCCCTCCCTTTCACTGATTATGTTCAAGTGGGGAAGCAGCTGGCCTGAGGGGCTCTGCTCAGCCTAAGGTGCCTGTGTAAGCTCCATTTCCCCACAAGGTCCTACTCCTGGTGCATGAGGGTTCCTTTATTCTTCCTGGGCTCGCAGATCTCTCCGTTTCCATAACACCCTTCTGCCAATACCCAGGAGATGCATCAACACAGAACAACTGCCTTTGATCTTTTTCTTGTTGGAGACTTTTTATATGTTCTCCATTTCAGAGGTTGTATTGCTGTACTAATTCATCACAATCATTTCAATTAAGAAATCCATTTCAATATTCCCAGTTATTTTACAGCATGTTCGAGTATGCTCAGTATTCTTATCCTCCTTGTGAGAGGGAGCTCATTTCATTCTTCAGTGTTTCAAAAAATTAGAGAAAACAGTAAAATCCAGTAGTTTCTCTAAATGGAATAAGTCCATATATACATTCTTTTTAACATCTAATATTTTTCAGGTAACGTTCCTGAAGATGGACAACAGAAGACAAGGCTCAGCAATTCAAGAATAAGAGAGATGACCCACGTATAAGAAAACAAAAATCTGAATCGTGAGATTAATAGATATCCTGGCTTTGGTGCTTGAGGTTAATTAGGAATTAATTTTGTGCAACTTTTCAATTTCTGCTATGCATTTATTTCACTTAGGATGAGTCTTCAACCTCATCTTCGGTCCTTAGTTCTGTTGTAAGGTGTAGAATCACAGAATCAAAGAATAGTTTAGTTGAAAAAGACCTTTGAGGTCATTGAGTCGAACTGTCCCAGATTGAGGAGTATCATATCTGCTCAGCTTTTAAACCCCTCCAGGGATGGGGACTGCACCACCTCCCTGGGCAGCCTCTGCCAGGGCCTGAGAGCCCTTTCAGGGAAGAAAATTTTTCTTAATCTCCAATCAAATCCTCCCCGGTGCCACTTGAGACCTTTTCCTCTCATCCCATCCCTTGTTACTTGGGAGCAGAGCCCAGCATCCACCTCACCACAGCCTCCTTTCCAGGAGCTGCAGAGAATGATAAGGTCTCCTCTCAGCCTCCTCTGCTCCAGTCTAAACAGCCCCAGGGCCCTCAGCTGCTCCCAGAACTCCTGTTCTCCAGCCCCTTTCCCAGCTCCATTCCCTTCTCTGGACATGCTCCAGCCCCTCAATGTCTTTCTGGGAGTGAGGCATCCAAACTTGAACCCAGGATTCAAGGCGTGGCCTCACCAATGCTGACTCCAGGGGAATCTAATCCACTCAGCAGAAGGGATGTTTCTGTGTCTGTCAGTCTCAAACATTTCCACCATGACAGGGAGAAATGACAGCTGATTGCAAACAGCTGCTGAAGGATCTCCTGATCCTCAGTGACTGAGTCAGAAAACAGCAGGTGAAATGCAGTGTCAATAATTGCAAAGCAAGGCACAATTGTTTATAAAGTTGTACTCTGAGCTCAGGAAAGAGATCCTGGAGTGACTCTGGGGAACACTGCTTGCTCAGTGTTCACTCACATCTCAGAGTCTTTAGGTGGTGTTAAGATGAAGCAATGAAGAGGACATAAACCTTCTCCTGCAGCTGTATACTCCAGCATGTGCCTGGAAAAGGCTGAGAAAGGCAGCAAGAGTGACCGAGACCTGGAAAGGCCTCCACATCAGACAAAGTACTCTCTACCCATTCAGCCTGGAATGGAGGCAGGTGAGCATCCATTAAAGGTGTATAATTGCAGCAACAGTGTGGGAACAGGAACTGCAACAACGATTTACCATCTCTCACAACCTCAAAATGGGCATCGAGTAAACAGGCTGATGTGACAGGGGATATAAAAGAGTCTAAATCTGGCTTTTCATCATTCCAAGTATGACTGAATTGCAGAACTCTCTGCCTTGAGGTACTTGGTGGCTGCAAGTATTAGTGAATTCAGCCTATGGTTAAAGAAGTTCATGGAGGAAGTGCAGGAGGAGTTATTAAACTCGAGGATGCACTGAAAGCCCTCAGGTAGGTGAGTTCTAAGCTGTGGTACCTGGGACAGGCACCAGGTAAAGGAATAAACATGCCTTTTTGTTATTCTGCTCTGTTCTCAAGTGTACTTTACTGAACATGTTCAGATACAGGTAAAGGCTAAACAGACCTTCAGTTCAACACAACGTGTTGTGTTCTCTACTCTGACACAGCGTCACACGTGAGCGTAGATCCAGATGGAGGAGGCTCCTTGGGTGCATTGGCTGTGAGCACAAACAAAGAGCTGCTCTGTGCCTCTGCTGTGTGCCACTGTCTCCTTCTTGGAGGGACCTTCAATTGCTGCAGAAGGCCCAAAACGTTGGTTGGCCAGAGCTCCTTCCACATCCTGCTCTGCTGGAGACACTGCGAAAGCCTCTGGGATACACCTCTGCCTCGTGTTCTCACAGGCTGCCAGTCCTTTGGGGCGGCTTTGCTTTTGATTCCTGCAGGATATTGTGATGCAAAGCTCTCACTTTTCATTTTTAAACTGTTGCCTTCACAATTGCATAGAACTTAACACAGTTTATAGTATAATATAATGTAATTGATTATACAATTTAAGAATCAAATACACACAGCATTGTGCCAAAATTAAATGCTTTCATTGGCTTCTTGTAATTTTCCCCTCAAGAATTATCCATGAAGAATATATAAATGTTTGGTTTTGCACTCCTATTGGGACCATATTTCGAAATCTCTAAGAATCTTTGGGCTAAGGAACAATTCCTCTCTTCTACAGGGCTCTGGTTAGCAGAGCCCTGTTAAACCCACACGGAGAAGAGCTTTGTCCTTGGCAGGGAAAGGGATCAGATATTGCCTGAAGCTCACTGGGGATTTAATTCTTGTTATTAATTTTATATGGAAGCTGTCTGGATACTACAAAGAAAGGGCAGGAGCATGAACCCCACAAATAGATCATCACCAAAAATTTATTATCTTTAAAATATTTTTCAAAGGGAGAAGCGAGTCTGATTTTCTCTGGCTTTTGATTCCGCCTGGTATTTCTTTTAGTCTTTGACACAAGGAAAAGAAAAGACAAATAACTGAGATGTGGCTCACCCCTGCCTCGCTGCGTGTTGTGCCATTAGTGAGACATCATTGCTGCTTTAGAAGTAGCAGATTTTTCTCAGATGATTTTTTTCCTGGTGACACTCAGGTTTGTAGCTTGTGACAATGAGCCTGGCCAAATTCAACGAGTGTGGTCATGTGTGATTCACCCAGTCAGTGTCCTCACTTGTTTGGGCTCCTCACCTGTTTGAGGTCCTCATTGATTCCCAACAGGATGCATACATGAAGTAGTGTATTGACTTAAAAGCAAGAATTAAATTAAAAATACAATTAAAAGCAAGCAAATGTATAAAAATGCCCACGGGGAAAGGATCCTACCATGAAATCCTTATCAGTTGGACTGGATAATATTAGAGGTCTTTTTGAAGCTTTATGATTCAATGATTCTGCTTCTTTGTATTGTTTGTAGAGGTTTTGGGGTTTTTTTTTTGGAGAAGTTTGGTGGCATCTGGGAGCACACAGTAACTTTTTTGTATTTAAGGTGCAGTGTGTAGTAGGTCTTCCCATGGAGAAAGGTCCATGAGGAACAAAGCTGAGGCCTTGGACCCACAACCTTTCTTCTGGAAAACTTGTGTAACGACTTCTGGGTGCAGAGCACTTCCCGAGCATCACATCCTGTGCTCTTCTGCCTGGGCTTTGCAGCTGTGCTGGCTCAGAGAAACACAGCTGCACACGTGCTGAGACCTTCTCTTGGGTACTGCTGGGTTTGACTCATTAATTGCTCTGTAAGGGAGGCTTGGGCCTGGTACAGATGCTGTGTGTCCCCTCAAGCTGCTCCAGAGCTCTGGGCTCTGCTACCTCTGCACAGAGCAGGTTAAACCAACGTAAGACACAGCATCAGCAGCTGGAGCCTGTGAAAGGTGTCCTCACGTTCAGCCCTTCAGTCAAGACACCTGGTACTTTGGCCCAAAGGTGGCTGTGTACCAGCATCCACCATGGAATCTGCCTTTGGGAGGAAACAACTCGAAGATGAACAGTGTTTTCCATGGACAATGGAGCAATGAAGTTGTGTCTGGGGAGGTATTAGAGCAGCCTTCCAGCACTTCCCAGGAAAACTGGGAAGAGAGTTTTTAACAAGCCCTATTTTTGACAGGACAAGGAGTGATGGTTTTAAACTAACGGAGAGGAGATTTAGGCTGCATGTAAGGAAGAAATGGTTTACAGTGAGGGTGGTGAGGCACTGGCACAGGTTGCCCAGGGAGGCAGATGAGTTCCCATCCCTGGAAACGTCCAGGGTCAGGTTGGATGGGGCTCTGAGAAAACTGATCTGGTGCCCCTGCTCAGTACAGGGAGTGGAACTGGACCTGTAAAGGTGCCTTCCAACCTGAACCATTTCATGATTCTATGATAATAACTTTGTCCTCATATAGAGCTCATCCCCTGGTCCAGATCTCAACAAGATGGCACATGGCTTCCTCCACAGGTCCAGTGATAGGTGTGGAGTACGAGGGGCAGAATATCTCCATCCCACCTGCAGCTCCAGAGGAGAACCCTCTGCTCCATCCCCATGGACAAGTCACAATTACCCTAGCCCTGGTGAAAACAACTTCACACCTCATCCCCAGCAGTTTTGACTGCAGAGTCAGTCTCTACTCAAGTATAAACATTCTGAAACTGAGCCAGAAGATGATTTTAATGCCTGGGGGGTTCATTTGTGAGTGTGTGTGTTCTCTTTCCTTGTTACAGTAACCATGGTTAATAGTGAGTTTACATGAATGATTTGTGGTTTTCAACATAATTAAACTATATGTGGATTCTTACAGGAGTATTGTGAAACAAATTAAACCACGATTGCTCTTCCGATTCACACCTAATGATTCATTAGTTATTATCAAAACAAGTGCAGTGAGTACAGGGCAATGTTCTTTAAGGAAATCGATCTTGATGGCTTTAATTTGGTTTTTTGTGTGCACATGAAAGTTGCTCAATAGAGAGTGGTGGTGTGGTTATGTGCCCATGAATGCCCCAGATCCTGGGCTGCTTCTTGCACCTGCTCAAAGTGGCTGAAAAATCATATTATCCTCAGGTGTTTTTGTGTCTCATAGAAATGGCACAGATTTTGTGGGTAGACAGACAATTGGGTCTGAGTATCCTAAAAGCAAAGAGATACGATGCATAATGAATTATTCAAACCTACAGAGACTGGTATAAATATGCATTTTGGGAATGTGAGATTTTTTTGCCAGGCCAGGATTTACAGAGAGGGCTGATTTGCTGTGCATGCTGGTGGGGAAGCAGCGTGGTGGCAGCTTCCTACCTTCAGGTCAGAGCTCTGTCCAGAACACCCTAAATCCTGTTGTTGAGACAATTCTTGCTCTGATTGTTTCTGCATTTCACTGAGATATGAGCTCTTCAGGGATTATGAAAGACTCATTGTCCAAGCCTTGAACATATCCCTATTTCTACAACAGATGCTCTACAGAGTCCTGTGGAGTTGGGCAGCCCAGTGGACTATACCCAAGCTGCAGTAACAACTCAGCTCCCCTTCCTTCATGGAGCTGCTCCTCTCCTTGCTAACAGCTTTCTAACAGCCACCCCTCTCCCAAAGTGAGACTCTTCGTATATTTAAAAGGAGAAGCCTTTTCCAGCATCAGCCTTGGCTTTAGCTCAATGCCTCCAAGTGCAACATCAGCTGTGCTCTGCCATGGTACAGCTGCCTGAACTGTGCAGGGGTGTTGAGGCTGGTGCAGGGTCTGGAGCAGCTGAGGGAATTGTGATCCCTTAGCCTGGATAAAAAGAGGCTGAGGGGAGACCTCATCGCTCTCTACAATCACCTAAAAGGAGGTTGTGCTGAGGTGGGTGCTGGGCTCTTCTCCCAAGGAACAATTGACAAGACAAGAGGAAATGGCCTGAAGTTGCTCTAGGGGAGGTTTAGACTAGATATTGGGAAAAATTCTTTATTAACAGAGTGGTAAAGCCCTGGCAGAGGCTGCCCAGGGCAGTGGTGGAGTCTCCATCCCTGGAGGGGTTCAAAAACCTGTGGGTATTGTTCTTTGAGACATGGTTTAGCAGCCACAGTGTGATTGAGCTGACGGGTGGACTGGATGAGCTTAGAGGCCTTTTCCAACCTTAACAATTCTATGATTTGATGATTAATAATGCAACTGCAAGAGCTGCAAAATGTGCATGTGTGTACGTGCATGGTCTGCTTTTCCTTCAGGGAAAGGGCCTCTCCAGATGTCTATGAAACAGCTGGAGTTGCATGGAAGCAGCTCCTTAGAAGTGCAGAATTAGAATATATAATTAATAATCCCTTGCCAAGGTGATACCCTTGCATGAATCTAATCCAGAGCGTATTTCTGCCTTCTTGTGACTTTTACTCTTCCACACTTGCCTCTGGGAACGTTTCTATGGTTACCTCCTAGAATATCACTTTGCCAGCATCAGGTCATTTCCATCTTGGAACCTAAAATCCAAGCTACTGTTTTAGCTGTGCTGAACTTTAGTTCTGATTTTTAGACTCCTGAAGAGCTGGAGGTGTTAAGCTTAGATTTTTGTAGTGCCTGTCACAGCTTTGATAGCGACGCAGAGCAGAGAGAAAGACATAAAAGCAAGGGTTTCATGTCTGGAAATCGTGGTGTCGTGTGACAGTGCACAAATATGTTCTGGATGTGACCACAGCAAAAAAGACAATCATTTAATGAGGTTATCAGCAATAACAGACCCTGGGAGGCTGTCAGGAAGGGGAGCAGGAGTACAATGTTTGGTTAAGGAGGAGTACAATTGGATGTGGTTAAGACAGGATTTGCAGCCGGTAACCGCGGGTGCCTCGCACAGGTGATGGTGGAGCAGGTCTGTATCCCTTCTGAAATGTCTCTGATGCTGAGAAGAAGTGGGAATTTTGATGCTGCCTGAGCTACTGCGTTTCTGCATTTGGCAGCTGATCATAACCGTAGAAGCACAGAATCATAGAATTGGTTGGTTGGAAAAGACCTTTGAGATCATTGAGTCCAACCGTCCCTGTCCACTACTGAACCACATCCCTGAGCACCTCATCTGCCTGGCTTTTAAACCCCTCCAGGGATGGTCACTCCACCACTGCCTTGGGCAGATTTTCCTATGCCTGAGAACCCTTTCAGTGAAGAAATTTTTCCTAATATCCAATCTGACCCTCCCCTGGTGCAACTTGAGGCCATTTCCTCTCATCCTATCTCTTGTAACTTGGGAGAAGAGCCCAGCACCCACCTCACCACAACCTCCTTTCCAGGAGCTGCAGAGAGCCATGAGGTCTCCCCTCAGCCTCCTCTTCTCCAGACTAAACAGCCCCAGGTCCTTTAGCTGCTCCTCATAAAGCTTATTCTCCAGCCCCTTTCTCCAGCTCTGTTCCCTTCTCTGGATGCTCTCCAACCCCTCAATGTCCTTCTTGGAGTGAGAGGCCCAAAATCTGAACCCAGGATTCGAGGTGTGGCCTCACCAGTGCTGAGTGCAGGGGGACGATCCCTTCCCTGCTCCTGCTGCCACCCCATGGCTGATCCAAGCCAGGATGCTGGTGACCTTCTTGGCCACCTGGGCCACTGCTGGCTCATGTTCAGCTGCTGTCAACCAGCAATCCCAGGTCCTTCTCTGCCAGGCAGCTCTCCAGCCACACTTCCCCAAGCCTGTGCTCATATAACAAAACATTCCCTAAGCTAAAACCTTTCCTAACCCGATTTTGAGTGCATACACAGCAGTGAAAATGTCCCTTTAAGAGCAGCCTCTGTTACGGATTTGTATTAGAAATATGGTGTGAATATGAGAAAGAGCATGAAAACTCATTGTCAGCTCTAAACAGAACAATCACTTCTTTTCCTTTTGAAACCAGGGAGGTCATGTTGCTGATAGTCACAAAAATAAGCTTTTCTGAGTCAGCAGCTTTGCCTGATCTTTCGAAAATGCCACAACTGGCTTGTAAATACTCCAGAAACCAGAAGTCTTTGTTTCAAAAGCCAGTTATGGTGACTGACTGAGAACAATGCCCTTACTTATCACAACAGCCAAACCACCTGGCCACTTAAAAGCAACAAAGGGAATGGTTAGGGACATCATAAATTTTGCAGTGCCCACATAACAAACAAAATTATTCTTATTAAGCATAAAATTTTATCACAGTACAAGGACCTTAATTCTGACCCAAATGGAGTATTATTTTTCTAGCAGCAAATTCAAAATGCAAACACAACACAAAATCATTTTACAACAGGGACATAAAAATTACAGATAGCTTGGTTTCATGACATATCCACATAGCAGGGACTGTAATCCTTGTTCCAGAGTAAGGCAAAATAAGAAATAAAGTTTGAGGCAGATTTCTGAATATGTTGGAGAAAACCCTTTAGGATATTACAACTCTGAAACGTGGAGTATTTGAAAATGCTTTCAGTAACAAGCAAATAAAGATTTAATGAACGTCTAGAGGTCTCCCTGAGTGTATAACCATAGAATCATAGAATCAAGTTGTTGGAAAAGTCCTCTGAGCTCATCCAGTCCAGCCATCAGCCCAACCCCACGGTGTCAGTTAAACCCTTTCCCCAAGTGCCACATCTATACTTTTTTGTACCCCTGCAGGGATGGAGACTCCACCAGTGGCCTGGGCAGCCTCTGTGAGTGCCTGGCTACTCTTTCCATAAAGGAGTTTTTTCCTAATATCTAATCTAAACCTCCCCTGGTGCAACCAGAGGTCGTTTTTTCTCATCCTATCTCTTAAAGGCATAAATTTTGCTTTACCTGAATATCCACGAGCGACCTAGGATCTCATGAAGAAACTCAAATTATTTAAAGGTGAAATCTGAGAAGATCCCAAAACAGGAGTTACTGAGCCTGATCCCATATTCCCAAAGGGAAAGAGCTCAAGTGCTGGGCTGAAGTTTTAAAAAGGGCTACAAAACTCTACCTAAATCTCTTTCTGGAATAGAGGCAAAGGCTGAAGCCTCCTGTAGGCACTGATGGAGGCTGCCCAGGCAGTTCAGGAGCAAACTGCAAGTGCAGGAAACCCCTTCACCACCACTGCATGGACATAGAATCATAGAATCTTCCGGCTGGAAAAGACTTTTGAGTCCAACTGCACCCATCATCCACTAAACCATCTTCCTCAAAACCTCATCTCCCCATTTTTTAAACACCTCCAGGGATGTTGACTCAACCACCTCCCTGGGCAGCTGTGCCAGTGCCTGAGAAATGCATCATGCTGAAGGACATCACATAGTGGTGTCACCAGATGGTTTCTGTGGGCTAAATATGGAGATCAGTGCAGTGCAGAGGACAGGGGAGTGTTTTTAATAACAAAGTGAAAAATGGAATAACAAGGAGATGTGGGGAGGCTGTGAAACCTCACAGCATCGCAGGTGGTGTTCGACGCGAGCCGAGCGAAGGTGCTGCCCAGAGCTCTGGGTACAGAGGTGCTGCCTGGTGTTCTGCTGCATCTCTGGTCTGACCTGCAGAATGGGCTTGGAAGAGGGGTCTGAAAGGCTTTTGGCTGCTGGCAAAAGGAAGACAAGCAAACAAATCAGCATGGTGGCAAGGTGTTCACTTGGAAGGCAGCGAGTGAACAGGCGAGTTTGGGGTGCTTTGCTCTGGAAAGAGGGAGCACGGCCCTTTGGGATGATGGAGGAGCTAAGACAGAGAAGGTTCTTCCTCACTTTTCCAGGAGAAAGGAGGGCAGTGCCTCTGGGCGTGGGTGTAGAGTGATGCGAGCTCCCTCAGTGGATCTGTGTGTCAGGTCATAGTGCTGAGGTTTGGGGTGGGGGCGAACCCCTCAAGAGGCTCTTGGAGCTTGCAGGAGTGATGGGGTGCCTGGGCAGCCCTGCAGCCTGTGTGGTGAGACTTTAGAAAGCTGTGACAGTGGAGCTGGATCAGGGCTCACCAAGCCTTCGTTGTGCCCAGGATGCTCAGAGCTGTGAGTCTCTACTTGTGTCTGAGCAAAATGTCTTGTGTCTGAACATGTGGGCTCCCCGAAAGCTTTACAGCAACACCCACCACCACATCATATGGCATGAGAACACCACTGATTTACACATCCAAGGCTGTAATTGCCTTGTTATCCAATTAACAAAACCCAAATGGTTCCTCTGTGTCAAAGACAAACCCTTGCATGAATCCTTCCTCCTCCTGTTCCCATCACAACAAGGCTTTGGCAGGGCACATGAGGTCCTGCCTGGAGCTGGCACGGGCACAGGAGGACTCTAAGCAGGCTTTGGTGTGAACTCTGCCCTGCTTCCAACAGTGAGGTTTTGTCTGGGCATGCTGCTGAGCAACTCAGCATCACACCTGGGCTGGGCAGGTCACCCTGCAGACCCCTTATGGATCAGTGGGTAGATCACCGAGATAGGATTGAAAAGAACTTCCTCCTGCTGGAAATTCTGCCTGCATCCTATTATTCCATACAGAGACAGTTGCTTTTTCTCAGAGAGGAGCGTAGGTGACCCAAATGGTCTCTCTCTGAGCTGTAGAATTGGTACAACACTCTCTTGCTTGTTCCTCAGTGAATTAACTTAAAACGGGGCTGCATGCAGTGCACTCTGTTTGCAATGACCTATCCCTGGGAAAGGCAGGGGAGGGGCTTAAGAGTGGGTGGTGAGTGATAAGTGGGACCTCAAGATTTCTTTTCCAGGAAAAGAAGAAGAAGCAATGCCCCCTTTTCGTACTTGATGGAGAGAAGCGACACCTGGGGATGAAGAAAAGCAATGGCAATAAAGTAAACACAGATATCACAGCCTGACCCGATCTTTGCCCTCTGTCATGGGAGGTTTGGTGGGACTCTGGGGTGGGCGTGGGCAGCCCCTGCTCATCCCCTGCATTGCTGAACGCCCCGCACCACAGCATGGTGCTGGGGGATGGGCTCAGGGACAAGGGTTTGGGGTGGGGGGTGGGTGGTGGCCAGTGCCACCCTCCAAGGAGACACAGATGCATTGGAGCCTTCTGCTGTCCAGATGTCATCACCTGGGTCCTGTCCCATGCAGAGACTCTCAAGGATCAGCCTCTGCTCAGGGTCCCCTGCTCTCATCCCCAAGCAGATGCCCTGCTCAGAACTATCTCTGCTTCTCTTCTCTCTGACCGCTTCAGACATGGAAGGACCAAAACATGACTTTGCTGCTGGCTCAGCACTTGGTGTCACGGGATGCCCTGCATGAAGGGTGCCCCAGTCCAGGTTGTAGAATCATGGAACGTCCAGAGCTGGAAGAAACCTACAAGGGTCCTTTCCAAACCAACCCATTTCATGATTTGTGCAGTGTCCTTGCCAGAGGGAAATGCTCATCCCAAGCACTTGTAATGGATGGTGTTTTTGAGCATTAGTTCCCACCAGGTTTTCCTTCTCATTAGTACCTGATCTGTTATTTTGTGTTACTGACATATATCCTACCTGTAAAGCTGTAAGGAGAAAACCCCATCTTCTGCAGATCCCTTTAATAAGACAGGGACACAAATGGCATGACAAGATAACTCTTTAATATGTCACAATTAAATCTGATGGAGAATTTATACAATTGAACCTCTTATTTATTTAGATGTTCAAAGCACCTATCCGTAACAGTGAGTAAATTAAAAATACACAAGCAGGGATAATCCCACGAGATCAATCTCTCAGTTCCTTGCTGGAGACAGGCTGTTGGAAAGATTTTTTTTCCTTTCTGGAGTATTCTGGTCCAGTTTGATCCCCAATTTGCGTGATGGGAACGTTTGGTATTTCTATTAAGTCCTTGTTATTAAACCTCAATCAATCTGTCTTAAAACTCAGCTCCTTGGAACTCCATGATGAGATTTGGATTCCTCCTCTGGCCACTGGGGAGGTCTCTGGGGAGCAAAACTGAATACAAAATTCTTAAATAGAAGGGCTTCTCTCTTTCTCTGGTGTTTCAATAGGCACTTGAAGGTGAAGGATGGAGCTTCAAGCTCCATGGCAGTCCCTGCATGTGCAGGAACCCAGCCCTTTTTGCTTATTTCTTCTAAAATAAGGTGAATTAAATATGATTAACTCTACTTTTATTTTTATGTTTCCCACAGTGGTGTCCCATCATTATCTCAGCCCATTCCAGAGAAGAAGGAAGGGGAAGATCCAGTGACGAGGCTTTGAATGCCACCTGTAGGCAAATTGCAGCCTTCCCCTCAAAGTGTTAATCTTTGCTTTATTGCTTTAATGAGAGCATACTTGCTGTTTGCAGCAAATACTGGGCTGTTTATTTAAAAACCAAGTGTACAAAACCCTGAAGTGCTTGTGGTGGAAAAAAAGAGAATATTTTATTCATTCTGGAATGCTTCCTCGCTGGTGCAGAGAGCCTGTGATGAAGGTGCTGCTGCTTGTGGCTGCAGGGTTTGTGTGGCCATGCTCCCTGCAGCACAGGGCACTACGTTAACGACACCAGGCTGGGTGACCAATGGGATGGGGTTCAACAAGACCAGGTACCAGATCCTGTGCTTGGGTGCAACGACCCCAGGCAATGCTCCAGGCCTGGGGAAGAGCAGATGGAAAGATGCTTGGTGGAAAAGGACCTGGGGGTGCTGGTTCAGCAGCTGAACATGAGCCAGCAGTGGCCCAGGGGGCCAAGAAGGCCACCAGCATCCTGGCTTGGATCAGCCATGGGGTGGCAGCAGGAGCAGGGAAGGGATCGTCCCCCTGCACTCAGCACTGGTGAGGCTGCACCTCGAATCCTGGGTTCAGTTTTGGGCCCCTCACTCCAAGAAGAACACTGAGGGGCTGGAGAGCGTCCAGAGGAGAGAACAGAGCTGGGGAGGGGTCTGGAGAACAGGGGTTGTGGGATTGTCTGAGGGCCCTGGGACTGTTTAGTCTGGAGAAGAGGAGGCTGAGGGGAGACCTCATCGCTCTCTGCAGCTCCTGGAAAGAAGGTTGTGGTGAGGTGGGTGCTGGGATCTTCTCCCAAGTGACAGGGGATGGGATGAGAGGAAATGGCCTCAAGTTGCACCAGGGGAGGTTCAGATTGAACATCAGGACAAATTTCTTCCCTAAAAGAGTTCTCAGGCCCTGGCAGAGGCTGCCCAGGGAGCTGGTGGATTCACCATCCCTGGGGGGTTTAGAAGACGGGCATATGCGGTGCTCAGTGATCTGGTTTAGCAGTGGACAGGGACAGTTGGATTTGATGGTCTCAAAGGTCTTTTCCAACCAAATGATTCCATGATTCTATGATTCAAAACTCCTTTAAAAAAGAAAGGAGTCTGGAGAGATTTGCTTTTACCCTGACAGTAAAAGATACTGAATATTTTTGAGGAATCAAAAGATAGCAGTTGTGGAAGAGACAAGGGACCCAAGGTCTCACTAATGACTAACACAACAAAATTCAGTTTGGAGAGGTCCTCTGGAGATCTCTGGACCCACCCTCTGCTCTGAGCAGGATCAGCTCAAGGTCATAAATGTTACTCAGGGCTTTCATTCAATCTGGTCTTGAAACCTCCAAGGTCATGGACTGCACATCCTGATATGTAGACATCCACCCTGCAGGCAGACATGTAAGTGTTGAAGTCAAAGTGGAGATGAAATCCACTCTGGTCTCCATGCAGCAGGCTTTCACTGGGGCTTCTCTCTCTGTCTTGTACTGGAGAGGTTTCTCTGCCTCCCTGGGTACAGTCAGGTCCTGCTTGAAAGCTTTGCTCTCTTAAAGGCTCCAGTAAGACTCAAAATAATCAAAATCTGTATAAATGGCTCTTTAAATTCAATTACTTAATATAATTGATTTAATTAAGAGCACAGACTAGATGAGATTATTGCTCTCAGAAGCATGAGTTAGGACTCACACCACTGAAAATATGGGCACAGGCAGCGTCAGCACTTCTTTTTTAGCTTTTTTCCCTGCATCTCTCTTTCCTGTCAGGGAGGGAAACATGAACTCCAGAACAGAAGCCACTGTCTGCTCCTGTCCCAAGGTCCTGATGCTGTGCACCAAGTAATCCATGTGGTTTTCATGGAATCACAGAGTCATAGTCTGTTCTGAGTTGGAAGGGTGTATTTTCTTCCCAGGTTGATGCTGGTCTGCACAACATGAGGCCTTGTAGGTGCAGGATGGACCCACAACCTCACATGCCCTGATGAGCATTTCCACATGTTTGTGGGCTGGAAGTGATCCTGAAAACAGTTTCTGCTATAGGGACAAGGCCAGGTCTTCACATAGGACATTTCTCACCCTCTGGCCTCTGTCATGAACTTGGGATCCCTGCAAGCTCAGAGCTGGAGCCTATCTTCTAGCTCTCCTGGCCATCAGGACCTTTTCCTGCAAATACAGAGAGTTTGGCTTCCTGAATTCCCAGAGAAAAGCCTCCTAATATTTTTTTTCCCAAGAAGAACAAAGTAGTTCATAGCTCAAGGGATGGCAACCTACAAACGCTGCAACGCCAGTGTCCTCCCTTGCTCTGCCCTGGATTTTGGAGCCATTATAAAATCCAGCTCCTGGTAACTCATCCTGACAAACCAGGGCAGGTTTGAGTTTAATTGCAGTTGTTAATCCATTTTATCACTGCAGACTCTGCAGCCTGATGGGAAAAGGGAAATTATGTTTAATGAATGGCTCCCATCTCTCAGCACCTGGTGGACAGTTTAGCAAGGTAAGTCGGTCGCACTCTTGCCCTTGCCCAGAACTCCCTGTCATGATCCCCAGCTCCTTTTCTCTAAGTGCCCCTCCAAACTGGGCAAGGTCATACTGCCAAATGACCCTTCTTCACCTGCCCTCCTGGCTCTAGGTCTCTGCAATGGAAACAGAAGGCAGGTAGTGACAAAACATGTGAGAAGCAGTGTTGGGTAAAGTGACTGCAGGAGGACCAAGGCCGTCAGCTTCTCGTGAAGGACCTTTGGAATTCCTACCATCAGGGAAAAGAGAGATGGGCTCGAGCTCTTCTTCCCTGTGGGTTGGTGCTGCTCGGTGGGATGCTGCACCCCCACAGGGAGGGAAGGTACCACCCTCCCTGGGAGATCAGAAGAAAGCCTTGGGGTAACACTAACAAGTAGCAAGAAGTCCCCTTCATGCAGGGAGGTGGCATGGGGGAAACAGAGCAGGAAAGAGTCTCTCTCCCACCTGTGCTTTGCAGATGTGAGACCAAAGCACGGGGACACCCACTCTTGTGCAGTTGTACTTGTCCCTCATGCTCCAAGTTGGCTTCTTGTCCTCTTTGCTAACCAAAGCAGTGGAGTCCCACCAGTCTGGTCCTTGCTTTTTTTCTTTCTTGTGACAGTCCAAGGTCTACCTGCCAACATTCCTGGTTCCTCATTATGTCTCATTAGTTCTGTTACCCTCTGCTCCTCCTTCTGGCTCCAGTAATCCCTTCCTTGCAACACCCTCTGTTTCTCATTAATCCTTGTTTACTAGAAATGTACATATTTATTGCTTTTTATCTTGTTTAATCTATCAGGTCTTACAATCCCTATTCATTGTTGCTGCTTCCCTCATAACTCCCACCCATTCATCTTCCTCTGTTATTGCATCTGCTCTGGTATAATTTGATTATCTCCTGCCAATTCTCATGCCAGCCTCATTCTCTGTGCTGTGACTCGATTTTGCAGAGCAGTTGGTCCCCCAAAATCATCATTAGTTGAGCTATGGTGGAGATGGGAAGAGATTTCCCCCAATGGATCTGGTGTCTTCTCTTCCCTGCTTAGGAGAGAAATGCAGTTAACGTTTAAAGGGTTGTTTGTCTTTGAGGGCCTAAAAATTCCCAGATATTTTGTTCCACAAGTCCATGTACCCAATACCACCTCTGGGTCACCTAAAGGTCTGTCTGACCTGGTGTCTCTGATAGCAACCTCCAGCAAGTCTTCAGAGAAACATTTTAAGACAGGCCAGATGTAGAAAGCAAATTCCCCAAATAAACCTTCAATCCTGCCCTTACATCCTCCTGCTGATGAGGAACAGGGAGCCTGGGTCAGTCCTTGTGATTTTGAAGTGATGCTGCTCTTCTAGGCTTCAGGAGCCCCCCCTCCCTGCCACAGAGCTGCTGTCAGTGCTCCTGGGTACCACAGGCCATTAAGACACACTAATTTCCCTTATTTGGATCATAACACAGGGGCAGAGACCAGTCCTGTGTGTGCAGTGTGAATGCAACCCCACTGGATAGTCTCTTCTTCGTGGAAGGAACATCTCTGCTGTGGGGTTGCTCAAAGCCAGCCAGGGCTTATACCTGAGCCATATGAACAAGGTCCTCATAGCCACCTGTCTCTATCTTGCTTGCCAAAGGCAGAGTGACTGGGCAGAAAAATAATCTTAAGGGACCTGGGACTCTGGGAAAATTGTGGTCTTCTTTCTAAGCCCTTAGCAGGGAGAAGGATTATGCCTGGAGGAGACTGAGGGGAGACCTCATTGTGCTCTGCAGGTTCCTCACACAGGGTGGAGGAAGAGCAGGTGCTGAGCTCTTCTCTCTGCATCCAAGGGAATGGCAGGAAGATGTGCCAGGGGAGGGTTAGGTTGGACATTAGGCAAAGGTTCTTCTCCCAGAGGGTGGTGGAGCACTGGAACAGCTCCCCAGGGAAGCAGTCACAATATTCCAGAGGCATTTGGCCAACACCCTCAGCCCCACGGGGTGAATGCTGGGTGTGTCCTGTGCAGGGACAGGAGTTGGACTCAACAGTCCCTTCCAATTCAGGACATTCCATGATTCTATGATTCCATGGATCTGAAGCATATCTGCAAAGACTGGCTCAGGCTTCAAAACCCACCACCATTGCAGGACCTCAGCTGCAGCCTCTTTTCCATCTTCCTCAGTAGCACAGAGTGAGAACATCCACTGTGGCAGCTGAACACACCGATGTGACCAATGCCACAGCAGATGCTCAGCAGTGAGTCAGGAACCAACCTGCCCTGGCAACAAGCATTTGCCTTCCCACGTGATTTGATCGTGGCTCTTGGCTGCTTCCCTGATCCCAGCTAGGTCACGGTGCGATGCTCCTGAAAGACACGAAGCAATTCAATCAATCAGCTGATTGATTAGACTGAACGGTTTTGTAATGCAGAGTTATATCAGGAAACAGCTCTGGGGGCAAAGGCAAGACGATGGAGAACATATGCTCAGAGGAAGGGCAGCTTCCCACCACCCCTGGGATGGGATAGGAGAAAAGCTGCCAGCAGCACTGCTACCTTGGTCACACATCCATGACATGCGAGCATGGTGGACATGTCACATCCATTTACAGCTGGCTGTACTAGGAAGCCCCTGGATTGAATCCAGCTCATTTCTGCTGACACTGGGACACACTGGGGGGAGCCGGCGCCACGTGCTATCCTGAATGAGCCTTTGCTCCTTTGCAATCCTCTCTTCTCATGGACCACTGGCACGCAGACACTTCTGGCACAGCTTCTGGCCACCAGCCAGCGGTTCCCAATATGCACATCTGGATGTTAGTAGAAGATGAAGAAAAATAATGTGTTTGGTGGGAGACAAGAAGACAGAGCCATGCTCATGCTCTGTCAGACGGTGGATGGGCACGAAGCTCTGAAATGGGATCTCTAATTAGGGGAAGTCTCTTAGAGATGTCAACATGATGGATAGCAGAGTCTGTCCTGCACATCACTGCAAATCCAGCCATAATCTGCTCCTTCGGTGCCCAGAGGAAACAGCACTCTAAAAAAATCCTAATTTCTGAGTGTTGATAACTCTCTGCTTCCAGGTGCTTCTGCTCTGCCTTGTGCTCCAACACTGCTATGGGGGTACAGCCTCCACCACATTCCCAGGTGCTCCCCTTTCCGTGGAGAACATTGCCCTCCAAGGCTGTGAGCTGCAGCACACAGTGGCTCCTCTCCTTTCCCAGCCTCAGAAAGTAGGTCAGGCTCAGAAAGTGAGAGATCAACGACTTTCCTTTCATGTTGATGGCTGTGCCCAGTGCATTGGGAAGGAAAGCAAATGCCATCCTTCTGCTTCTCCTCAGTTTAGCAGGAAAATTACAATAGGACAGTAATTAGGTTGCTTGTATTTAACGCTTCATGGTCACCGTGGACTTCAAAGTTTAGACAACCTCCTGGAGGGCACAGCTTAGCACCAGCAAAGAGAAAAGTTGAAAGAAACAGTCACAAATGAAGGGCAGAGAGCACAGGCTTTGCTGCACGGTGCTGGCAAGCGTGGCTGGCCAGTGTCAGCAGGCTGGTGGCACATCCAGCACACAGCCCTTCCCACCCAGTGCAGCAGACAGCACTAGGCAGTCTTCCTCCCACCTAGAGCCCTGGATAAAAGGTCCCTGCAGAGGAGAAGGGACTCCCCACCTTGCCCTTTTGTGTAGGGATGTGGTTCTTGCAGGAGGTGGAAATGACCCAGACATCACGACTGGGGCAATTCTCCTTCCCAAACAACCTGCAAGGTAGGACACCAGAATCAGGAGTCTGTTTCTGCCGAGCCTCCTGTGTTTGCTTGGATCCCCCACCCCAGCAGAGTAGGACAGGAGCCCATGGGCTTGGTCCTTGGCAAAGACAGACTCCTCACCTGAACCCGGAGCAGTAACTTAGCACTGGAATTAAAAAACAAAGCAGCCAACTCACCAACCCAAATTGGATGACTTTGGTGCCTGTGAGTCTCCTGCTGTGCCTCAGGGCTGGTCACTGGCTGCTGGATCACAGCACCTTAAGTGAGAGGTGCATCTCCTGGCTCAGCTGGGAGCTGGACATCTCCTGGAGGATACCAGAGGGGCTGGGAGCCAAGTGGGAAATTACCTATGGATCCTCTTGGAAAACGGGGTCACAGGAGTCAGCTTTGGCATTGACCACAGAGATGGGTCTGCACTACCCTGGGAATTCACAACTTCTCTAAAGGAGAAGAGATCACCCCTCCCTATCCACAAAGGGTGGGATTCTCCAGTACAGTCCCCTGTGGTAGTGGTGACTACAGGTGTCACTTTGACAAGGACGTTCCTGGCTCACTCCCAGTAACACCAGAGCAGCAGGATGCTCTGCTGGGAGGCTCTCTAGGAAGACACTGGTCCCTTGTGGGGTGCTCCCATCCCAGCCTGGCAAGGGAAGATGACGCACCCCGATCCTGCTGAGCTGTTCTCTGGTGGCCTACAGGAAGGGATGATTAATGACTATAATAAACATGTTAATCTGCAGAAATGACATCTTCTTAATTAAGAAATTTCTTCTGAGGCTTTCGCTTCTCCTTTCTCAAGCTCCTGTGTGTTTCACGGAGCATCTCCATCCACTCTGGTGTGATTAGCAGAGGGACCAATGGAGCCAATCACACACCAGCCATCCAAACTCAACAAAGGGGATTATTCACAGCTCCTTCTCCTTGGCAGAAAAGGGTGAGTGTGCTCCTGCACTGCTGACTCCTTTCTCCTTGTAACAGTATCAACTATGCTGGAGAAAAGCAGGATTTAAGCTAATGAAAGGATTAGAATAATCTCTGTCTAACCCAGAGATCCATGCTGCTCAGATTCTCCATGCACAGCCATCCAGCACCCACAGCACAGAATCACAGAATCATAACATTTTTGTGTTGGGAAAGACCTCCGAGATCATCGAGTCCAACCGTCCCTGCCCACTACTAAACCACATCCCTTAGCACCTCCTCTGCCTGGCTTTTAAACCCCTTCAGGGATGGGGACTCCACCACTGCCCTGGCAGCCTCTGCCAGTTTGTGATATCCCTTCCAGTGAAGAGGTTTTTCCCACTATCCAGTCTAAACCTCCCCTGGTGCAACTTTGAGGCCATTTCCTCTCAGCCCATCCCTTGTTACTTGGGAGAAGAGCCCAGCACTCACCACAACCTCCTTTCCAGAAGTTGCAGAGGATGATGAGGTCTCCCCTCAGCCTCCTCTTCTCCAGGCTAAACAGCCCCAGTTCCTTCTGCTGCTCCTCATAAAGCTTATTCTCCAGCCCCTTCTCCAGCTCCATTCCCTTCTCTGGACGCTCTCCAGCCCCTCAATGTCCTTCTTGGAGTGAGGGGCCCAAAACTGAACCCAGGATTTGAGGTGCAGCTTCACCAGTGCTGAGTTCAGGGTAAGGATGACTCTCCCTGGTCCTGCTGGCCACACAGTTTCTGACAGAAGCCAGGGTGCTGTTGGCCTTTTGGCACACCTGTGCTACAGCAGCAACAAGCACCGGCCTTGATCCAGGCCCTTCTAGCCCGTGCCGTGTCACTGTCCAGGAGGGGAGTTGGATGAATGAGTCCCCTACACTTTGCAGGAGTTTTCACAGGATCCTTCCACACTGATCCTGCTCATTCCTCCATTCACTAATGCCATGGCCCACTCTTGGATGTGGCTACCATGGCAGTTCATGCTCCTGCCCTCCCGTTATTCCATCCTATCAATGTTGCCGTGAAGGCTCCTGAATATTTCCTTCATGCTTTCCACTCATCCTCACATACCCTTAGGTCTAATTGAAAGGTTTGGAGGTGGGTGAGATCCCCACAATCCAGACAGTCCTTTTTCATACGGGTCAGGCCAGACAGTCCCACCTGGTGACTCCTGTGTAGAGCCCACAGCTCCTGGATGACCTTGAGTGCACCTTGTAGAAGTAGTGCTGGGATTCAACATATTCCTAGCGATGACCCCACAAGGGTAAATGCCCTTTTAAACAATGCATTGGGTATCCAGTCCAGATGGGTCTACCTGCAGCTTCCAAACTTACCTGCTGGATGCAAGTCTGGTCTTGTCAGAAATCTCTTTGTAAGTCCCCAGGAACTGTGATCATGTCATCATTTCACATTTTCATAGAGCATGGCAGTAATTTTTGATTTCAGACCCTACTTTTGTTTTTTGGTGAAGGTGCAAACCCTCCTACAGGCTATGTCTTGGCTGGACAGAGATAAAATGTTAATGGCAGCCCAGTGTCTCTCCTTTGTCTGAAAACCACAAAGGGAACTCTTTGGTCTTTTGCTAAAACTTGTATTTCACGATCCTCAAATAAGTTCTGCAGGTCTCTCCTCAATTCTTTGAGTTTGATGTTTTCTGAAATAAGGCCCCTGGACCTGGGCTCTGTGTCACCCTCGCTGTCATACGGGACTGGGCATTCACAAACTGGAGGGTGATGGAGAGGTGGAGGGGCTCTGTTGGTTCAAAAGAGTGGAGTCTACTCATGTTGATTTTTCTTCTTGGATCCTGGAGATCTTTTCTTGCTTTGAGACCACAACAACCTAGGAAGGAGCATCACTAAGATCAGTTCAATATTTAAAAAAAATATATGTTAATGCCTTTTCATTTCTTCTTTCTTGTGAGTATATCTTCTATGGAAACCCCTCAAATTACAAAATTACAAAAAAAAGCCCCAAACTGACCAGAAATTCAAAGTAGCAAATGTTCTGGGATGAAAGTGTAACATCACTCTTTGTGAAGTCTTATCTAATGGCATGACTGGCTGACTGAAATGATACATGAGATCATAGAATTATTGAATCGTTGAGGTTGGGAAAGACCTCTCAGCTCATCCAGTCCAATCCCACTGTGCCTGCTAAACCCTGTCCCCAAGTGCCACGGCCATGTGCCTTTTGAACCCCTCCACAGATGGAAGCTCTACCATTGCCCTGGGCAGCTTCTGCCAGGGCTTTCCCACTCTGTTAGTGAAGATACTTTTCCCAATATTCAATCTGATGCAACTTGAGGCCATTTCCCCTCATGCCAACACCTGTCACTTGGGAGAAGAGCCCAGCACCCACCTCACCACAACCTCTTTTCCAGGAGCTGCAGAGAGCGATGAGGTCTCCCCTCAGCCTCCTCTTCTCCAGGATAAACAGCCCCAGGTCCCTCAGCTGCTCCCACAACCCCTGTTCTCCAGACCCTTCCCCAGCTCCGTTCCCTTCTCTGGATGCTCTCCAGACCCTCAATGTCCTTCTTGGAGTGAGGGGCCCAAAACTGAACCCAGGATTTGAGGTGTGGCCTCACCAGCACCGAGTGCAGGGGGATGATCCCTTCCCTGTTCCTGCTGGCCACACCATGGCTGATCCAAGCCAGGATGCTGGTGGCCTTCTTGGCCACCTGAACTCACCTCTGAAGAGCAGGAACCAAGAAAAAAAAGTTGAAAATGACAGTTGAAAGCCAAGAAGAGAGACCTCACTAAAAAGTATTTCCTCTTAGGTGTTAGGAATATTTTGAATATAGTTACAATAAAGCAAAGAAATAAATCTGCTTTCTAAAGAGAACAAGTTTAATGAAAAGTAGGAATTAAAATCAGATATCGGGACTGGAGCCCAGCATGACTGGGAGGTGCCTTTCTCATTAGTTTTCATCCCCAGCAGAAATTATTGCCCAATATTCTGGAAGGAGATCTATTCTCAGATCCATGATTATTTCACATTTGTAAGGTTTGTCTCGAGCTCCATTTCCTATCAGAAGAAATCACTTCTGACAAACAATGAAGCAGCCCATTAATTAGTTGTCTTTAAATCTCTTAAGCTTGTTGCTATAATTAATGCCTAACTTTCTGAAGTATCCTTAAACTGGAATTGTTCTGTGTTTAATGGGTGAAACATCCCATCAGATAAAGTTAATGCAGCTGTCTCAGAATGGCAAATAGGGGCTGTGAGGCCTTCCTTCGAGGGGTGTATAAATAATCTTAATAGAAAACATGCAAGCAGAAATGTGGATAGAATAATGTCAATATCGTTAGCGATGGCCTTTCTCAGGCTTGCCTGAGCATTGGTTGTTGAGCTTAATGACTAATTAGAGTGAGAGACACATTGACAGCCCCCACTGCACAGCCTCACGGTCCCTGAGCAGAGATGCTCCACCTCCCTTCTCCAGACACCTCCTGTATTGAACACTAACAGCACCTTCACCTCAAATCCGAATGGTGCCCAGAGGGGGGATCCCAAAGGCTTGTAGGGGACAGATCCAACTCTGGCAGGGAGTGGCTTTGGGAATCTTAGAATCACAAAACCATTTAGGTTGAAAAAGACCTTTCAAATCACCAAGGCTGTCAACCTAACGCTGCCAAGTCCACCACTAAACCATGTCCCTCCGCACCGCGTCCGCACATCTTCTAAACACCTTAGGGGATGATGCCTTCCTGGGCAGCCCATTCCAACTCTTGGTAATGCTTCCCCTTGTCCCAAAGCAGTGGAAATCTGTGTCTTAAGTTTCCCACCTCATTGTGGGAAGGCAGCAGCCGGTCAATGAGTGGACCTGTTTTCTTTGACAACAGCAAGCAGAGATAAGAAAGGGCTGTGATCTCCAACCTGCAGGCGGCTGTGTCGGTGCTGGTGTCCCACTGGTCAGTACTGGCCACTTCCAGCAGTTCCTGTCCTAATCTTGATTTTCCAGCAAGTCAAAGGGATACATCAGTCAAAGAAACATCAAAGTTGCATATATACACATCTTGGTCTATATATAAACGCACCAGAGAGTTGTCTCATGGTTTCTTCAGAAGAAACCTGTGTCAATTTCCAGGCTGCCACCACAGGACATAGGACAAAATTCCTTCAGGGCATTGACCATTGGTGGATGAACTGAAGTGTGTATTTTAGGAAGACATCCAGATTACTGTACACTTCAAGAAACAGGTAAACTACCATCCCTGACTGTGGTATTTCAGTTTTAATCTGGATTAACCTGTTTTTAGGTTTTTGCCACTGTCTCCTGATCTGTTCTTGGTGGCTGCATTCAATACTTCACTGTTTGAAATCTTCCCTGTAGGTAAATGCATGATTAATTTGTATTCTCTCTTCCTTCCTTATATATTAAATTGGGTTCTGTCGGCCTGTACCCAGCAGGACATAGTTTGATCTTCCAGTGTCCCAAACCCTGAAATCTTCCAGGCCACTTGATTCCATTTTTCTTGCACTGGCATCTTTTCCTCAGTCTTGTACTGAATATTAGGCTGCAACCCCTTCTTGCTGGCCATCACTAACATCTCAAGGGTCTGACTCTGAGTGCTTTTCAGGAATTTGAAGTCCAACACCTAATATCTTCCTGCAGCTACACTGTCTTTAGCAGAAAAATCAAGGCATTATGGTGAAAATAAAGACTTTTACAGCAAGCAAGAAAGAAATATCTGTAGTTTTCTTCCTCTAAGCATGTTCATTTTCAAATTCCATTCTAGGGAAGCGTGGTACCTTGCTTTGGAATATGTCTCAGATTCCTCTGTTGTACCATTCACTCAAACCAGTCTCTGACTCTCTTGACAACATTTGGCTTCTACTCCAGCTATTTTTTTCTTCTGTGATTGCAAGACTTCCTTTTCCTTGTGCAAAATAGCTTTGGGAGTTGCACTCAGGTGGAAGCAGTGTGATCAGTCAAAGTGTTTTTGTCAGGATGCCCTGCTGAGCTTGGGTGTCTGCCTCCAGCGAGGGCTAATCCCATCCATTCTCCATCCTCCTCTTCCTCCAGTACACGCCCACCCTCTCAAACCAGTGTCACCAGGGAGCTTGCACCGACCAGGGAAACACTGACTGTTCCAAGGCCCTTATGCAGAGATTTGCAAACCTGTAACAATTTATGTGGCAGTTTGCTGAACTCTTTCCTGTGGGTCAATACCCTTTGAAAGCCTGGAACTCAGAATTAGATTTATGAGCCAGTGACAGTCTCATTATTGTGGTGCCAGAGGAAATATGATATTTCATCTACGTAATTTTGATGCCCTTTTTATTCTTTGCCACTTAACTGTGTGCTGGCAGCTTTGGCTTCCACCACCTCTCTGACCTCCCTGGGTCACTCTCCTCCAACACACAGTTCCATGCATTGTGATTCTTGGTTCTGGTCACATCATTCTCATTTTTTTTTTTTTCAGCAGGTTTAAAATATCTGTTGAATCCTGAAAACCAGGCAGTAATGAACCAGTCTTGTAATGAATTTATTTATGATGGTCATCATTTACCATCACAAATGCCATGGCACTGGCTATTGTTTTCAACAATATTTAATACTGAATTCAGTCTTATCTCAGACTCATGGTGGAACTTATTAGAAAGCTCTTCTATACATGGCAAATCTATAATAATTATTTATTAGAAAACCTTCCCAAAGCTGTAAAAACAACTAATTTTCATAGAACCATAGAATGGTTTAGGTTGGAAAGAACCTCCAAGCCCATCCAGTTCCAACACCTCCCAGTGGATCAGGGGGCTCAAAGCCCCATCCAACCTGGCCTTGGACACCTCCAGGGATGGGGCAGCCACCACTGCTCTGGGGAACCCTCACATTTCATTTAATGACAGTCTTCAGATCAAAATGCTGGACAAAGCTGTGGCACAGCCTGAAGTGTAAGGGTGGGAGCCAGCTCACCAGGTTTCTCTTTCTTCAGTACAGATCCTGCAGGTGAAACACTCGCCCTGTCTTCCGTGAACAGGTGCTTCGTACGTGAGGTCCCCTGGCAGGAATAATGGACCCTGCTTCCTGTCTGTGCTGGGTCTGAGGTTGGACTCCTCGTGGTGGTAATGGAGGGCTGACAAAACAGAGTCTCAGCCTCGGTTTCTCATCCAGGATCTTCTCTCCAACACCTCACAAATCTGCAGGGCCCTCCTGTCTCCCACTGCCGTTACCAGGAAAACTCCTCTCCTTGCATAGGTTTTCCCCAGCGGCGGCTGTTGGCACCTTGCCATGCTGGTGTTGGGAAATATCCTTGAGCAACTGAAATGATTCTTTCTGTGTGTCACCTCCCCTTTTCGTTAGTTAAGTTGCAATAAACGTAGCAAAGTCCTCCCCTGTGTTGGCTCCTAGGTCTATTTTTGAAATCTCTATCAAAATACCTCCCTTAGTTTTATTAAGCATAAAAAGATGAACTGTTAAACCTCAGAAACAGACCTCAGAGATTTTACCTTGTAAAGGTAGAGACTGGCAGGTGACTCTTGGGACTTGCTTGGGTGTAATTGTTGTTTTGTGGGGTTTGATACTCAGGGAGAGCTTTAAGGCACCCAACAACCAAGAAGCAGCATCCTGGGCATGTGCAAACGGGGAGCTGGGCTGAACATGAACCACCAGCACTTGCAGGAGGTGCTCGGGCTGCTTCAAGAACTGCAAGGATTTGCTCAGTGAATATGCATGAGTTCAGTTTCTCAACACAATGGAGGAGCACTGTTAAAGGTTATAGCCAGGAGAAACATCCCAGGATGCATTTTTTACATCCCTTCATTATTCTGAATGCTGAGCTCTTGTCGAAGCTGGGAGATTCATAAAACGTATTTAAATTTTTTATATTCAATTTATTTTAAATCTCCTGTCTGGTGCCTGTAATATGATTTAGTAAGACACATAAACCAATTTGGTGCAGTCAGTGTGACCTCTTTCCCATCCTTTCTGCATCCTGTACTGTGGAGAAGGCTGAGCATGAGGGGTTTATTTTCATGTTTGAAAAGAAGATAAACAAGCAACAGGGGGAATTTCACCAGAGCCTCTGTTCTCAGTGCTTCACTGTTTCCAGTAAAAGAGGTTCTTTCCTGAATTGAAATTCAGGCCAGCAGTGTGTTTGTTTTACCATGTGTGTGTTGAATAATTGCTCTACATAGGCAGGGAGAATCCTAAGGGAGGCATCACAGAATCACAGAATGTCCTGAGCTGGAAGGGACCCACAAGGACCATCCGGTCCAACTCCTGTTCCTGCACAGGACACCCCCAACATTCACACCCTGTGGCTGGGGGTGCTGGCCAAAGGCTTCTGGAATATTGTCAGGCTGTGACTGCTTCCCTGGGGAGCTGTTCCAGAGCTCCACCACCCTCTGGGAGAAGAACCTCTTCGTAGTGTCCAACCTCTCCTGGCACATCTCTCTGCCATTCCCTCGGGTCCTGCCATTGGTCACCAGAGGGGAGAGCTCAGGCCCTCCTCCCCTTGTGAGGGATTGCTGGGTGGCAGGTCCTGCACTGCAGGTGTTGGTTTGTGCTCACTGAGAGTG
The DNA here is from genome assembly GCA_033558185.1 of Dromococcyx pavoninus. Lineage (NCBI taxonomy): Eukaryota > Metazoa > Chordata > Aves > Cuculiformes > Neomorphidae > Dromococcyx > Dromococcyx pavoninus. The sequence goes on along the minus strand of JAUMJL010000224.1, from coordinate 665,876 downwards.
CCAGGAGTGTGGAACAGGTCCAAGGTCTCGGGCTGGTTCTCGATTGTCCAGACCCTGCTCTTGGGGTTCAGACCTCACTCCTCAATCCTGCTCAAACAGCAGGAACATTCATGCCTTTCCTCCCAGGGCCCATTAGCATTTCTGCAGTAGCTAACTCGATTCTGCAAATCAGAGTCATTATTTCAAGCATGTCTCTCCAAATGAGAATAATTACTTCAAGTATCTTCTTTGGGGTTTAATAATGCGTTTTAAGCTAATACCTACACAATAAACTGTAACAACATAATTACTTAAAGTTTGTTGCAGCTTCCTGTGAGATCGTTCCCAGGCATCCCTAATCAGTTTTGATCAGTTTGGATCTGCTCTGCTGCTTCCAGCACCGCTGGCTGACTTGAGACACCTGGGGAAAGCTTAATGGACTGACTAATAGGAAATATTGGAGATATTCACTACTGAACTGAACGCAGTCCCAGACTACTTGCTCCACTGACCCTGCTTGAACAGGAGGATTGATGATCTCTGGAGGTCCCTTCCATCCTCAATTATTCTTTGACTCTGTGAAGTGAGATTTCTGCTTCTTATTTTCATAGAATCATGGAGTGGTTTGGGTGGGAAGGAACATCAAGGCCCCTCCAGTTCCATCCCTCTGCCATGAGCAGGGACAACTCCCACTGCATCAGGGGACTCAATGCCCCATCTAATCTGACCTCGAATTACTCCATGGATGGGGCATCCATGACATCTCTGGGCAACCTGTGCCAGGACCTCCCTAGCCTTGAAACCTGAGTTTGAAAAGATTGTCTTGAAACCTTGTGTTTATTTAGTTCCAAAAGACACAGACAGCAAATATCCTGACAGGGGATGAGTCCTCTTCCTTATCTTGGCACACTGCTAATGATATCAGTTAATTATTAAGCAAACAGCACCTTACATTCGATGTTTCTTAGTGAGGAGTGAAACAAGTACCACCTCCGGGAAGCCAAGGCTGTCAGTACCTGTTACATTAATGAACAAGTTGTTTATGGTGCACAATAACAATAACTTTCCCTCTTCCTCATTATAATCTATCGTTATAGACACCAGGTGGCCTGTCAGTACTTTAATCTCTTTCCTCCCTTTTCAGTTCAGGATGTACCACAGTTCAACCAGGGTAGCAGCATCCCTCTTGCAGCCCCTGCCAGACTTGGAGCATCTGCAAATTCTGCAAAACACTTGCTATTCTAATGAAAAAAAAGTCACAATGTTGAACTGGGCAGGCCATCAGCACCATGGAAAAGACTTCTCAGTGGGCCAGGCCAATATATCTGCAAATGTCAGAGAGGTCCTTGCCACCAAACAAGATCAATAATGGTTGTTGTCAGCTCCAAATGATGTAACATCAGCTGGACCATAACAAAAGTAATGATAATGGAAGCTCTGTGGAGCTCAAGCAGACAAACATCACCTGAGCTCAGGAATGGTCCAGCACTCTCTAATTATGTGCATGGAAGCCAGGGGAAACATCAGTACACCCCGATTTGGCATCCCCACCACCAGACCATGCATAAGGCTATTGTGGACAGTATCCCACACATGTTGTGACATTTGCTATGCAGATCAAAGCAGGTAGAACACCAGAATCCGTGTCCTTCTGCTGCTCTTTTCATTTCTGAAAGTCAAGCTGGGAAAGCCTCACTGAAAACCTCGGTGCTGTCCCACAAGAGATAAAGTGGTTGGGAATCACAGCTGTATTTTTCAGAGTAGTGGATGCTCGCTCTAGGAAGCACTTTCTGTTTGTTGTAGAAGGAATTACACATCAAGAAGCTTATCTAAAACAGCTGAAAGGCCTATGAAATTGTGCATGGAATTGCCCCATTTTCCAAATTATCTATTGCAGAAGGAAAAGAGTGGATTAATGCAGTGATGGAGGAAGAAGGGTGCCATGACGGGCCATGCTCATGGATCCTAATGATGACCGAGGATGATGTCTTTCTGGAGCACCACCAGCCTCTGCTTCTAATATTCATTAATAGATTTGAAAAGCATAAGCCCATGCAGAAAAACCAGTGTCCTAAGTGATGCACTTTGGGTATCTGGGACCAGTTAACGTGAACTGTTGGGGCATGTGGACAGGGTTGTACCGTGAGATGCTGCGGAACTGGGCACCATTTAAACCAGATGCACCAACCAAATCATGCCTTTCTAAAAACCACACAGTCACTGTGGAAGTGTTGTCATGATTTGTTGTGCTAAAGGAGCCTCTCTGACTGTTTGGTTTGAAGGACTGCTTGGTTGGAGGTCCATTGCGAACATTTAGAAACACAGAATGGTTTGGGTTGGAAGGGACCTCAAAGCCCATCCAGTTCCACCCCTGCCACGGGCAGGGACACCTCCCACTGCACCAGGGGGCTCAAAATCCCATCCAACCTGGCCTTCAACACCTCCAGGGATGGAGCAGCCACAGCTTCTCTGAGCAACCTGGGACAGGGCCTCCCCACTTTCCACAATGTCTCTGGGATGAGGATGAATTGTTTTTCCTAATCACTCTCATTCAATTCCACCAGTAAAAGACAGACACCACAATAACCCTTCCTCCACTCCACCACTCCCACCTCTCCCACCAGAAATCTGCCACATGATAGTGAGGATGCTACTATGGGAAGAATCTGCCACAGGTCAGTGGTTGACCTACAGGTCTGGGACTGCCTACTCTGCTTGGACCTTTCTGGAAATCATCTTTAAAGAAGAAGAATGAGAGGCCACGTGACATTGGTGACATCCAAAACTCTTTTACAGCCATTATAAGCTGAGGACTAAACCAAGAAACACACAGGAATCGCTCCAAACATCACAGCAAAGCTGCAGTGAGCTTTGGGGAATGGGTGAAAAGGAAACAAGAGCTTAGGAAAGAAAGGTCGGCGATTTGAGAGGGAAAAAAATAAACCCCAGCACTTATTGAGAATTCTTTTCTCAGTTAAATTATTTAGATTTTTGTTACCTTAATTTCACTTGCTTTGTCTTCCTTTTTTTTCTATTGTTTTGATTAATAAAATGATTTAACTTAAGAAAGTTCTCAGTTTCTAAACTCCCCAAATCTCTGAAGGTTTGATTTAATTTCTTTAATTAAACCCTGCTTCTTCTTTTGAGAGGAGAAGGCTTTATTTCAGCTACATGAGGAAAGTTGCAGGCAAGGAAATGCTGTTCAGGAGGAGTTCAGGAAGGCAGAAGCAGATGTCGGAGGGCGTGAGCAGGAAGGGCTTCAGAGGTTGTCACCATCCCTTTCCTGAAAGGTGTCACGGGCTTTGGAATGAAGGTGAACACCTGGAGCCTCTGTTTTAGCTTCAAGCACATGCAGGCTACAAGAGGCTTAAGTCTTGGGTCTGAACAGTGATGTTGTCATTCCACAAGATCCTCTGTAGACCTTCCTGTCCCCCCTCTTAGAATCATTCAATCATTAAGTTTGGAAAAGACCTCTCAGCTCATCCAGTACAACTGTCATCCTGACCCCACGGTGCCTGCTGAACCCTGTCCCCAAATACCACGACCACACGGTTTTTGAACCCCTCCAGGGATGGAGACTCCACCCCTGCCCTGGGCAGCCTCTGCCAGGGCTTCACCACTCTCTCAGTGAAGACATTTTCTCTAATAACAAATTTTAGGTCAATTGCCTTTAAAATAGACTTTAGTTACTAAGACAGTTTGTACCCCAGGTCTTCACATACTTGCATTGGGTCACCCAGGGTACCTGAACTACAGAAAGGACTGGGAAGGAGCATCCTGGAGAGCCTTCAGCTGACTTCACTGCCATGTCCACCTTTTTATGGGAGGTTTGGGAGTAGAAGCACCATTTCATTTGAGGGAGAGCTATGGGAGAACCCTTACACAGACAGTGACCCCTCTGAACCCTCAAAGCTAATTCACTCATGATCTTCAAGAACATCAGCAATGCTCACAAAACATGGCAAGAATGTGTCCTGGGTAAGCACAAACGCTCCTCAGGTCTGCCAGAGATGTCCTGGGCTCTTCACAGAGAATCACAGAATCATAGAATCATCAGAGCTTTGAGATCACCAACCGTACAAGTCCACTACTAAACCATGTCCCTGGGAAGCTCATCAACCCATCTTGTAAACCCCTTCAGGGATGGGGACTCCACCACCTCCCTGGGCACCTCTGCCAGTGCCTGAGAACCCTTTCAGTGAAGAAAGTTTTCCTGATGTCCAATCTGAACCTGCCCTGGTGCAACTTGAGGCCGTTTCCCCTTGTCCTATCACTTGTCACTTGAGAGAAGAGATCAACATCCACCTCACCACAGCCTCCTTTCAGGCAGCTGTAAACAGTGATGAGGTCTCCCCTCAGCCTCCTCTTCTGCAGGCTGAACAACCCCATTTCCCTCAGCTGTTCCTCGTAGGACTTGTTCTCCAGCCCCTTCCCCAGCCTCGTTGCCCTTCTCTGGACGCGCTCCAACCCCTCAATGTCCTTCCTGTAATGAGGGGCCCAGAGAGGCTCATGCAGGAGCTCTTCTGCATAGCTCAGCTTTGCAAACACCCAGACATTCCAATTTGTGTCCCTAAGTACACTCAGCCAACCCAGCCCGGAGGAGCTGTACCCTGCTACCAGAGGAACAGCGGGTGCTGACGCTGTCTGTGGCCGACAGATTCACAACAGAAATGAGACACAAATCTGGGGCTTTGTTTGGAGACAGAAGTCAGGTTGAGCAAAGAGCTCCACACCAGTTGTGTGAGTAGCCTAAACTGGTTTTAGAATTAGGGTAATGTGTGGTAGACTTAACATGCATTTTTTATGTGATAACGTTTTTCCTGCAACGCTTATATTCAAACGTGTTGCACCCAGGGCTCTGAGAATGTCAACCAGATATTAATTAACCCAATAATGTCCATGAGGAAAAGCAGACACGCAGGTATTACATTAATTTTACATATATTGAGAGAATTATAATGAACTGCATGAGGTCTACCACCCCAGATCTAGTGTGGCAGAAGTAACATTAATATTCTCTTTGTAAAAGACAGCAAAGCCTTGAGGTTGAGGAGGAATACACAGCCTGGCTGTCAGCACAGAGTTGCTGGGTGAAACATCACAAAGACAGGCAGCACCCAGCACAATAATAACAAGGAATTAAGTGGGTCTTGTCATCATTTTCATCCATCTTGTATTATACAATCATAGAATCATAGGATGCTTTGAGTTGAAAGGGACTTTACAGGTTATCCAGTCCAGTCCCCACTGCAGGGAGCAGGGATGTCTTTAACTCAGCCAGGTTGCTCAGAGCCCTGTCCAGCCTGGTTGTGAACACCTCCAGGGACGGGGCATTCATGCCACCCTGGGAAATCTGTGGCAGTGCCTCATCTCCCTCATAGGAACACATTTCTTATGTCCAGCCTAAGTCTCCCCTCCCTTACTTTAAAACCATTGTGCCTTGTCCTGTCACAGCAGGCCTTGCTAAAAAGTCCAACTTTCCTGGAGACCCTTTCGGTACTGGGAGGCTGGAAGGTCCTCCCAGAGCCTTCTCTTTTCCAGGCTGATCAACCCCAACTCTCTCATCCTGTCCTCAGACAAGAGGTTCTCCAGCCCTCGGATCATCTTTGCAGTGTCCTCTGGACTCATTCCAACCACTCTATGTCCTTCCTGTGCTGAGGGCTCCAGAGCTGGATGCAGGACTCCAGGTAAAGTCTCATCAGAGGTGGTTTCATCTACTCTTCACTATGATTGGGTGCAATAATAATAAAAAGAAATGATGTTGCTGTAGTTTTATTTGTCAGACTTGCCTCGCACATAACATCTTCAAAAATGTAAGTTTGAATTGGAGTGGACAGAAGAAAGTGGAGATGCCCTGTCCCACTAAAGCATCCACAGGGTCAGTGGACCCAGGAGGAATAGGTAGTTGAAAGGGTATGATCCTACCCTGGCTGTTTGATCAAAGGTGAGAAACTGGAAGTCTGTGGAGGAATTGTGTCTCCTTCCCAGCTGTTCCCATCCAAATACCATAACAAGTGATCAGCGTCCTGGCTTGGATCAGCCATGGGGTGGCAGCAGGAGCAGGGAAGGGATCGTCCCCCTGCACTCAGCACTGGTGAGGCTGCACCTCGAATCCTGGGTTCAGTTTTGGGCCCCTCACTCCAAGAAGGACATTGAGGGGCTGGAGCCCATCCAGAGAAGGGAATGGAGCTGGGGAAGGGGCTGGAGAACAGGGGTTGTGGGAGCAGCTGAGGGACCTGAGCTGTTTAGACTGGGAGAAGAGGAGGTTGTGGGGAGACCTCATTGATCTCAGCAGTTCCTGGAAAAGAGGTTGTGGAGCAGTTGGTGTTGGGCTCTTCTCCCAAGTGACAAGGGATAGGATGAGAGGAAATGGCCTCAAGTTGCACCAGGGGAGGTTTAGCTTGGATATTGTGAAAAATGCTTTTACTGAGAGAGTGGTGAAGCCCTGGCAGAGGCTGCCCAGGGCAGTGGTGGAGTCTCCATCCCTGGAGGGGTTCAAAAATGTGTGGCCGTGGCACTTGGGGACAGGGTTCAGCAGGCACAGAGAGTTAGGGCTGACAGTTGGACTCAATAAGCTTAGAGGCCTTTTCCAACCTTAATGATTCTGTGATTCTCTGATCTTTTGGGGAAGACCTCTCTCAGTGGTGAGGAAGCCCGTGAGTTACAGAGCAGCATAATCAGTCCTCCTGCCAATTACCTGCCATCCTTTGTAATATTTAAATTATATCTAAAATTATAATGTCCTTGGGGAAGAAGAGAAACTGTGTTCTGCTAAGTAACATCTTATTAATCAGCCTCTATATGGCACTGGATGAATGACTGAAATCAAGTCCATCTGTTAGAGAGGACCATGACTATCAGATTAGCTCAGTAATTATTGAAAATCTCAGTAATACAGTTCTTGAATGGAGACATGGAAAATGACTTTCTTTCCTTTTAATCAGAGCCTTGTGCTCCATGAAGGCTTTTTAGAAAGTGATACCTTAGGAAGGGCTGGGTTTGCCTACATAAAAGGGGAAGAAAGCATGTGTTTTGTATGCAAGTCTGCACTGAAGGAGCTTTTCAGCTCCCATCTAGGCAACAGTTTGATGCCCCGGATTGCTCTGGAGATGCAGGAGGTGACAAACAGCAGCTTCAAGAGAGACAGTGTGTCTCAGTTAGGTCACAAGACCAGGTCTTGAGGGAGAAGCTGGCAGGGGATGTTCTGAGGCAGAAGAGGAGAGATCTGAGCACCACGTTTGGTGCTTTCAAAGTGTGCTAGACAAGTGTCAACACAACCAGGAGCAACCTGATAATATCCATGGGCTCTGAACATGAGTTTTTATACCAGTCAGATCTGGAAAAAAAAATCAGAATTTTACATCAAATTAAATTTAAAAATCCCTTTAAAAAATCAGAGAATCACAGAATGGTTTGAGTTGGAAGACACCTTAAAGTCCATCCAGTTCCACCATCTGCCATGGGCAGGGACATCTCCCACAGGATCAGGGGGCTCAAAGCCCCATCCAACCTGGCCTTGAACACCTCCAGGGATGGGGCAGCCACCACTGCTCTGGGGAACCTGGGCCAGGGCCTCCCCACCCTCACAGCAAAACATTTCTCCCTCAGATCTCATCTCAATCTCCCCTCTTTCAGCTTAAAACTCTTTCCCCTCATCCTGTCCCTACACTCCCTCGTCAAGAGCCCCTCCCCAGCTTTCCTGGAGTCCTTTCCAGTACTGGGAGGCTCCTCTAAGGTCTCTCTGGAGCCTTCTTTTCTCCAGGCTGTCATTCTGAAATAATATTGAAAGCAGTGGAAGATGGTTTGGGGTTTGGTATAAAAAGGCAGAACTGACAAAATGCCTCTCTGAATTTTGTACAGTTGGTATTTGAAAATGCAAAGGCTGACAAGAAATTGTTTTGAAATGAATAAGTAAAACGTGTTGTTGGGAAATGTTCCACTTTTCAATGTTGATTAAAACCTCAGTTAAAGAGATCTCTGCAGTTTGGTCTGGTTTTGCAAGAAGTTTCAGCAGAGAAGTCCTCTCTGCTCAGAGGATTTGCTCTACACCAAGGGAAGAACATTTCTTCCAGAACTGCTGGACTGATGCCCTCCAACTGTATTTTTGTCATACCTTGACTCTCTCAACCTTGGGAAGAACAGCAGAGGTGCAGACAGTCTGTTGACTCAACCAATCACACCTGGACAGGCTGGATTGTTGGACAAGGCCAATTGTATGAGATGTCACAAGGCCAAGTGCCAGGTTCTGCGCTTGGGCCACAACAACCCCAGCCAACGCTCCAGGCTTGGAGAAAAGTGGCTGGAAGACAATCCTGGACATTTTCCAGTTGTGACAGAGAAAAACAGTGAATACTCAGTGTCCTGACGCCAAGGCAGGTAAAGTGAGCCAGCAGGTGACAAGGCTATCAGGGAAAAGATCTCCATATCTGGCCAGAAAGAATCATTCCAGGAAAGAAGCTGAAATGTAGAAGCCAGCGTCATCCCGATGGATCCTAGTTCAGAGGGATGGGTTGTAACGGAAAGGAAAGCCCAATGTTTCTGCCTAGGGCACAGGAGCACTCCAAGACAAGCTCTTGGTGAAGAGTAAAGACCATGCCAAGGTAAACTCCTTGTTTCCAGCAGGTCAGACACACAATGTCTTCCCCAGAACAAGCTTTCTTGTTGAATTCAGGGTCAGATCCTAGATAGGATTCACTTTTCCTTTAAAGCAGCCACCTCCCTACAGCATCTATTCACTCAGCCATAGATGTCTAATTGCTGTTGCAGCCTGGGCCATCACAGCTGGCTCCTCTTCTGCCTCTGTAGAGAGACCAGTCCCTCAAAGCTGTCCCCTTCAATGAAAAGGTGAATCCTCCCAGGTGCCTACGAAGAGCACAAGGCGTCCAGACTGCAATGCTAAGGCAGGAGAAACCTAAACCCTGGACACAAATCTGTGTCGTGCCAGCTGGACCTGTGTGGAGATGGATCCACCAGGCAGGGCTGACTCTGCATTCACTACTAAAAGGCAATTACAGAGCAAACAGCAGCAGCAGCAAAACATCCGCCCTCTCTCTTCATGCAGGAGATCAGAAAAGTGAGTGTGAACAGGTCTTTACTCTTTTAATTAATTCGCAGCAAACTGCATTGAAATGGTGCCTCAGAGTGTTTATCATTAAGACAATTATTTTGGGCTGACCTACTTTTCTCTGTCTCTTTAAGGACACGGGCTGCATCATTAGATTTGTACATGGGCTACAGAGAAAGCAAGCTAATTGGTAGCAGCCTCTTTAAGAAATAAAGCAGCCTAATCGTTTGCCTCCTCACGTTCTTCCATTACAGCCGAGGAACTGCAGAAGATGTTCACTGATTAGTCTGCTGAATTATGAATTAGGCTGCTGGTCCCAGTGCAGCTGTTTTCTCCATGTCATTCCTAGCACTTTATTTCCCCATCTGCTTATAAAACCAGGAGCTTGATCCTGCAATAAACACTTCAAATGCTTTTTTTAGAGGGTAATTAATTATGTTGCATTTCTTCCACACATAGAGCTGCCCTGGCTTGCAGCAAATTAACAATGCTAATTTCTCAACTGCTCTGTGCCCAAACGATCCCTTCTACAGATGAGTTGGAGAATAAAGAGGACTGCATCAAACCATTTTTATGTTTCAGGTTCTTATATTTTGATCGTTTCTGTGCACAATGCAGAAAGGGCGTCGTCAGAGGAGGTGCGTTTGCAAACCAGGTTTGCCAGTTCCAAAGCTACTTGGACTGATCCCTCTTTGCAGGAGCCAGACCAGTGAAGTTGGTGTTTGCAGCTGGCTCACACCCCATATTCACTCTGAGTCTCCTGCTCCTGCCTTGGCCGCTGGTCTGTGTGAGCTGAGAAGGGAGCTGCTTGCCACCTGTGAGCTTCAGACGAGGTGGTGCTGATGGGGTACACCAAGGCCTGATGGAGTGATGAGCGAGGCTGCATAAAAATAACAGCTAAATAAGAGACTAGTTTAAATTAATGAGCCCTTTAAAGTATACAAGCCACCACGGTCCGCAGTAATTAGATGACAAATTGTATTTTATTGTCCATACCGAGCTCACGGTGAATCAGCTCCGTGTGCCTGCTTGGGCTCACGTACAAGGACATTGGATGCAGCACCCTGAGCATCTTGGGAACTGTGATTTAGATGCCAACGGTACACTGCGTGTGCAAGGGAGCCTTAGGGACCCAATCAAGACAGCAGGCTGGACCTGAGCCTTCTTCTGAAAGAGGGAACTGGAGGGTGGGAGAAAGCAAGCACAAAGAGCATGGATCAACCTCTCTCTGAGGGGTCAGAATCCTTTTATTTTTTTGCTCTTAACTAGGGGAAAATGATTTCTCCAAGCTCTTCTACAAACTGATCCTCCTCAGTTTTCATGCCTTGGCTTTTGCAGCTAAAAGGAAGATGCCAAGCATTTTGGTCCATATTTTTGTCAGACAGGAAGTTTGCAGCTTCTAGTGGGAGGAACAAAACCAAGAGAAGTCTGTTGGGGAACGGTGTGAAAGAGACAGGCAAGGCAGGAGTCATCAGCTCCAACTCAGGTAAGGTGTCTTGTTCTGCACGAGTAGCTTATGGTCTCCTCACAGTCAGCAGAGAGAGGTCATTGTCTAAGCCTTATTAGATGTTTCCTTTAGGATGGACTGAATAATGTCCTAACCATGTCCGGTCTCAGGTACCAGTGAGGTACCAGCTCAGAACGGAGACGTGGAACAGGTGAAATGACCTCTGGTCCTTCTACTTGAACCACTCCTTGACATAAGGTTGTCTCATACTCCCTTGGCCCGTCCACTTTTTCTCTCTTTCTCCTTCCCTTCTGCTTTTGTTGAAGAGGATCACTAAAAGCAAAAATCCCAGCTTCATTTTTTTCATCATTAGGACAACAAAACACTGGAAGAAGTTGCCCAGAGAGTTGCAGTCTCCACCCTTGCGGGATTTTAAGACAAGACTGAACAAAGCTGAGTAATATCATCTCATTCCATCCTGTAGCTGACCATGCTTTGAGAAAGAGGTTGAATTACAAACCTCCCGAAGTTCCTTCCGACCTGAATTATTTGATGATTTTTTTTTCAGCTTCCAGAAAGTTTCCTCTTGTTTTTTTTTTTTCCAGCTGGAGCCAAATACCAAATTTCACTGACATTCATGACTTGCTTTTCTCCCTCTGAACTCATGGAATCGTTGAATCATAAAGGTTGAAAAAAGACCTCTAAGATCACCAAGCCCAACCCAAACAATCAAGCATTTGGGAGAGTAGACTAATTCATGAATATTTGCCCCGATCTAGTTAGTCCCTGGTCTAGGGGAAGCCCTGCAGCTGTGCAAACAGGTTGTTTGTTGTGAGTTATGTTGAGTTCACATAAGCAAAGGGCACCTGCCCAGCATGGAAAGAACAGAGGAAGGCTGGGGGTTTTGGTTCCTGATTGGAATTATTTCTGTCCATTTTGTTGCTATGCTGCTGCAGGTTTCTTTCTTATTCTTGTTGCACAATTCTGGTGGCTGGTTTTTGGTAGCATGATACATTCAGCACTGGTCTCCCCGGAGATCTGGACTTTTCTTTTAATATATGTTTTTTAATGATCTACATGTAACTCAATCAAACAGTCAGGCTCAAGGATGAAGGCAAAGACTTGGCTGGCATCACTCTTAGCTGCATTTTTGCTCTTTAGCTAAGGCTACAAAGCCTCAGATTTATGGGTTTAGATTTGTAAATACTTCTTCTAAACCCAATAAATGAAACTAGCCCCTGGTGTATCCTTGGCGTTCAAGACTGAACAAGCCCAATTAGCTTGTGAAGAGCTGTTCCCTGCAGAATCATTTCAGTGTTTGGGCCAGTCCATTGTGAAAATCATTTACTGCTATACCTTATCATCGATGGCTTCTCGTTCAACACAAGAAGCTGCAAAGGTGACCTGGTTTCTTGCCAGAAATTCTTTGTTGATTAACTCTTGTTCTGTCTTTCATTATCCTGCTTCTTCGAATCAGTTTTTCAGTGGAAGGCAAAGAACAAACGTAATTTTTAAGGAAGATGAATACTTCTTGTGCTTTTTTTTTCTTTTTTTTTTTTGGTTTTCATCTCTGTGCTGTCTTCTCATGCTTGCTTTGTGTTTGTTTGATATTCTAGGTGCTTCTGTACGCAACCAGTGCAGTGCATGAATGACAACGACCCTCTGCATTAACACTGGGTCCCAGTATTAACTATAAATGATGGTACCTGCATGGGATTTATACACTGCATCCTCTCTCCTCCTCTACAATGTTACTGCAGATCTCACAAATAGACTGTCAGCTTAATCCCAACCTTCAGATGGAAGATCATAGAACAACAGAAAGGTTTGGGCTGAAAGGGACCTTTGAAGATCATTTAGTCCAGCCCCCTGCAGTGAGCAGGGAGATCTTCAACCACATCAGGTTGCTCAGAGCCCTGTCCAACCTGACCCTGAATGTTTACAGGGATGGGGTATCTACAGCCTCTCTGGACACCCTGTGCCTTATGTAGTCCGAATCTATCTTCTTTTAGTTTAAGGCCACCAGCCCTTGTCCTATTGCTAAAGGCTCTTCTAAATTGTCTGACTCCATCTTTCTTATAAACCTTCTTTAAGTACTGACAGGCTACAATGCAGTCTCCCTGGAGCCTTCTCTTCTTCAGGTTGAAAAACACCAACTCTTTCAGCCAGTCTTTGTAGGAGATGTTTTCCATCCTTCTGATCACTTTTGTGGCTCTCCTCTGGACCTGCTCCAACAGGTCCACGTCTTTCCTGTGCTGGTTGCTCCAGAGTTGGTGCAGTGCTACAGGTGGGGTCTCACCAGAGTGGAGTAGAGGGGGGAGAATCTCCTCCCTCGACTTGCTGGCCACAAGATATTTATTTCTTTTTGGGCTTTGCAATATGGAGGGAAGCAGTGGCTCCCTGTCACCTCCTGAGTCCATAGATAAGAGCTGGCAGATGATGAACTGGTGCAGTTTCTTCTGCAGGTGAATGAATTCACAATGAATGCACAATGAATTCAAGGTCAGCACATCTATGGAGGTTGAGTGGGAGACCTTCCTAGTGGAGCTCCTTCCTTGCAACTCCTTGGCCTCAGGCTGTCAGGTTTCTTGAAGGCAGGTACGTACCCCTGACTCGTCCTTGTGAATCCCCTCTTAATTCAGCTCTGTTTTAAAAGGAAAACTGACAGCCCCTTTTCATGAAGCTTTTGACCTTACAGATGGACTGAGAGACATGAGGAGGAACAGATTCTGCAGAGGTGAGCACAACCTCCTTGGCACCTCTGAGGTGTCCCTTTCAGCCTGGGTTCAAACTGCCAACCTGGAAGACAGGTTGGTGGGACTGAACACTGAAACCTGAACCAGCACTTCCAGAGTTAGACAAAAGTTGAGAAAGGATCTTGAAGAATACCACAATTTCAGGGATGGTCTTCTAAATCCATCTAGCTCCTATTTTAAGTGCCCCTGATGGATTTACCTGAAAAATGTTGTTCAGACTGGGAGTCCATGGCCAGGAAATGGATGTGAACACAAACCCTGCGATTATTTAGCTAAAGTCTGAGTCACTCAGCTGCACACACGGCCTCAGACCAGCAAGCCTGAGCATCCACATCCAGCTCTGTCCTTCTCCTGTTGAGCATTTGTGTTCCTGGTACTCAGCCTGGGTTGAGAAGGTGGTGGCTGTGAGCCTAATGAGAGCCTGTGAGGAGCTCCAGGCAGGGCTGGTTTTGTGGAATTAGTAAGGTGAGAACGACAGAAATAGCCTGTGATATTTTGACAACGACAGCTTTGTGATAGCTGCCAAACCACTCATCTCTTCTGTCGAGTCAGTCACAAATTAGATTTGTGTTGCTCCCTGCAGTGTGCTCTGACTAAATCTGCAATAAAATCAGAGGAAGTGAGCAGAGCAAACGTCAATTGGACCCATCAGCTCATACATCTTCCTGTCTCCTCTGGAAAGGAACGGTCACAGTCAGACAACACTTGCTAAGAGCACACAGGCTTGATGGTGTCATATGGTGTCCGAGCTCTTTTGAACACAATGCTGAGAAATAGTCAGTGTTTAAGAGGTGAGTAACACATCCAAGCAATTAAAGCTGTGTGAACTGGGGTGCCCAAAGGTTATTGCAACCTGCTGGTACACTGAAGCCAAAGACATCACGTCCTACTGACATGCAAAGACAAGTACTTATTAGTTCATTATATCACCTCCCAAGTGCTAAAGATTTGCAGACAGAAGTAATTATGTGCAGGCTTTATTGAAAATCAAGGATCATATACCATGCTGGATTTGATCAGGTGCATCACAGGTAGTACCCTAAAGACCTCAGCCTTTTCTTCACTCTTCCTTATCCTTGTGATTTAGAGTCATAGAATTCATTAAGGTTGGAAAAGCTCTCTAAGCTCATCCAGTCCAAACCTCAGCCCAACCCCACGGTGCCTGCTGAACCCTGGCCCCAAGTGCCACTTCTACACATTTTTTGAACCCCTGCAGGGATGGAGACTCCACCCCTGCCCTGGGCAGCCTCTGCCAGGGCTTCACCACTCTGCCAGGGAAGACATTTTTCCCAATATCCAATCTGAACCACCCCCTCCCCGGTGCAACTTGAGGCCATTTCCTCTCGTCCCATTGCTTGTTCCCTGGGAGAACATTTAGTGATCCAACCACAGATATTCCTATCCCATGATACAGAGATGAGAGCAAACATGGTCTCATGAACATCCATCGCTCGTCACGATGACCCTAACAAAATAATTTGCTAGGAGTAATGGGATGAAAATGAGAGGAGGGCTGGTTAAGATGACTGTCAGGGAAAATCTCCCTGGAGAGCAGATTTACAGGGGAAGAAGTTCTGGGTGGGAGATGATTGAAACTTCCGTTCTTCAGATACAATCTGGGAAAATACTGGAGTTTTCTTGTCAGTGACCAAGCTTAAAAGCCCAGTGAAGTTTGGTCCGAAGGAAATTTTGTTTTTCTTGTTGAAAGCATAGGATCTGAAAAAAAGTATATTTTGGGTCAGTCTGAAGTGATTTTGGTTCAGTCTGGAGTGTTTCCATGGAGAGGCAGAAAATACTGTGTTTCATTTTGCAGTCTGATTTATGTAAGCCTTGATCTTTTGATGCTGGCCACTTTTACTTTCAAAACATGCAGTTTGTCTAAAATAAAACCCACCCAAAATCTTCTTGCGTTTCCATAGCAGAGCATTTTTGTTTAGTGTCTCAGTGGAACACATCCGTTTTAATTTTCTCCATTTCTTTATGTCCAGAACACTAAGAGAACCTGGGCAACAATGAAATGTCTTATTCATTCTGAATCTAAATTTTTGCAACAGTTGGCCAGTTAATTGCATCCTTTCTTTTGGTTCTGTTTTACTTGAGATGCTTAAATGAATCCCAGACAGAGCTGAGCAGGTTTCTGGTGCAGAGAAGCTCCAGTCTGGTAAATGAAAAGAAAGGAAGACAGAATCAAAAACTATGATGAGATTTTCCTTATCTTGAACACCTCCAGGGATGGGGCAGCCACCACTGCTCTGGACAACCTGGGACAGGGCCTCCCCACCCTCATTGTGAAACATTTCTCCCTCAGATCTCATCTCAATCTCCCCTCTTTCAGCTGAAAACTCTTCCCCCTCATCCTATCCCTGCACTCCCTGATCAAGAGCCCCTCCCCAGCTTTCCTGGAGCCCCTTTCAGTACTAAATCCCACCTAAAATTTTCTCATCCAATCTACAAAACTAATCCCTGATAAGGAGGGGTTCACAGCCCCGACAGGTGATTCAGCCCATCTGTGCTGGCTGCCCACGATAGCGGGTGATGAACTGTCTCCCACCCAGCCTGCCCATCTTCAAGGACACGTCTTGGCTTAGCCTGCAGAAAGTTGGAAGTGCTGAATCCCCTGCAACCACAGCAACAGACACATGCTAATTCTCTTGGAATATATATTTTTCATAAATCTCATTTTCAGTGTTTGCAGCTCAGGCTCTTTCCCAAATAAAGCAGCCAGTGATTGAGCCTGGGTTTATTGCTTCCACAATTGAAATTACAGCTATTATCACCATCTACAACCTGCAATTATCCTCAGCTTGCATATTTCATGGCTTTATCAAAACAGACTTTGCGCTGATGGAAGGTGATAGACTTGCAGCCTTGGAAAGTCTTTGCTCTGCACAGCAGATGCACCACGGGAGAGCAGAAAGAGAGCCTCTGCTCCAGCCCCCACACTCACTTTCCAAGGTGCAGCTGTGTGGTTGCTCACCAGCACTCAGGGACACAGAGAGCATCATATTGGTAAGCAGTAGCCACGGTGGTGGATCTCAGCTGCTTCTCCCCAGTTTCTTCTACCTTACTCTGCCCTCGTGCAGGCTGGGCTGGGGGAAACCTCTGCTTCACAGAAACATAGAATCATAGAATGTCCTGAATTGGAAGGGACCCACAAGGACCATTGAGTCCAACTCTTGCACAGGACAACCCCAACATTCACCTCATGGGGCTGAAGGTGTTGGCCAAATGCTTCTGGAATATTGTCAGGCTGTGACTGCTTCCCTGGGGAGCTGTTCCAGTGCTTCACCACCCCCTGGGGGAAGAACCTTTTCCTGATGTCCAACCTAACCCTCCCCTGACACATCTTCCTGCCATTCCCTCGGGTCCAGAGGGAAGAGCTCAGCCCCTGCTCCTCCTCCTCCCCTTGTAAGGAAGCTGCAGACTGTGCTCTTCATGCATGCGGTCCTGCTGTTTTACTCAACCAGGGCTTTTCCATCTACCACAGGGCTTGATTTCTCCTCTTCTAAAGACTAGATCTCCAAATTGCCCTCCTTGACTCTTCTGCCAGTCTGCTGTCAAGCTGGATTACCTGGGAGATAGATACCTTCTATTCCACACAGTAATTACATACAAACAATGTTTCCCCAGGCTGAGAACAGCTCAGTTGTAGTTTCTGTGAAGGAAAAAGCACAGGCAAGGCTGTTCAGAAGCATAAAACCCATCTGCATCCACTGCATGTATCCATACCAACTGCAGAGCACGCAAGCCCGAGGTCCCACACTTTCCAGAAGCATTGGATGCAGCTTTTGTGAAGTTAATTTTTTCTGATGTGGGAAGTGAAACTCTTCCCACAACAAGTGTTTTATCAGACCCTGCTCTGAGACGTGTACACATGTATTTCTGGCCAGAAAGTCTGAGGCAGAAATGGGAATGCACTCAGAATAACAAGATGATACTGCTAAAAGGCTTGATTCAAAGCCATGCTCATAGAGCAAAATGTGTTCCCAGCCAAGCACGGTGGGACAGGGTTCTGAAGCACAAGAAAAGCTTTTCCATTTTAGAGAAAGGGAAATGTAGAGATGGCTGCTTCCCTTAAGATTAATTCTGAAAAAAATGCCTTCCAGTGCTTCTCCATCAGTGCTATTTGTGTTTTTTGATTTTGTGTGCGTTACTGATGGGTCCTCACTGGTTTTTTGTAAAGCATCCTGGCTGTATGAATTCATAGCACATCCTCTGTGAGCCCAGCACACTTCCCTGCACTTAGCATGTCTAAAATTGTCCAAGGGCCTTGATTAATAGAATTGGGCAATTCTATTAAATAGAGAAATGCCAGTGGGACTGAACTGAGACGGGGAATGGGGTTAACCTGAGATGGATGCTGCCATGCAAAGAAGTCGCAGCCATGAAGGCAGAGCTCCTGCCACAGCCACTGTCCCACCTCTGAGCCATTTGTGTGCACTCATGCAGATGGTCCTTGCCCAGCAGCTCTGGCAAGAAGTGCTTGGAGTGATGCTTGCACCAATTTAGTGTGAATCCCCCAACTGCTCAAACTTCTGCTGTCCCTTGGCAGTTGTGCTATGGATTGAGCCGTCCCACCCTTGGTTTGTTTCGGATGGATGTAGGAGGGGTCATGGATAAGGAGATGACAAGCCCTGCAGGAGGAAGGCTGCTGTGTCAGGTAACACCCAGCAGATGCTTCTGTGACTCTGTACCATGGTTCCTCAGAAGGGAAAGAGGGAGACCTCTTTCCTGCTTCAGAGAGTGTGGGTATTTTCACCAGCTGCCACTGCCTGCTGTTAGTATGCCTGTAGTGTCAGCACTGCAATCCCAGAGACTTCAGTGTAGGTGTATTTGCTGCCTCAGATGTTTTGAGACTTTTTTTTTGCCTGAAGACTTGGATAGAGACATCAAATGTAGGTGCAAAATCCAAATCTGCAACTCTACTTATAGCAAAAACCTTAAGAGTGTTCTGATCCTTTTCAGTTGCCTGAAATTCGTCGGGTTTGTTTGTTTCTTTCCTACCTTAACATTTTGTATTTGCTCAAAGTTCTTATAAAAAATATCCTCTTTCATTTCCCTTGAAAGGTTACCCAGCTACTTACTGGAGTTTGGGTAGTGCAGGGCATCTTCCCAACCACCTGACCAATCCTTTCATAGAAGATCTATCACGATTCAGTGGGCTAAGAACTGGAAAATGACTCAGTTCAGTCCCAGGAGTGTCCTGGCCCCATTTCATAGGATCTTAGAAGGGTTTGAATTGGAAGGAACTCTAAAGCCGATCTTGTTCCAACTCCTGCCATGGGCAGGGACACCTCCCACTGGATCAGAGAGTTCAAAGCCCCATCCAGCCTGGCCTTCAACATCTCCAGGGATGGGGCAGCCACCACTGCTCTGGGCAACTTGGGACAGGGCCTCCTCACCCTCACAGGAAAACATTTCTTCCCCACATCTCATCTCAATCTCCCCTCATTCAACTGAAAACCCTTCCCCCTCATCCTGTCCCTGCACTCCCTGATCAAGAGCCCCTCCCCAGCTTTCCTGGAGCCCCTTTCAGTCCTGGGAGGCTGCTCTAAGGTCTCTCTGGAGCCTTCTTTTCTCCAGGCTGAACAGCCCCAACTCTCTCACCCTGTCCTCGTACAGGAGGTGCTCCAGCCCTCGGATCATCTCCGTGGCCTCCTCTGGACTCACTCCAACAGCTCCAGGTCCTTCCTGTGCTGAGGACTCCAGAACTGAACGCAGGGCTCCAGGTGAATTTCATGAGACACTTCAAATAACAAAGTGCCCAGTGCTAGTACAGGAGTCCCTTCCTGTAATAGATTTCCTCCAAACAAACTCAGTCTCATCCCACAACCTATTTTTCAAGTCAGTTTTAGGGGTCCAGCTTCCACAAAATAGGAAAAAAGTCCTTATTTCCTCCCTCCACATGACTCTCCCTGCTTTCCCCCACACTTTCTTTTAAAGATGTTCAAGCAGAACTTTCTTTCCAGGTAGTACAATTCATCTACCTCACAATGAAACAAGAGTCTGAAACAACACTTTAGTGGAGTCTTCTGGCATGAGGACAACCAATGAAACAGCTCTGCCTTTCCTGGCAGTACCATTAGTGCCATCTGCTACTACTGGGGTTGAATTAAAATTTAACATTTTTGGACTCTGGGCAAGTTTCTAAATGGAAAAGGCAACACAACCCAACAGACTGTCTTCATGAGGATCAGTGACACCTCAGGTGAGTGAACTTCACTGTAGGAAGGAACCAATCTAAAATGTTTTTCTCTAATCTGCATTTCAAAGTAACTGTTTGGTGAAAGATTCAGCTTGTTGAGAGTGAACAGACAAACAAATAGTGTTGAGAAGATAAACCACTTTCCTTCCATTAGCAGATTAAATTGCTCTCTCCAATTGAATTCCATTTTCTACTTAATTCAAAGCAGACCTTTCAGTTGCTGGAGTGATCTGTCTCTCTACTGAATTTCCTGTTCCTGCAGGTGGACTTTGGTTTGGTGGCCTGGTTGTTCCACTTAAGACAAAATATTTAATCTGGAGTCTAGGGTAACCCTGCATTTCAGACAAATGTGGTGGTAGTGGAGATACTTGCTTTCCATTTTCATTCCAGGGAGTAAAACACAGATTCCCCATCAAACATAGAATCAGAGAATGGTTTGGGTTGGAAAGGACCTTAAAGTCTATCCAGTTCCACCCTCCTGCCATGGGCAGGGACACCTCTCACTGGAACAGGGGGCTCAAAGCCTCATTGTCCCCTGTGTGGGGGACAGAGGAGTGCTGAGACACAGCTGCAGACCATGCTGATGCTGAAGGTAATGAGCTGCTGAGTGTAAAAAGAAGCTATACCATTGGTTTCTAAGCTGCAGGTGCCTTTCCTCCAAAATGGCCCAAACTGGAATAAAAAATTTGGTTTTAATCACTGAAGTGGAATTGTTTCCTTTTTCTTTTTTGACAAGGAAACTTGAAAAGAAATCTGCTTTGGTTTGGATCAAATTGATTTTTTTTCACTTTTTAACTTGGTAAGTGGACTAAAAATGAATTATTCAACCAGTCCTACTCCCAACACACCTCCAAGGAGTGGAAACTGTTGGTTTCGTTCAGGTGCTCAGCAACCTGAGCAAGTGAACGCTGGGGTAATAAGCTGTCCCATTGCCTTAGCTCACTCTTCCAGTGTCACCTGCTGAAACTCAGCCAGGGCTGCAGGAGAGACCCCGAGGTGTTTTGCTTCAGGCTGTGCCTGCTGAGTGAATCTGGTCAACAAGATGTCTAGTGAGGAGCCAAACTCATTGCGTGGCAATGGCACGAGGAGCTGGCAGCCAGGTTTAAGGAGAACATAAAGCACCCTTGCTGCAGACTGCAAATCCTGGTGCCTCCTTTGACCTCTTTTAACCCTGTCTCTGCTTGAAGCTTCCTGAGCTTTAATCAAAATGAAAAGGCTGCCTCATAAAACAGCTGGAATAAAAACCTGACAGGAAAATAATAAAAATATCAAGTGCTGAGAACAGGTGGGGGGCAACCAAGTGAGCTCTGTCAAACACAGCACAGTCAGAGCAAGTGTCTGTGGGCTCTTGTATGGTATTAAAACTGTCCATCTTAACAACAGACGCTTAGAGTTCCTGTCTCAGTGGGTCTCCAGGGCACAACGGAGGGCTCTCTTCTCTATTTTCTTCAAAAACTGCCAGAGGTGGCTGAGCAAGCGATTAAATTCTGCAGCAGGACTGTCAGGGCAAAGAGCAACCCTGTGGTGGCTGAGCGTGGTCAAACAATGCTAACTGGGATGGAGATGCAACGGGGACAGCAGACAGGAGCTCATGCTTCTTATTGCATCTTGTTGAGGTTTCAGTTGATGTCTCAAGACCCCAAACTGGATTTGAAACTTCTCCCAAGCAACAAGTGATTGGATGAGAGGATATGGCCTCAAGTTGTGCCAGCAGAGGTTTAGATTGGATATTAGAGTAAAAATCTTTACTGGCAAAGCGTGAAGCCCTGGCAGAGGCTGCCCAGGGCAGTGGTGGAGTCTCCATCCCTGCAGGGGTTCAAAATACATGTGGCACCTGGGGACAGGGTTCAGCAGGCATGGGTGGGGTTGGGCTGACAGTTGGACTGGATGAGCTGAGAGGGCTTTTCCAACCTCAGTGATTCTGTGGCTGGATCAGCTTAGAGATCTTTCCCAACCTTAATGATTTCACAATTCTATGAAACAGTTGCCAGAAGGGGTAAATGGGCTCTGACTAAGGAGGTGTTCAGTGCCACAGCCTCCTCTGCCTCTTCTTCTGTGGTGGCAGCTCTTCCCACACACCTGCTGGCTGTCATGAGAACCAGAGTCCACCAAAGGGCCAAGAGGAAGATAACAGGATGGCCACATCTTCCAAACAGTGTAAGACCTGGGACCATTCAACCTGGGGAAGGGAAAGGTTGAGGAGATCTTAACAATGTGTATAGGTACCTGATAGGAGACTCTGAAGAAAATGGTGTCAGCTCTTCCTGGTGATGCGCAGTGGCAAGATCAGAGACGACAGCCAAAAACTGAAATACAGGAAACTCCAGTTACATTTGAGGAAGAAGTTTTTTGTTTTGAAGGTGAGCAAGCACTGGAACAGCTTGTCCAGAGATGCTGTGAAATTTCCATCCTTGGTCATAGAACAATAGAATAGAATTTTAGAATGGCTTGGGTCAGAATGGACCTTAAGGCCCATCAACTTTCAACCCCCTGCCATGAGCAGGGACACCTCCCACTGGATCAGAGGGTTCAAAGAGCCATCCAACCTGGCCTTGAACACCTCCAGGGATGGGGCAGCCACCACTGCTCTGGGCAACCTGGGACAGGGGCTCCCCACCCTCACAGCAAAACATTTCTTCCTAAGATCACATCTCAATCTCCCCTCTTTCAGCTGAAAACCATTACTCTTGTCCTGTCCCTGCACTCTCTGGTCAAGAGCCCCTCCCCAGCTTTCCTGGAGCCCCTTTCAGTACTGGGAGGCTGCTCTAAGGTCTCCCCAGAGCCTTCTCTTCTCCAGGCTGAACAACCCCAACTCTCTCAGCCTGTCCTTGTACAGGAGGTGCTCCAGCCCTCGGATCATCTCCGTGGCCTCCTCTGGACTCGCTTCAACAGCTCCAAGTCCTTCCTGTGCTGAGGACTCTAGAACTGTACACAGGATTCCAGGTGGAGTCTCATGAGAGTGGAATAGAGGAGGAGAATCCCCTCCCTCACCGTGCTGGTCCCAGTTCTCTGGGTGCAGCAGGAAAATCAATTTAAATCCTCCTAAACACCTCCTGGTTAAAAAAAAAAAATAAAATCCTCCTCATCTCAAGATGTGATGGAAGGAAACTACTCTGTTTCTTTCCCACTTTGCCAATGTTTATCTTTTTAATAAGAGCTGTGTTTGTGGCTAAGTAATCTGTCACATATTTCTTTTTTTCTTAGCTCACACTTCAATGTCTGCAATAACTCATAAACACAACTCAAGATTAGGCTGTTTTAATTAGCCCTGCCATAAAAAGAAAAGCTTTTAGTGTCTTGAGAAATAAATAAACATGTACATATTGCTCTATCAGAAAGAGGGTCTCTGCATCACCAGCTTTATTACTGTTTACTAATATAAACGATGCAGTGGGGAAAGTCCCCCTCCAATGTGCAGAACCAGCCTCTAATAACTGGCAACCTTTTAATGATCCATTTAGCTGCACAGTATAGAGAAAAAGCAAAAGGCTTCTGGGGATCTACTGCAATATTTCTATTCACTCACGGCTTCAAATGAAAGATCTCTGTAGTGCTGCAAGCCCTTTTGTAAACAGAAGATTGACTGAACTTGTTTATTGATGATTTTGAAGATAAAATTATGATATATCTATGGCAAAATTATGATCTATCTATCTCTATCCCCTGTTACATAAGCTGGTAGTTAGTGCATATTCATTCTCATTTCCTGTTAATTTGGAGTCCATGGTGTCTACCAAAATTAATATTAGCATCGAATATACAAATGATGATAAATAGTCCAGTGTTCAGAGTATTTCATTTCTTTATATTCCAAAATAAGCACTGTGTCACCTTTCTTACCTTTACAATAATCAAGCAAATGATAATGAAGATGATCCAAGGGCTGGAGCACCTCCCGAACGAGGACAGGCTGGGAGTGCTGGGGTTGTCCAGCCTGGAGAAGAGAAGGCTGTGGGGAGACCTTAGAGCAGCCTCCCAGTACTGAAAGGGGCTCCAGGAAAGCTGGGGAGAGGCTCTTGATCAGGGACTGCAGGGACAGGACAATAGGAATGGTTTTAAGATGAAAGAGGGGAGATTGAGATGTGATCTTGGGAAGAAGTTCTTCACAATAAGGGTGGGGAGGCCCTGTCCCAGGTTGCCCAGGGAGGTTGTGGCAGCCCCATCCCTGGAGGTGTTGAAGGCCAGGCTGGATGGGGCTTTGAGCCCCCTGATCCAGTGGGAGGTGTCCCTGCCCATGGCAGGGGGGTGGAACTGGATGGGCTTTGAAATCCCTTCCAGCCCAAAGCATTCCATGATTCTATGAAAACAATTTTGTAATGCATAACATAGTTTGTCATTTCCAGAATGTTAATCCTCAATGATAAAGAAAACCATACCCACTCCTTATTAATGAAGCTCCTCAGATGAAGGAGATCTCATGCACTGCTGGCAGAATACATCTTCTTTTGCCCTACCAAGAGTTTCCATTTTACCTGTAAGTGAAGCCTGACAAAGAAGTGATTCATTCATTACCTCAATCACAAGATCAATATTAATGATTACTGATAATGCTCTAATGTACGTCTGTCTATGCAGCAGTTACCTTGTATTTTCTGTATTTTTGTTTTCCTCATGCAAAATTTCAATATTTTTTCTCTTACAAGTTCCATGATAATTACATAAAAATGATATACAAAAATAATTGATAATTATACTCTAAAAATTCTAATGCCATGATTTTAGCATTTGCATTTGCTCCTTTTGCATACTGACTTATATCTGATTATCCACCTCAAGCAAATGAGGACCTACTTCCATACAAATTCTGGTAAGACTTATGGAAATTACTGTTATATTTAGTGATCTATGGGAGAGGGTTGGAAAAACATAAAGCTTCTTACTTTTTAGGGGCGTATTTTGACTTGCTGAGGTCACCCATGTGTCACAGTAATTACACCATGACTGAGTCACTGCAATTGGCCGCCCTGCCTGGCCTCCAGCCCTGGGTACACCAGGCCAATGGACCACATAGATCTATCTTGGCCAGTCGGTGCTCAACTGTGACAAATCCTTATATTGAGAAAAGATTGACAGCACAGGGTTATCACAGAGCCACAGAACCACGGAATGGTTTGGGTTGGAAAGCAAATCAAAGCCCAACCAGTTCCACCCCCTGCCATGGGCAGGGACACCTCCCACTGGATCAGGGGGCTCCAATCCCCATCCAACCTGGCCTTGAACACGTCCAAGGATGGCACAGCCACCACCTCCCCGGGCAACCTGGGCCAGGGCCTCCCCACCCTCACAGCAAAACATTCCTCCCTAAGATCTCATCTCAATCTCCTCTCTTCAGATGAAAACTGTTCCCCCTCACCCTGTCCCTGCACTCCCTGATCAAGAGCCCCTCCCCAGCTGTCTTGTAGTGTATTTCAACACCGGAAGGTTATCTCATCTCTAGACTCTCTAAACACACATTTCAGCTGTATAATTATGTCTCAGCTGAAATAGGAACAATTTCTGAGAACTGCACTCCGAGAATATAATCGGCCTCTTGGTTCTCAGGATAATAAGTGTCACGATTCAGCCCCAGCCTGGTCTGAATTGGCAGCCAAAGTGGGAGTTGTGCCCCAGTTCCCTTCTCCTTGACCAAGGAAAGAGAAAAGGGAAATGAGAAAACCAGATTTCTGGGTTGGAAAGTAAAACTAAAACAACTTAATGAAACAATAACAATATTAAAGAAAATACTATTAATAAGAAAATAATAAAACATTAAAAAAATATGAAATTTTCCCCCACCCTCACGTTCTGCACCACCACAGATGCTGCAGAGCAGGCACAGGGAAAGATCCTGGGCTGGTGTGAGTGACAGGAGGGAGCTGGACTCAGGAACTGGATTCGGGAATGCAAAAAGACAGACAAGGTCCTCAGTGGACATCAGCCATCAAAGATGAGGTCTTGACCCGTGTGATCAGTTTGAAACCAAGAATGATGTGTCTGGGATGAATATTGGGAAAAGTCCTAGAGGTCTTTTTGAACCTTAAAGATTTCTATTCTATTCCATCCCATCCTGTCCCATCCCGCCCCATTCCATCCCATTCCATTCCATTCCATTCCATCCCATTCCATCCCATTCCATCCCATTCCATTCCATTCCATTCCATTCCATTCCATTCCATTCCATTCCATTCCATTCCATTCCATTCCATTCCATTCCATTCCATTCCATTCCATTCCATTCCATCCCTCTGTTGATCAGTTTGGGGTCACCTCTCCTGTTCGCTCCTCCCTGCAGATGTGACTCTTTCCCTTACAGCTCCACCAGCTCCAGGATGACCTTGGTTTCTATAGGAATAAGTTCAAGCAATGGTCTTTCTGCATCCTTGTGCCCCATGTTGTCACTGCCAGGGAGAAACCCTGTCTGAAACACACCTGATAACTTTCAGAAAATGAAATTACTTAGACAAAACTCAGCTGAAAAATTCAAAAACTGATTCTACTTCAGCACAAATCCAGACACTTTGTGGATGTTGTTTCTCAGTATCAGAGATTAAGTATGCTGAGCTTGATCCCAAAGTTTAGGAAATGTGGCTTTCAAGGAAGATATTTGCAGGCCAGCTCCAGAGCCCTTTCTGCAGCCAAGGATGGAGATTTTTGGAACACCAGGCTCTAACATTCAGGTCTTGTCAGGGCAATGTGACCTTGTAGGATGCCTCGAAGCCCTGTCCTGCCCATTAGACTCACTAAATACTTGCAGAATGTCCAGGTAGGCTGAGCATTTGCTGATTTGTGTCCAGGGATCTGTCCAAGAGACTTTTCTTCTCCCTTTCCTCTGCTTGACTGACAAGTGCACAAGTGAAGCCCAGGGATAGTAACATCTGACAGGCAAAGTCTCAAACACAAAGCCATATCTATGATTTTTAGTGCAAGTGCACAACACAGAAAGAGAAGATCCTTTCCCCTAACTTTATGATTAGTTTCTATTGAAAGACAAGGTTCCTCCAGGCTGAATTCCACACTGAGAGGAAGATTTAATCAATGATGGGACTGCCTGCTCTCCAGGCCTTGACTGATTGAAATGGCCTTCATATAACTCATGTAACAAATGAAGTAAGGGTCATCTCTTGTAAGCAGAAATAAACAATCCCCTCAAGGAACAAATCAAAACCATCAGGGACTGGCCTTTAAAACAAGGGACAAGAATCACAGAATGACCTGAGTTGAAAGGGACCCAAAAGGATCATCGAGTCCCACTCCTGTCCCTACACAGGACACTCCCAACACTCACACCATGGTGCTGAGGGAATTGTCCAAATGCTTCTGGAATGCTGGCAGAGTGGGTGACCTGACTGCTTCCCTGGGGAGCTGTTCCAGTGCTCCACCAACTGCTGGGGGAAGGACATCATCTTCCTACTGTCTAATCTAACCCTCCCCTGGCACATCTTCCTGCCATTCCCTCGAGTCCTATCATAGGTTGCAAGAGAGAAGAGCTCAGCACCTGTTTCATCCCCCTCCCTTGTGAGAAGGCAGCAAACAGCTCTGAGACCCCCTCTCCATCTCCTCTTCTCCAGGCTGAACAAGGGACTTCAGCCCCTCCTTATATGATTTCTCCTCTAGAACCTTCACCAATTTTATGGCCTCCTCTGGACACTCTCCAGTAGTTTGATGTCCTTTTTATATTATGGCATCCCAAACTGAACACAACATTCCAGGTGGGGCCTCATCAGTGCAGAGCAGAGCGGGACAATCCCCTCTCTCCTGGCTGGTGATGCTGTGCTGGATGCCCCCCAGGACACGGTTGCTACCAGGGCACTGCTGGCTCGTGGTTAACTTGCTGTCAAATAAGAAGCCAGCACAACCATCACTTGAACGATGCCAGGCGGTTCCCATGAGGACTGGTCTGTGTGAATGTCTTCTGCTTTCCCCTCTACTAGTTGGGGCAGGCAACTGGTAAAAGACACAGTGTCAGGGCCAACTTCTTCCCAGCCACCATGTGGACATTGCTGGAGTGACCTGGCCACCTGCTGTGTGGATGCAAAAGGGCTGTCTTTAGGGACTGTCCTGCCCTGCACACACCTGTAGGCTTCCTGCCACCCCAACTCCTTCTGGCTCCTGCCTTCAGGGGCACCAAAACCTGTGTGGCTACCTGGACTCACCTCCAGGCCCAGAGAATTAGGAGGAAGCAGCCTTGGTGGGTTTATGCCAACAGAGAAAGCAGTAGGAGAGAAGCGTGGCTGGAACAGCCCAGCTTGACCAGAGCTGTCACTCACTTAAACAGTGGGTGTAGTAATGGATGAAAGGAGGCTGAATATGGAGTTATTAGGCATGCTGGGTGTTTGTCTTGGCAGCCACCTTAAAATTAAGTCTGTCTTTCTGGTGAGAGACATCCCAGGAAGAATCTCCCAGCATTCCATGACCCTGAGTCAAAGCTGGTTCAAGGAGCCATTTCACATTGGAGTCGAAGCCATAAACACCAATTGCTATCAGATCAACCTCCCCCTTATTCTGGAATCCAGCTCATGATCCCAACCTGACTTTTCCCTGTGTCACACACAATGAGAAAACACCAGGCTAGGACAGAGCGTCTTCCTACCATCAGGACAAAAGCTGGAACATGAAAGCCAATGATTTCATTTGATGTGATTCAGATGAATTTCTTATTGTCTGATTCCTACTGAGAAGTACGATTCCAAGAGCTGCTTTGTCCCTCATCTTGATGCAGTGAGCTCCCATGGCTTAAAGCACCTTTTGAATAAACAAACCATATTTCTGCTTTTTCATTTCTCAGTGCAGTTACTTCTTGCTCTGACTTCTTTCTGCCAGGAGAGTTGATGACTCTGATTACCTGTTTCATCTTCTCCAGAGCATTTGTTGCTCTACATCCTGGTGCATGTCTACAGGTCCCTGCTTTGAACTGCAATGTCAGGTTTCTAATTAACTTGTTTTCTTTCTCTGGACCTTTCTATCATGGTCTTATCTGTGAATCTGGAATTGGGGAGCCTCTGAACACTTGTGTTGGCCAGTTTGGGGACAGTGGCAATGGTTCACAGATGGCTCATAAACCATGGATAGCAAAGAGAAGAAATGGAAGGGAAAGCAAATGTGTTTGGGTTCAAAGAGGACTGTGAATTATGTTCAACATGTAATAAATGCAGCAGCTTATCAGAAAGGTTCAACTCATTTTCCTTTCTCCCTGACTCTCCAGAATAGATTCCAAGTTTCCATTACAGCTCTGTTTATGCTGGGTTATGTTCCAGGCCATAAATTGAACCCCTTCCTGTCCACCTGAGCTGCTGTTCTGTTCTCAGAGAGATTAGGGTGTGAGGAGAAATGTACCCTCCAATTTGTTCCTTGTCTAAAATTGCTTTTATGCTGAATGCAATACATTCCAGGATAGAAAAGCTCCTGCAAGAGCCTGACTCTCCTAACACATTACCTCAGAAGGAAGTAAGGAGAATAAAACGAGCTCTGCAGTCTTTTCTGATCACAAGTAGGCAGTGGAGTCACTAGGGATAGCAAATGTTTCGGGCAGGGGTCTCTTGGCCTTGGAATATCTGCGAGGCTGACACTTCTTTGTTCACCTCCTTTTCTTAAGGTAGGAAAAAATAAATGCTTCTACACTCTAGATAGAATCATAGAATCAAAGAATCATTAAGGATGGAAAAGCCCTCAATGTCCTTCTTGGGGTGAGGGGCCCAAAACTGAACCCAAGATTTGAGATGTGCCTTCACCAGTGCCGAGTTCAGGGGGACGATCCCTCCCCTGCTTCTGGACAGAGACACTGCAGATTTTCACCTTTAGTTTCTCCCTACTCAGGGTTACCTGGACCACATTTTTGCACTGCCAGGACTCATGAATACAAGCCGACCACTCAAAAGGATCCCCAGTTGCCCTGGGATAGAAATATAGACGAGTGAGTTATGTCTGAGGGCACAGGAATGGCACAGACTGGCATTCAGACTGGAAAAAGGAAAATGGACAGCGTTCCCTGGCCTTACCTGATGGTGGTGTCACCCTGTCAGTTCACAATTGTCTTGGATGAACATGCAAATCATGACATGCAAGAGAGGAACAACCACAGGGACAGAGTCAGCAGGGTCTGTGTCTTCTTCCATCAGGTTTTGGAGTATGGGGATCAATGAGGATGCTCAGATTCACGGTAAGAGTCACTGGGGGATTTATTCCTGCTAATTTTTAGTGTTCCTGTCTGATCACATCTGTGTGGGCTCCCTTTACAGCAGCTGGAGAGAAAGTGGCACTTTCAGGTGCAGTTTCCTGACCTACTTTAGGACTTTAGGACAAGATGAATGGTGGCTTGGGCTCTGCTGCTTATCCTGATGAGAGCTCAGCAACTGCAGAGGGACACGAGTGCAGCCAGATGAATCCCCCCCCCGGTAACTGCAGGCTGCAGGGGACACCACAGGCTGACAAATAGCTAGACAGATGGTTAGATTTTCACCATTTTCTCAGAGTTATTACTTCATATTTTCAGCAGGCAGCATAGGTTACACCTGCTTCACATCGGTGTGTGTTGTTTACAGCCATAATGGATTAAATTTTAGCTTCAAATCTGTTGTATAAGAGCTACATCACAGCAATGGCCAGGAAATATTACAGAACCATCAGCTGCATTGTGACCATGGCTGAAATTCAGCCATCCTTGGAGCAAAACTATTTGACATTGCACAAAGCTGTGGTGTGGGAAGCAAATGAAGAAATAATTATTTCTTAATAATGTCCTCTGCTCAAGCTTTAGAAGAGTTCAGGTGGGCTGTGTGTAATTACCTTCACTGGTATTTGACCAGAATTTTCTTTCAGGGCAAGAAAGCTGATTTATACAGAAACCAAGACATTAGCTTGATGCTTCATTCCAAATGAAATAGTTGAGATCACATCTCTGCCATTGCCAGGAGAAACAGGAGAGGATTTTGCTCCCAGCACTCGAATTAGTCTAGAATGCAAGTACAAAGGGGGGCAGTTCTGCAGAGTTGTGGACACAAACATCCAGCAAACATAGCAGCTTGAGGAGCTGAGAGCCAAACAGCTCCATCTCTGCATGGGCCAACGGGGCCAGCAAGGAGCAAGTGCAGATGGAGAGTGTGTGGGACTCCCCAGTGTGCACAGTGGGAGCAGAAGGGGCTGCACCACACGTGGTGGGTGGAAGGGTTATAGTGGAAATAAGTGGGGATGAGGGTAACCAAACACTGGCACACAGAGGGTTATGGGGAGCCATATGTCTCAGAGCAGGGTGCTCTTCATCTCCATCCTTGGAGGTACTCAGCACGAACAACAGTGCAAAGCCCTGAGCAGCCTGGTGTTGGCCCTGCTTTGACAAGTTGAAAAGGAGACTCTCAGAGGCCTCTTCTGATCTCAGATCCTTCCTCCTGCTCTGAGATGGGATCTAAGAAGTGCCATGGGCTCTCCCCAGCTGGAGGATCAGAGCAAATATCAGCCAATGGGGCAAGAAGGACTCTGCAGACATAAAGACGTGGGGTCATCACCCAGGCAGAGGTTGATAACCCAGAGAAGCAGCGAAGCCACATGTGTGGTGGCAAACACACACCATCAGGGCAGAGAGGAACATGATGAAAAGGCTCAGAGCAGCCAGGAATATCAGGGACAATTCAAAGATAAGGATTACACTTTCTGTTTGGATGGGCAGCTCAGCTGCTGTTTGTCCTTTCCCTGAGGTGTCCCTCTGACAGCATAGGGAAAACAGGTGTGTAAAATTATGGTTTGCTGTTGAATGATTGTTTCTCCCTGGAATGTTCCCAGGATGTCAGGATTGTGAGTGTTGTGAAGATGTGAGTCCCTCCTGTAGTACCTGTCATCTTCCAACAAGCTTTGAACATGGATAACAAGCTATGTCCATTTTTATTAGTGTCTCTCAGGCCTTTCTCACCAAGGGCAAGAGTTCAGGGAATCGTGTCTGTCATTGCTGAAAACCACCAGTGTCAAAAAGAGAACACATCTTTAGATCAAGTCCATGTTACAACTGTGGCAGGAGCTCCTAACGACCCAACACAGCCAGGACCATTGTGTGGCAAGGTTCAAGATCCTAAGGAGATACATTCTTCTTTTATCCTATTGCCAATTGTCCCTATTCTATAGACAGGAACTGCAGCAGAGAGATCTTCAGGCATGGTTGCACAATAAATGCAGTGCTCAGATAATTTCTTTGCTTTAAGGGCCATTGTGTGATTTTGGAGCTCAGCTTGTCCAAGGATGCCACCCACTCCACCTGTGTAACACTACAGCTGCCTCTAGACACCCAACTGGGACATCCAGGGACAGCAGAGCTGCATCACTTCAAAGCCCTGCCCAGAAGGGCTTGTGATCAGATCCTTAGTCAAGCAGCCCTGGCTTTTACCACACACGAAAGAGCTTCCTT
The DNA here is from genome assembly GCA_033558185.1 of Dromococcyx pavoninus. Taxonomy (NCBI): domain Eukaryota; kingdom Metazoa; phylum Chordata; class Aves; order Cuculiformes; family Neomorphidae; genus Dromococcyx; species Dromococcyx pavoninus. Next base: position 634,058 of record JAUMJL010000224.1, on the reverse strand, counting down.
TAAACAGTGAGGTGAGTGCACACGCTGGTGCCAACTGACTTCTCTAACAAGTGCTGTCAGCGTTGCCAGGTTTGTGTTCACTGGACAACTTGTGCTCTCACTTCCCCACCAGCCACAGAATCACTGAGGTTGGAAAAGCCCTCTCAGCTCATCCAAGTCCAACCATCAGCCCAACCCCACCGTGCCTGCTGAAACCTGTCCCCAGGTGCCACAGTCACACGTGTTTGAACCCCTCCAGGGATGGAGACTCCACCACTGCCCTGGGCAGCCTCTGCCAGGGCTTCACCACTCTGTCAGCAAAGGATTTGTCCCCAATATGCAATCTAAACATCCCCTGGTGCAACTTGAGGCCATTTCCTCTCATGCCATCCCTTGTTCCTTGGGAGAAGAGCCCAGCACTCACCTTGTTTTACTTCAGCTGGTTACAGCGTAGAGTTCTGCATCTGAGCTCATCAATATAGGCTCCTATAAGGAGTTATGGAGAGAAAGAAACGTTGCTGGAGTCATTCATCTGCGTTCTGGAGATCTGATCGTGCCCTAGAAAGTGTCTGTTTCTCTCTCTCAGTGCTCCAAAGTCTGTTGTTCATTTCCCAGCACACCTTTTAGCAGCAGCCGGTCGCTCTGGGCGTGCTCTGAGTGCTCTGGTAACTGTGCAGAAACACCTGATGCATGAGCAGCTGAGAAGTATTGGAGACTCCACCAGTGCCCTCCATAGCCTCTTCCAGTGCTTGACCATCACTGAGAGCCTCATTGCTACTTTAGTGGGAAAAGGAGGGGAGAGAGAATGGCTGTACAAGGTCATATGAAGTCCACCTATCCCAAAATCCCACCCTCCAACAACAATCACTTACACGGGTAAGAGATCCACGTTCCATTGCTGGTCCTGCCCTCTGCAGTCTCCCATGAGCCAATCTGAGCCAAAAGAACAAAGGCTTTTTCTAATTCTTTTTCTTTTAAAGCCTAATAAGAAGCAGCTGACCCTATTTATCTCATTCGTAAGGAAACTGTCATCTGTTTCGTCCTAGATCCAACTCTTCTCCTCCTCTTACTCCACCCTCCCTCATTTGTGGTTTCAGGCTTTGTCCTTTCCCCACTTCAGGTCTCACTGAATTATGAGACTGTCTGCATTTAGCGAGATCCTGTATGATCAGGGTGAAGGAGGGTTGCAGTGATGGTGGGATCTGCTTCCTCTCTCTTTATGTGTCTCCAACCAGGGTGCTCTTGAACACGTCCAGAAACTCCCTTTATCCTTTCCAAGAGAGTTTACCTACCAAGCTGTCACTGGTGTTCCCCTTGTCTGCATCTAATCCTGTCCCCTTCATACTCTTTTCCAGTTTCTTCACAGTTCATATAATCATCTGTACTTCTTTCTGGAGTCTCCTGAACCATCCACTTGCTCCTCAAGCAGAAATCCTTCCAGGCCCTTGTTCACCCTGTCATGCTTTACTCTACATTTTGGCTCTGCTCTATGTCCTGTTTCAGATGGGAGGGACCAGAACTGCACAAAGTACTCAGGTAGAGGTTTATCATGTATTTACTGGTATCACATACAGGTTTTCATGTATCTGTCCTCTCTTGTCCTATTAATTCTATAATTTGATTTGCCTTTCTTTGTACTTAGCCAATGTATTCATGGAATGAGCTGTTATAATCTCACCACCTCACTCCTCAATACAATAATGAACTTGGAGGCCATCACTTGAGATGCATAATTAGTATTTCCCCCGTGCACCTGACTTTACATTTATTTACATTAAACTTCACTTTCCATTTTATCACATTGTACTTCTATAACTCTTTTTCCTTGGTCCCCTGAGAAATGGTGCATCAACAGCAAACATCTCCTTAAGCACTTGTGCTCTTCTCCAGGATGTTGATGAGAAAACTGAGCAGCACAGATCCTGGCACAGAAACCCAGGCAGTTTCCTGCTGTCCTCCCTTCACTGAGATGCTGCTCATTTGCTCCTAACCCCTTTCCTTTTTTCAACCACATATTTATCTACGAAAGGGCCTTCACCTTTCTTCCTATGGCAGTGTAAATTCTCTAAAAGCCTCTTAGAGTTGTAGAATGATGGAATGTGTTGGTTTGGAAGGGACCCTAAAATCACCCAGTTCCACCCCCCTGCCATGGGCAGGGACACCTCCCACTGGATTGAGGGCTCAAAGCACCATCCAACCTGGCCTTGAACACCTCCAGGCGTGGGGAAGCCACTACTTCCCTGGGAAACCTGGGGGCCTCCCCACCCTCACAGCAAAATATTTCTTCCTAAGATCTCATCTCAGTCTCCCCTCTTTCATCTTAAAACCATTCCTCCTTCGTCCTATCCCTGCACTCCCTGATCAAGAGCCCCTCCCCAGCTTTCCTGGAGCCCCTTTCAGTACTGGGAGGCTGCTCTAAGGTCTCCCCACAGCCTTCTCTTCTCCGGGCTGAACAACCCCTACTCCCTCAGCCTGTCCTCACAGCAGAGGGGCTCCAGCCCTTGGATCTTCTCCACAGCCTCCTCTGGACTTGCTCCAACGGATCCATCTCCTTCACATGCTGCTCCAGAACTGGATGCTGCAATCCAGATGAGGTCTCACAAGAAAAGAGTGGAGGGACAGAATCCTTGTGAAGGACAGTGCTGTGTGCTCTTCAGACTGTGAGTAGACCAAATCAACCAGCTCTCCACTGGGATGTGACTGTGGGCTCCGTCGGTGGTGTTCAGCAGTGGTTTGACTTCCCCTGAGAAAAGCTGCACCAACTCTTTCCCAATACGGTATATTTAGTTACTTCCTTAAAAAAGCCTGAAGGCTCCAGTGCTTTAGACTTGTTTTTACTTAAACCAGAGAAAAATGCTCTAATCTCCTGGTGGTTGTAAACTTGAGGTTGCCTATAACAGCTATCTTGTCCTTGAGTTCCCACAGGGGCCGTGTGTGAATGCTGTCTGATTCTGGGGAGGGTTCCTGCCATTTTATCATTTTGTTCTATAGCTTTCCTGCTCGCTTTTCAGTTCCAGCTCCACCCTCTGATAAACAGATCCAGCCAAGGGGCTTATTTATTTCAAGATAACACCAGGGTCTCTTCAAAGCCTCCTTGCCCTTTGCAGTTGATTAGCAGAGTGCATCCTACTGCGGGTATCAAAATGCAGGACCAGCCCTCCCGTGTCAGACTCCAGCAGAAAGACTTTCTGTTCTGTAGAACTTTGATGCAGTAAAACCAGAGGTTCAGGGCCTGAAAATTACACTGACTCAAGGTTCAGGGCTTGCAACAGCCTGTGCTAGCTATCTGTCAGAATAGCAGAGCCTGGCTGTGAAAGAGGCCATGAAACCTTTATGGTGCTCTATCTTATGATTCAGCAGTACCAGATGCGAATACTTCAGCCTAGGGAACAACTCAGCATCCATTTTCCTCCTTTGCCTCTTAGTCCTGGTAGATTAAGAGGTGCCAGACTGATAAATCACCACTGTATTAATTTAATATTATGTTGAGATTCATAAATACCCGATGACCTCGATGGACTCCGTGTATCTCTCTGATGAATGGAGAGCTTCTGCTTCAAAAAAACTTGCCATTAAATCCTATGCTTTGGAAATGCAAATGTGCACTAATGTAGCAGGCAGCAGGTGGGTTATAGTCACTGGTTTGGTGGCTGTCACAGCACAGGTGGCTTTGGAGATGGGCTCATAATATCTTCTGCTAGTGGGTGATGGGGTTTGATAGCACATAGTGATAGAAGGGTTAATTCATGGAGCAGTTAAAGAACAACGCTGAACAGGCCAAGCTGCAGGGAATTAAAGAATGAGTGATGGAGAGGAAGATGTTCAAAGATGCACTAGGGCTGCAGTGACCAAGGATGAGGAGCACACAGAGCTCAAGAGGCTGAGACTGTGGAAGTGGGTGAAGCCAATGGCCTTCTGGGGACAGAGGGTTTCATGGACACTTTCGTCACTGGGTTATGAGATGATGGATGAAGACACCGTGAGGTGGGCAGACATGGCTGGGCAGAGACTAAGCAAGAAGAACACAGGCCGAAGGCTCAGCACCATCAGAGATAGCAGGAAACTGCAGCAACCATGGACAAGGTGTGATTTCCAGTTGCACCACCCAGAAGCCATCAGGGCAGTTCGTGTCGTTGGTGAATGTGGCTGAATACAGGGAACGAACCTTACTGTATCTTTCTCATCACCCCATGAGCTCACAGCACCTTGGCCAAGAAGAGGAGGGAGTGTTCAGGGTTTTGGATGAGTAAACTCCTCTTGCCTTGTGCTTATGCTATCCCTACCTCAAGTTTTCTTATCCTTCTACTATAATATTTGAGTTTCCTTCTTCCAGCCTCTGCTGACCATTGTCAGTGTCAGGAGAGTCAGGATTAGCAAGTGCAGGTGTAATCTCAGAGTTAGGGACAGTAATTTATTCCTTTTGTATTAGCATGGAATGGTTTGTCTTGAAATAGGTCTTGGAGCCCATCCAGTTCCAAGCCCCTGCCAAGGGCAGGGACACCTCCCACTGGATCAGGGGGCTCCAAGCCCCATCCAACCTGGCCTTCAACACCTCCAGGGATGGGGCAGCCACCACTGCTCTGGGCAAGCTGGGACAGGGCCTCTCCATCCTCACAGCAAAACATTTCTTCCTAAGATCTCATCTCAATCTCCCCTCTTTCAGCTCAAAACCGTTCCCCTTGTCCTATCCCTGCACTCCCTGATCAAGAGCCCATTTGCTTTATCACCTCCATATTTTTTTTCCTAGCACTGCTGACTCCTCAGGCTCTATCTTGGTTTTATTTTTCATAATTAGAGCAATGTAGGGGTGTAGCTTATCTCCAGTCCTGTTCTGCCTATACACAAGACAAGTCTGAAGAAGCCAACAGTTCCAGCAGTGCGTAGCAGGCTAAAGAAATGCTGTATAAGCCTGAGAAAAAAATGCCTGATTATTTCAACTGCGACAGAATTAACGGGGAACCCACGAGTTCATCTGATAAGCACACGGGTAATAATCTGCAGGAGTGATGATGGTAATCCTTCAAAAGACAACGAGGAGATAGAATAGACACCGAGGTATTGCGTGGTGAATGATCCACAGGACAGAAAATACCTAAATATTGCTTCTAAAACTATATGGGATGAACTGCACTGACAGCAACTGCAACGTTTGTGCACGTTCAGCGTATGAATAAAATCATTAACCAATTAAAATGAGCATAAGAACCCATGATGGACGATAATAGCCATTATGAATGCATAATTCAGCCTGTGAGGGACTAATTCAGTGTCTCTAATGAGAAACCTTAGCTCAGTTTCATTTGATTTAGACTACTGGGAAGCTGGACCGTATTACGCACCGCTCGCTCGTTTATGCTGCTGCTGGGGAGGGCCAGAGTGAGGATGGACAAATGTGCTTTTTATTGCAATTAAAACAAACTCTACCCTGGACTGCGTTTGGGAGGAGGGAAAATATTTTGACCCTGTACTCAGCATAGGGGAAAGTATGTCTGCAATATTACATCCACTTTTGAGCTCACTCAGCTCAAGAGAGATGTTGAGGAATCTTAAGGATGCACTGGAGACTTAACTGAGCAACCTGGACCAGTGGGAGGTGTCCCTGTCTATGGCAGGGGGTTAGAACTGGATGGGCTTTAAGGTCCCTTCCAACCCAAGCCATTCTATGATTCTATGATTCTAATAAGGTGGCCAAGGGCTTGGAGCACACGTTCTGCCAGGAGACAGGGAGGAGCTGGGACGGTTCCATCCAATAAGAGGAGGTGCAGGTGTATTCTAATACCTGTATACAACTACTTGAAGGGGAGTTACAGAGATAGAATCATAGAATGGTTTGGGTTGGAATGGTACTCAAAGCCCATCCAGTTCCACCCCCCTGCCATGGGCAGGGACACCTCCCACTGGATCAGGGGGCTCAAAGCCCCATCCAACCTGGCCTTGAACACCTCCAGGGATGGAGCAGCCACCACTGCTCTGGGCAACCTGGGACAGGGCCTCCCCACCCTCACAGGAAAATTTCTCCCTAATATCTCACCTCAATCTCCCTTCTTTCCACTTCAAACCATTCCCCATGTCCTATCACTGCACTCCCTAACTCTTCTTGTTGCATCCAGAGACATTTCCAACATGATTTCTAGAACTTCAGTAGGTAGTGGACCCCTGCCTCCCACAGACAGGATAGTTTTTATTGCCATGGTTTGTAAAAAGTTAGAACACGTAAGAATGATTAGACAGAAACACATCCTTCAATATACAAGCCAACTCATGGAAAATGAGGAATATGGAGATTATGGGACCCTAGAGAGTCCCCCACAGGCCTATTTTTTTCCTTCCCAGGTCCTCCCAATTTGAAACCAGAACAAATAGAGCAAGACACTCACCAGAGCCAGATATTTATAATGAAGCCGCGTGTCCTAGAGATGTTGCTGGAGACACTGGCTGAGAAGGGTTGGTTTGTGGTCTTGTCCCAAGGCTTGAAACTTTTGCCATGATCATTGTTACACAAAATCTAACCCCAGGTTGCCCAATGGCTGCAAGTGGCAAAGTGCTGGCTCACCTGCCGAGACCTGAGGCAGATCCTCATGTGTGGATGTGTTTGAGGAGCTGGTGGTCGGTCTCATCAGCTGAACTTCAACAGGCTCTGCTCTGCACCTCTGAGTGAGATGCTTCATTGGCTTGTGGACCTATATTCATCAGGTTCCCAGCTCCTGCCACCTCCTGGTGCTGATTGTAAGAAATCCCATGGGCAGCAACCTCTTACTTTCCCTCCTTCTCTGTTCCAGTCTGACCACCAAGAACAGCATCTCCTTTGGCTCTCTGAGAGCAGCTCCAGGATAAGGACTGAGACTGTCTAACTCAGAGAAGGAGAATAACACAACAAAGAAGAGGAGAAGTGGTGGGAAAAGGAACCAAGAAGTATAAAATAGAATTACCAGAGTGGGGAGGGACCCAAAAGGATCATCGAGTCGAACTCTTATCCCTACATAGGACACTCCCAGCATTCGCACCGAGTTCACACACAGCTGAGATGCTTGGGCTTCATGAGGCTTCCCTGAGCGCCTGCTGCTCTACAAACCCACCTTTGCATGGACCTGGGGTGCTGCTGATTCCCACTCTTTGCTCATGTCCTAAAGAATTGTGAGCAACGTGAGCCAGCCTGTGGAGAGGAGCTCATTGGACCCCAGATGTTTTGCTCCAGAAGCATGATAGCTTCTTTGGGGCCAGATGTTTGAACATCTGGGGATTAGAGAATCAGAGATAAGCATTAGTCTGGCAGTACCGACACTGCTATGGTTTCTTCTTCTTCTGGAGAACATTGCCACTGACCAGTAGAGGGGCTGCAGCTCCAGGCAGCAGGGCAGTGCATTATTGTGTACCTTTGCTTTAGTGTGTAAATATATTTCTTTATACTCCAGGAGCTCGCTCTGCACTTTGTGAGTGTGCTTTGCTGGTTGTGAGTAATTTATGTATTTATTATGCCCCCTGGCAGTGCTGTTTTAGTAAAGCTGTCCCTTTCTTTATGTTGCTATTTAATCCCTCTGGGAACGGGTCTTATATATCTTTAAAGAAAACAGAATTATTTCATATTTCTTAAATGGGATTTTAAGTGGAGTAATGCAGATGAAGGGCAACACACAAACATAATAATGCTTTGTATCTTAAATAAAAAATCCCTTTCTCGGGAAGGCATGCTGTGGTGATTTTTCTCCCGGGCTTTCCACAGAAAGTGGTAGCTGTTAAAGGACTTTTCTATCCGTCTCTAACCAATTCAGAGCACATTTTTCCTCCATAGCTCTGCTCCTTTCTTAAGAGGAAGGCTTTTATCAAGTGTCGTCTTCCTACCCAGACGGTTTCTTGAGGTGCTAAGCAGGGTTTAAGATGATGCTGAAGTCTTTTCAGATGCAAAGGGGAGCAGGAGTGCTCGCAGGCACCGCTCCTGGGAAAGTTAGAGAGTTAATGAGGTTCACGTTAGACTCGCGGAGGGTCGCGCTGCCCCGGCTCATTCAGCCGCCCGGCCCCACTCTGTCTCCGCAGACTTAAAAGCCTCTGACAAAAGGTTTTAATCCCGGCTTTGGTGATATCAGGAGCCGATAAGGAACGACACAGAAATTGCGCTGTTGCTACTATTTATAGGTTTTCACACGCTGACCTGACAAGCTGAGGGTACAGCAGGGATCAGTGCCCCGCTGCCCATGGTGCCCTGTGCTCAGAGAGACAGCCCCCGGCCAGCTCTGCTGCTGGGAGAGGAGATCACTGTGAAATCAGGAGGATGGCTTTCAAACCAAGTGCAGGAAGAGGAGTGATTCTTCTGAGCCTGACAGAGCTGTGTGGGGTTTAGAGAAAGAGGCAGTTTCTCCACGTGGAGCAGTGGGTACGAGGGAAGCTGTCCTTGCAGGAAAACAGTGATGCCAAATCCATGCTCTCCTACCTGGTAGGGATGGAGGAGGGATTCAGGCTCTCCTACCATGAGGGTGCTACCAAGCAGGTACCTTCAAGGGAGCTACTGACCCTAGGCCCTGGTATTTCTTGATAGTCTCACCCTATCACTGGGCTTTGAGCACTCACTACCTGGCCTCTCAGCATCACTAGGGCATAGATGTGAAGATTTCCCCTTAAACATGAGTTTCCACCCACTTCACAGTACTGCTCCCTTTCTCACACCAGCCTCTTCTCTGCTCCAATTTAGTTAAATCAAAGCAGTCACTTTTAATCACGGTCCTTCACATTTTCCACTTAATTTCAGTTCTAAGCTGACTGGAGCAGGCCTGGATCCGTCACTCATTCTGAGCTACAAGAACATGTGTCTTTCCTGTAGGTAAAGGGGGCCAACAGGAAAGCTGAGGACGGGCTCTTGATCAGGGAGTGCAGGGACAGGATGAGGGAGAATGGTTTGAAGGTGAAAAAGGAGAGATTGAGATGAGATCTTAGGAAGAAATATTTTCCTGTGAGTGTGGGGAGGCCCTGTCCCAGGTTGCCCAGAGAAGTGGTGGCTGCCCCATCCCTGGAGGTGCCCAAGGCCAGGTTGGATGGGGCTTTGAGTCCCCTGATCCAGTGGGAGGTGTCCCTGCTCATGGCAGGGGTTGGAACTGGATGGACTTTAAGGTCCCTTCTGACCCAACCTATTCCATGATTCTGTGAATATCTCTGAATTGTCATTGAAGGACAGAAGACTGGAGTTTGAAAATTTCTTCAGGCAGAGCTGCTGAAGGCCTCTTTATCAGATCTTGGCTTTGCATCATATCTATGACAGGCATAGAGTCATGGAATTGTTTGCATTGGAAGGGACCTCAAAGCTCATCCAGTCCCACCCCCTTGCCAGGGACACCTCCCACTGGATCAGGGGGCTCAAAGCCCCATCCAACCTGGCCTTGAACACCTCCAGGGATGGGGCAGCCAACACTGCTCTGGCCAACCTGGGACAGGGCCTCCCCTCACTCCCAGCAAAATATTTCTTCTTAAGATCTCATCTCAATCTCCCCTCTTTAAGCTGAAATCTGTTCTCCCTCATCCTGTCCCTGCACTCCCTGTTCAAGAGCCCCTCCCCAGCTTTCCTGGAGGCCCTTTCAGCACTGGGAGGCTGCTCTAAGGTCTCCCCACAGCCTTCTCTTCTCCAGGCTGAACAACCCCAACTCAGCCTGTCCTCACCGCAGAGGGCTGTAGTCCTCAGATAAGGAAAGTAAGAAATGAATCTGCAGGGAACCATCAAGTTAAAGTCCACCTTCTGGATGTGCTCCAGTGTCAGGAGAGAACCTAGTCCTTCTGTCTTAGACCCTTTTGCCTAGGATGAACCAATAGCAGGAGAGGGACTTTGCTGGCTCAATCCCTTCGGTTGATCGTGTCCTGGGCCTTGGTTTTGGCCCACGGTGCTCATGGCAGTCAAGCCTCTTTTTTCTCTCTATCATGATCTCCAGTAACTGGCTGTAGGAGGTCCTGCCTGAGCAGGGAGAGGTTGGACAAGATATCCTCTAGATTTTCCTATCAGCAGAGATAGGATGAGATGAAATAGCCTCAAGTTGCACCAGGAGAGGTACAGATTAGACATCAGGGAAAACTTCCTCACTGAAAGGGTTCTCAGGCCCTGGCATGGGCTGACAGGGAGGTGGTAGAGTCCCTGTCCCTGGAGGTGTTTAAAAGACAGGCAAATGAAGTGCTCAGGGAGATGGTTTAGTAGTGGACAGGGACAATTGGACTCGAAGAACTCAAAGGTCTTGTCCAACCAAACAGTTCTGAGATTCTATTCTTCTAACATCAACCAGGTGCTCGTGACATCGTCGACAGACAGCTCTGTGGTGGAGGCATTTCATTACCTCTCCATTTCTGAGCAGTCTCCCCATCACAGATCTGTTCTCCCTGACACTGTAAAATCCGGGGATCTGAAGGCCTGAGATGTTCAAGCACAGCACAAAAAGCAGAGGATGATGAGCAGTCTCCCAGAGAAACCCTGACACAATGAGGGCGGTGCAGAGCTAGGGAGGCATCAAACCTTCTCTGCTGAAGACCAAGCACAAGTTCACCAGCCCGCAAACTTCAACAGTTTTCTCTCATAGCTCCCCATAATTTATCACCCTGGTAAAACAGAACTAAATCAGAGCTACAGTAACACTCAGCTCTCAACAGCACCTTCAATCAGAGAGCTCAAAGCTCTATGTAGCACACAATTAACCTTCTAGCTACTAAAGTAAATGACAACACAGGGAGAAGAACAGAACCTTGCCTCACAAAATGAGGTCTGGGTTCTACATTCTTGCTGATGCTCAGCCTGACTGCACGTTGAGTTCACTTGAGCATAAATAAGAGATAAGAGAGTAAAGAGGGGCAGGAACAGCAGGCAGTGCTGTGCAGCCCAGTGTGGAGGGCGTAAAGGAGGGGATGTTCAGTTCCAGTCTGGATGGCACACCTGCCTGTGCCATGGTTGTTGGAACTGGATGGGCTTTGATGCCCCTTCCAACCCAAACGATTCTATGATTCTATGGTTCTGTGATGATCATAGACAGCAAATTCATCATTACATTTTCACCCTCCCCTACTCACTCTGTACCTCCTTTAATAAAGCCCAGAGCAAGCCAGGCCTGCAGTGCAAGCACCCACAGCTCTGATGGGACACACGGTGGCCTCACACACACCTCCATTGCTTCTCTGACTCACAGAAAGACAAAGCCAATTCGACACCTATTCCATTCACGGGACATCAGTGACACCTGGTCTGCACTGTTTGATTTGCCTGCTTTGCTATTTACAATCCTAAATAGCACTGGACCAAGAGCTGTTTGTTGCACATTCATCCCACTCATTCCCTTTCCCTTTTTGCCCTGGTGTAGAGGACACCTGAGCTCAGCGCTGCCTTATTTTGACTTCATGTTGCTGACGTCTCTGGAGTTTAACAGCATCACGATGGTGTCACACAGCAGCAAATTAGACCTAGTGACTCACAGCACTCACTGCACACTCCTCTATCACTGCTCTGCATAGCTTCGTGCAAGGACTGTGCTGTCAACCACAGATCAACTGTTCTGAACTACTACCCCCCTTTCTGATTGCACGGTAGGAGAGATTCGGGATGTAACACCTTGATGGGACATCCACGCCACAAATTACATCTGAGCACAGTAAAAAACAGGTGAACTCATGTAGAGACCTTAGAGCAGCCTTCCAGTACTGAAAGGGGCTCCAGGAAAGCTGGGGAGGGGCTCTTGATCAGGGAGTGCAGGGATAGGATGAGGGGGAATAGTTTTAAGCTGAAAGAGGGGAGATTGAGATGAGATCTTCGGAAGAAATGAGGGTGGGGAAGTCCTGTCCCAGGTTGCCCAGAGCAGTGGTGGTTTCCCCATCCCTGAAGGTGTCCAAGGCCAGGTTGGATGAGGCTTTGAACCCCCTGATCTGGTGGGAGGTGTCCCTGCCCATGGCAGGGCGTTGGAACTGGGTGGGCTTTGCTGTCACTTTCAAACCATTCCATGATTCCACCATTCTAAGTTTTCCCACGTTGCTGGGCATTCCCTACCCTGTGTCTGGGCAGCTGTATTTTCCCCTTCATTGGAATCATGATACATGACACCCATCACTGCTCATCTGAGCAGAAGTCCTACCCTGCTGCCATGGGAGGGTATTACATTGATTTTAGGTGATTTGTTCTTGACAAATCAAACTTGGCTCTTATTCCCTGGCTCATTATCCCTCAGGTGCTCATGAGTGGTTTGCCTGATAATACGTTCCTCTTCTTTTCCAGGTATTTCAGGCAGCTGGTGGGTCGACATGTCCCTATTTTATCCTACTTTTTTCAAAGATGGGCTTTGCATTTATTTTTCTGGGTCTCCAAAATTTTATCCATTCTCTGCACAGATAAAAGCCAACTGCTTTGAGATTGATTCATCCTCCTTTAAGCTCCATACAGTGAATGCTGGCAGGCCCAGGCTATCTGAGACCCTCTAATGTATCTCAGTGCCCTCTCCCCCATTATTCCTCTGTTGCAGAGTGAATTCTTGCCCCTTTGTCACTGCAGCTGTTTTTGGTAACTGAATCATTGTCATCAACTCTTTTAGTGAAGGCTGAAACAACAGCAGGATAAATTCCTTTGCCTGGGGCGCCATCAGTCAAGACTTCTTCATCCTTGTGGAGTAGCAATGGGCCAGGAATAGACTCTTTTGTCTTTTTTCCCATTACTTATTTCATTACAGAAAGTTTCCTCATTAGTCTTTATGTCTCTCACTAGATGTGTTTTCTTTTGTGTTCTCCTTGTTTTGATTCCTCCCCTACTTCTTCTCTTTTATGTGTGCCCTTAGCAATCTTACTGAGGTCACCTCTGTGAAAGGGCTTCTTGTAAAGCTCAAGCTTTCATGAGAGCCCCACCCTGCACAAAGCAACACCAGTCTCTGAGCTCTGGGTAATCCTTAGTGGCAGAGAATTTCTGCTCTCAGACTGCTCCCCAGCAGCACCTGGAACACCAGGAGGTCACTGGCCAAGGACTCCAGCAGCCTCCAGACGAACTGGGATGGTGTCTAAGCAGGGTCCACTGCCAGCTCCATGTGCCTTGTAAATGGTGTTGGAGGTGTTGGAGCACATCCAGAGAAGGGCGATGAGGCTGGTGAAGGCACTGGAGAACAAGTCCTACGAGGAATGGCTGAGGGAACTGGAGTTTAGCTTGGAGAAGAGGATGCTGAGGGGAGGCCTCATTGCTGTCTACAGCTGCCTGAAAGGAGGCTGTGGCAGAGCCAGTGTTGGTCTCTTCTCTCAGGTGACAGGTGACAGGACAAGGGGAAATGGCCATGAGTTGTGCCAGGGGAGGTTCAGACTGGATATCAGGAAGAATTTCTTTACTGAAAGGATGGTCAGGGACTGGAACAGCTGCCCAGGGAGGGGGTTGAGTCACCTGGAGGTGTTTAAAAAAAGGATAGCTGAGTTTTTGAGGGACATGGTTTAGCAAATAGTGGGAATGGTTGGACTTGATGATCTCCAAGGTCTTTTCCAACCGCAAGATTCTATTCTATGATTCTATGAAATGCCCAAGTGGATCCATTCGAGGAAAAGGAGACATGGTCCAAATAGAAGTTGTGACTCCATCAATACTTTATTCTCTCTGGGTGTCTCATCTCATTGCTTTATCTGCCTTGCAGCTCCTAACTTGGAGTGTGATTGTACCAAGGCCTCAGCTCTCTGTGTCCCCTGGGATATAAACAGAGCAAACCCCTCTCCCCCATGGTCCTGAGCTCCCTGCTGCTGAGATAGCACGTTTCTCCATCATTGCCTTGGGCAGGATTCATCCACCTTATATCCATATCAAGTTTGTGCTCTCCTGGAGAACACACCAGCAGGGGCCAGGACCCTGCTCTATATAAATTCTGAAGAGAGCGGTGTGCTGCTCCGGACAGCAGTGCAACCCAGCATGGCTAAAATGATGCCAGTCCCAAGATAAATGTTCTTATTTTAATAATGACTTATGGTAACAGGCATGGGCTAAAGACACACTAATTAATTTTCCACTAAACTAGAAGGATCTTCCACAGGCTTGACTTGAGCTTAAAGATAAAGTGAAACTAATGCGATGCTTTCGCATGCAGGTGATGGTGGGGCAAACATGCAAGCCGTGGGGCAGATGAGGTCTCCCCAGCCCCTGGTGGTGTCCAGGAGTTTATGAGCTTATCTGGGATGAGGTGCTTTTTCATCCCACAGAGACCTTGGGATCCAGCTCTGCACAAGGTCTCTGTGCTCTGCACCACTTCTATTAATCACCACTTTCATCAATTGTTTATCACTCTAAGTTGTACTCTGTCATAGGCTGGGCTGGAGCAGCTTGTGCTTCCAGACAGGCTGTCATGTTCATGGCTATCTTTGGAGCTCATCCCCACCTTTGTGATGCTGGTGGAAGGGATTAAGGGTACTTGTCACACCAACTCTGCTGCAGCCCAGAGGAACTCTTGCTGTCCCTGCAGTGCTCACAGGAAAGAGAACAAAAAGTGGCATTTGTTATGCGTTTAAAAGTCATTGACTGCTTTTGTTCCTGGCAGGGCAAGGGATGGAATAATAAGAAACAGGAGCTATCAATCGCAGCCTATTAAATAATGGCACTTTGATAGGACTGTTACATCAATTAATTCTGCAATGATCATTCAGTTTTAAGGCCGTGTGGTGCCTTGCCATTTCAGCCTGTATTTCTGCCCTCTCCTCTGTCACCCTACAAGACAAATATGCCCCAAAGGATGGCAGCAGCCTGGCTGTGACAGGAGGTGTCAATGACCCTTCAGTGCTTTGCAGGCTGAGAGCCCAGGAGGCGATGGCAACACCAGCCTTGGCACCCGTTAACCACGGCAATGAAAGAGCACATATTGAACCTCCTCCTGTTATTCATAGCTGAGATCCCCCTCACGTCCCATCCTCTCTTAATGACTTCACAATGATGATGTGGTCATTAAAGATGGTTATTGGCCTAGGGCTCCCGTGCATAAATTACCAGACTAAAACATTAAGCAGAGAGGTTGAGGGCCTTTGCAGAGCCATCAGCTTTTCATGACTCCTAATTAAGCCAGGGTGAGATTAACTACAGACAGCAACAGCAGTGGCTGCTCCTTTTACAGGTGAATAGGGTTAATGCACCACCAAACTGGGAACAGATCATGCTCTGTGTGAGTCCCACCTGCTGTGTGGTCCTTGGGCAGTAACTCGTACTGGTACTCACGGTCATATCATGCAGTTTATAGCAAGAGCTGTCAGGCTCAATGCCTGAGCTGAGCAGCATCCCTGTCTGTTCTCCCTGGGCTACAGTGTCCCTTGTCCCTCACCTAGGGCTTGGTTATTGAGAAATCCTTGGTTCTGGGCCGCTGATAGGTCCTCTCTTTACATCCCTAAGTCCTTTTTCCGGCATTACAATGTGTGTCTAAACAATAAAGGGCCTTGCAGCTTGTCAGAATCAACATGAATTTGTTTGTGGGGAGTTGGACACACGTCTCAGCAACCTCCATGCCACATGCCCACATTTGCAGAGGCTGGGATATGCCTGAAGGATATTCACAGGAATGTAAATCAGAAAACTGCAGTAGAAGTTAGACCAGCAGGTGGAGGAAGGGGATTTTACCCATCTACATGCTCTGGCGAGAACTCACCTGGAGCCTTGCATTTAGTTCTGGACTCCTCAGTACAGGAAGGACATGGAGCTGGTGGAGAAAGTCCAGAGGAGTCCATGGAGTTAATCTGAGCGCTGGAGGACCTCCTGTACGAGGACAGGCTGAGAGAGTTGGGGTTGTTCAGCCTGGGGAAGAGAAGGCTCTGGGAAGAGCTTAGAGCAGCCTCTCAGAACTGAAAGGGGCTCCAGGAAAGCTGGGGAGGGGCTCTTGATCAGGGAGTGCAGAGATAGGATGAGGGGGAATTGTTTTCAGCTGAAAGAGGGGAAATTGAGATGAGATCTTAGGAAGAAATGTTTTTCTGTGAGGATGTCCTGTCCCAGGTTGCCCAGAGCAGTGGTGGCTGCCCCATCCCTGGAGGTGTTCAAGGCCAGGTTGGATGGGGCTTTGAGCCCCCTGATCCAGTGGGAGGTGTCCCTGCCCATGGCAGGGGGGTGGAACTGGATCGGTTTTGAGATCCCTTCTGTCTCAAACGATTCTATGATTTTATGCACACACAGTCATGGCTCTGGCAGACAGAGGAGGAGAGCAAGAATGAGCAGCACAGGGGGAAAAGCACTGTCTGTCAGGTGCTTGGTCACGTTGTATGCTTAATACTGAGCAGGGAAGGGAAGACAGTTGCACATAAAAGGAATGTGTCTGATTTAAACCCCAGCATAGGCACCAAGAATCCATCCCAGCAAGGTAGGAGACTGTCAACAAGACAAGTTCATAACCCTGGAGCGGAAGAAAGAGCCCATTAGTTCTCTCTGGAACTGATGAGGCTGTAGCTGACCCAAGGGGATCCTTGAGAAATCAATAGTACTTGGGCAGACTTTCCTGCATCCCTGTACCCCCACCTGGCCCAGAAGGACTCCAGAATCTTTCATCAGTTTTTCCTCCTTGCACACCTGTCTGAGTGGCAAAGGTCAGACATAAATATTACAGATGAGGAAATAAAAAGGTCTATACCTGAGATTGGGAAGCAGGATTCCTGAGGGAGACAGGGTTGGCAAGAGATTTCTACAAGATGCCTGCAGCTCAGCAGCCTCTCAGCTCCTGCACTGGGCAGAGATATGTGATGTTGTGTTGGGGGGGTGCTGGGGAGATTCAGGGTACTCAGCCACCTCCAGCAGGGTCTGGTGTGGTTCTGCCTGAGATCCCTGTGGGAGCAGAGGGCTGACAGTCATCTCAGAATCACGGAATGGCTTGAGTTGGAAGGGACCTTAAAGATCACCCAGTTCCAGTTTCTAAGAGGAGAGGCTGAGACACTTGGGGTTGTTCAGCCTGGAGAAGAGAAGGCTCTGGTAAGACCTTAGAGCAGCCTCTCAGTACTGAAAGGGGCTCCAGGAAAGCTGGGGAGAGGCTCTTGATCAAGGAATGCAGGCATGGGATGAGGGGAAATGGTTTTCAGCTGAAAGAGGGGAGATTGAGATGAGATCTTAGGAAGAAATGTTTTCCAGTGTGGGGAGGCCCTGTCCCAGGTTGCCCAGAGAAGCTGTGGCTGTCCCATCCCTGGAGGTGTTCAAGGCCAGGTTGGATGTGCCTTTGAGCCCCTTGATCCAGTGGAATTGGATGGTTGATGATTGGTGGTTGATTCCAACCAACCAAAAAAACCCCAAACCCAACCCCAGGGCAGCTCTGCATCCTTTCCTCCTGACTGCCTTCTCCTCCACACCTTGGGAAATGGACCATCTCCCAGCACACACCACGGCCTCTCCCACCACTGACAGGAGCACCCGTGTCCAGGGAGGATGAGGGGGAGTAAGGTTCATCTCCATCTCCTTCAGGCAGGCAGCCATGCCCTGCTCTGGCAGGGACATTGGGTAGGAGCAGGAGCAGGGACAGATTACCTGGAGGTGGGCCACCTGGATGCTCTGACAGTCCTGTCTAATTTGTGCAAGCGTTCCATGCTTGACTCCACAGAGCTCAGACCAGGGATCAAACCACCCTGTGCTATGCAGCGTGTTCAGGTGTGTGCCATTCCCTTGGATTTGTTTTATGTTCTGGTGCCACTGGTCCCACAGCTTTAAGAGCACAGCATTCCTGCCCTCTTTCTGTTTGCAAGGATCATCTTTGCTTATGGTGTGTTCTGCATGTCCTGGGGTTTGCACAGAACCATCTCTGATATCCTACCAGTTGCACCCCCATCTCAGGGTACCCCCAAGGCTGGAGATGGCCTGGTGACATCTCCAAGGCAGAGAGGTGCCTTGACATGCTCCCCTCCACCTGCAAGGAGATCTGTAAGCAGGGTGGGTACCAGTGTGTCCCGCCAGGAGATGAGCAAGGTGGGAAGTGATGGGTAACTCCTATCGTCCTTGCTCACGTACTGATCTATTTGTGTCAGCCCCTTCATTTATGGCCAGCACATTCTTCGTTGTCCATATGGTGTGGATGTACATGAATGGCTTAAAAATCCATAACAGTCCTGTCCCAGAGCAGGGGACCAAGACACTTCAAGGTAATGGTTCCAGAAAAGTCAAAAATAGCAAAGAAATGACTTTGGAAGAACTTTACTAGAATTATTAAACATAGAGCACAGCAAATGACTTCAAATGATGTAACAAACATTTAATGAAAGCTATCCAAGTACTTTTTCACTTAATAGAAAAAATGGATGGCTTTTAACTCCAGAATTCCTGCAACCCTCCCTTATTTCCATTTGCACAAGCACTGATGGCAGGGTTTTCGCAAAGAGTGAATGGAAGCCTGAGGAGAAACAGCTCTTGCCTCCTGCAGTGAAGGTCTTGGATGACTTTCAGCCCTCTCTTCCCTGTCCTTTCCATCACCAGGGCACAAAGTCTGAGTACCAGCACAAGAAGGGTTTCCAGTCCCACCAGTCCCAGGGGTTCAAGTTCTACAGTAGAAAAACATCCTCCTGTGCAGAAGCATCTAAGTGATTTCCACCTATGCAAATCAGACCTGGATGTGCAGAAGGGTTGATGGCTGAGTAACTTTGTGCTTTGGGAGGTGACCTTGATGTGGTGCCCAAGCCCAGCATTGCTCCAAGGGCAAAACTGGCAGTGTGAAGACATCCATGCCTAACAGCTACGTGGTGACTACAGATGGGAAATGACTTTTAGGAAAGAAAACTCATCGTGCTTTGTGCATCCCTTCTGGAAGGGCACAGCGTGTTTTTAAAGCTCCTCTTTAATATCTATTTGGCTTTGCACTGGTTAAGTCCAGAGGAATACAGTCACATCAGCTTTGCTGTATAAAAGTAATTTATGAATTTATCCACTTCTTAACTTTCCGCGTGCTGTCACATTTTTATTTTATATACAAATAAAAATATATTGGTGAGGAATGAAGTGCAATAGCTCCAGAATGGATGAATACAATTTCACCAGCAGAGAATGAAGTGCAGGGGCTCAGCTGCATGTGGGAATCCTTGGTCTCCTGTTAGTCAGTAGGGGAATGAATCCTTCACTCTAACTAAATAAATAAAGAGACCAACTGCCTTGGAAAGAATAACACGTTGTATGTCAAAATATATTTGAATGGGCCCATGCCAGCATCAAGCTATAAAACACAGCGCATGGGGCTTAACTGCTCCTGTGTTCAGAAGCTTTCACATTGCTCTGCTCCTCAGAAATGTTCCTTAAATGGGTAAGCAGTGAAAATGAACTTTAAAAAGCTGAGTGTGTGGCTTTGCTCCTTAAAGGAGAAGAGAGAGAGCTCAGAAAAAGGTGAAGGAGAGTGGTGGAGTCTGTGAAGGCAATGGCACAGGAAGATGAGGTGGCAAAGCATGGCCAGGGCTGGCAGATGGAAAAGGACAGGAGGAACTGTTGCAGTGGGTCCCAAGGAGGCTACAAAGATGATCCAAGGGCTGGAGCATCTGCTGTACGAGGACAGGCTGAGAGAGTTTGGAATGTCCAGCCTGGAGAAGAGAAGGCTCTGGGGAGACCTTAGAGCAGCCTCCCAGTACTGAAAAAGGCTCCAGGAAAGCTGGGGAGGGGTTTTTACAAGGGCCTGGAGTGACAGGATGAGGCAAAACAGCTTTAAACTGGAAGGGGCAAGATTGATATTGGACATAAGGAAGAAATTCTTCACAATGAGGGTGGGGAGGCCCTGCCCCAGGTTTCCCAGGGAAGAGGAGACTGAGAGGGGATCTCAGAGTTGGGGATCTCCCACAAGGGAGGAGGTGAAAGAGGTGCTGAGCTCTTCTCTCTGGTGACCAATGACATGACCCAAGGGAACGGCAGGAAGATGAATCAGGGGAGGGTTAGTTTGAATATTAGGAAGAAGTTCTTCCCCCAGAGGGTGGTGGAGCACTGGAACAGCTCCCCAGGGAAGCAGATGCTGGTAGTTTTTTACAAGCTGATTCACTTAAGATGAGATTCTTGCAGGCTGGAAGGTGGCCATCTCCTGCTGCTGAAGGAGCATCTGGAGGCAACCCCAGCAGGACGCAGACAGAAGACCTGCCCTGTTTTCTTACCACTGTTGGGAAACAAACCGTCACTGAAAGGGAAGCAAGGCAGGGTCCTTCTGATGCTTGGGGAAACAAAACACTCGAGACGTGAGCGGTGGTTCCTGCAGTAAATTAGCACCTCAGAAAGCCTTTCTGATTCCAGCTGTCTGAGGGTCTGTCTCCAGCACGAGATGGACTTTGTACCCATTCACAAAGCTTTCACTATAAAGAAAAAACCCTCCAACTTGTCTCATTGGGTTTTTTTTTTTTGGATGGAGAGAAAGCTGCAGTTTTTCTTGCTGTGTTTTAATCTATTTCTGATAGAAATCTGATGGATGCAGCTCTTGGTTTTGTGTTTTCGTGTCAGACAATTGTCTGCTGCTGATTAATGCCCGTTTGAACATACCCAGAGTGCCAAGGTTTGAGGGATGGAGGCTGCACCCTGCAAAGCCCCCTGAAAAGGTGTTTTTTCATGTAATCATAACCCATAAGTGGGCCTTATAAAAAAATCAAAGCTGCAAACCGCAAGACTCACTAGACCCAAAAATAATCATTTGCAAATTACTGTAGGAATACCAATGGAGGCTGTGAACCCCAAAAGGTGCCAGACATAAATGAGATGGCTCAGCACCCTTACAGCTCACCCCAGAGCTCTGACTTCTTCACTGGAGAAGGTTGTGCAGGCTTTTCAAGACCAAATGGATAAAGACTTGACCAAACACCTTTGATCTTGTGGCTTACCCTGCTTTGAACAGGACTAGAGACCTGGAGAACCTCTGCTGTGAGGACAGGCTGAGAGTTGGGGTCGTTCAGCCTGGAGAAGAGAAGGCTGTGGGGAGACCTTAGAGCAGCCTCCCAGGACTGAAAGGGGCTCCAGGAAAGCTGGGGATGGATGTTTTACAAGGACCTGGAGTGAGAGGGCAAGGGGGGAAATCTTTAACTTGGAATGGGAAGATTTATATTATATTTATTTATATTATATTTATATTAGAAAGAAATTCTTCACATGAGGAGGCCCTGTCCCAGGTTGCCCAGAGCAGTGGTGGCTGCTCCATCCCTGGAAGTGTTCAAGGCCAGGTTGGATGGGGCTTTGAGACCCTGATCCAGTGAGAGGTGTCCCGTGGCAGGGGGGTGGAATTGGATGGGTTTTGAGGTCCCTTCCAACCAAACCACTCCATTATTATCTTCTGTTTCTGAGGATTCAGAGTGAACTTTTTTAAGAGGAGAATAGAGGACAGCAAATTACCAACAGCAACACATGAATTGCAAATAATGAATAATGGAAAACAAATATTTGATCAGGCATTCATAAATGAATAAAAGCAAATAGCCCCTCCCAAAATATCTAAGCAAACAGAAACCTGCTGACATAAATATGTGCAAATAACGAAACAGAGGCTGAGCCAGAGGGGTTTGCAAACGCTACCTAAAAGCACTCCAGCTGGCCCAGAGAACCCTGGATGCAGCTTAATCATGACTTAACCTTTTCTCCCCAGTTGCATCCCTCATACTGCTTTCCAGGAAAGCTATTGCCAGTCTTTCCTCTTTACTTGGCTGTCTGAGGAAGAATTCCTCTTCTAGTTCCTAATCCTAAATTTTGAGGCTTTGAGGCTTTGAGTCCCCTGATCCAATGGGAGGTGTCCCTGCCAATGTCAGGGGGTTGGAACTGGATGGGCTTTAAAGTCCCTTCTAATCCAAGCCATCCTGTGATACTAAAAAAAGGAGGTAGGAGGATGAGACAATCGAGAGCTTCAGAGGGAATGCATGAAGCTTGGCAAAACCTCAAGTGTTTGAGCTGGACGAGCTGGAAACAGACAGGAATTCTTCCACTAGAAAGTGCAAATCATATCTTTCATAACTGAATTCCAATGGCCAGAACAGCTCGTTTTCATTTTTCAGTCAAGTGGCACCAACCAAGATATCATCCAGATACTGCTTAGTCAGCAACACAGAAGGATGCTCTTCCAGTCAGCCTGTTTGTTCTGGCCAACCATGCTCCAGCCACTCCATGTCACAGCTGTCTCGTTTAACAGAAGCCAAGGCATACTCACTTTTGAATGCATGGAATGGTTTGGGTTGGAAGGCACCTCAAAGCCCACCCAGGTCCAACCCCCTGTCATGGGCAGGGACACCTCCCACTGGATCAGGGGGCTCAAAGCCTCATCCAGCCTGGCCTTTAACACCTCCAGGGATGGGGCAGCCACCACTGCTCTGGGCAACCTGGGACAGGGCCTCTCCACCCTCAGAAGAAAATATTTCTTCCTAGGATCTCATCTCAATCTCCCCTTCTTTAGCTTCTTAACTTTTTCTTCCTTCACTTGACTTACAGCCCAGTAAAGTTACTGGAAAAGACTCTGCAGTGACATCTCTGGGCTGTGCCAACATGGATTATGAAAGCTGGCAGAAACTCTTTGGGAGATGAAAAAGTCCTTCTTAACATCCATTTTACTGTCAGTCGACACAATTTCTACAATGACTTCAAAGCCCACTTGCAGTGCAAAAGCATCCAAATTCAATGGACAGGGATCACTGCCTTTTGCCCCAGTACTCCTCTGGGTATGGAGTCTGTTATTACCAGTGCTGTGTCTGCAGATAGAATTGTAGAGTCACAGAACCGTTAAGGTTGGAAAAGGTCCAAGCTCATCAGTCAGATGAACCGTCAGCCCAACCCCACTGTGCCTGCTAAACCCTTTCCCCAGGTGCAAGGGCCACATGTTGTTTGAACCCCTCCAGGGATGGAAACTCCACCTCCTCCCTGGGCAGCCTCTGCCAGGGCTTCCCCTTTTTGTCAGGGAATACATACTTTTCCGAATATCCAATGTGAACCTCCTTTGGCACAACTTGAGGCTGTTTTCTCTCTTGCCATCCCTTGTTCCTTGGGAGAAGAGCCCAGCACTCGCCTCACCACAACCTCCTTTCTGGGAGCTGCAGAGAGCGATGAGGTCTCCCCTCAGCCTCCTCTTCTCCAGGCTGAACAGCCTCAGGTCTCTCAACTGCTCCCAGAAACCCCGTTCTCCAGACCCTTCCCCAGCTTCATTCCCTTCTCTGGATGCTCTCCAGCCCCTCAATGTCCTTCTGGGAGTGAGGGACCCAAAATCTGAACCCAGGATTCGAGGTGTGGCCTCTCCAGCGCCGAGTGCAGGGGGACGATCCCTTCCCTGCTCCTGCTGCCACCCCACGGCTGAGCCAAGCCAGGATGCTGGTGGCCTTCTTGGCCACCTGGAACACTGCTGGCTCATGTGCAGCTTCTGTCAACCAGCACCCCCAACTGCTCTTCCCCAAGCCTGGAGGGTTGGATGGAGTTGTTATAACCCAAGTGCAGGACCCGGCAAGTGTGGGGAGGAACGTGATGAAACTTTTCAGCAGGGACTATGTCAATGGGCCTGTAGAGACCACAAGCACAGCCAGGCACTACTGTGGGTTATGTCCAAAGGTACTGTCACCACAAAGGACTTTGTCACTGCCCAGTCCCCAGTGGCTTTGGGTAGCTCTTTAGATGTCTTCCATTTCATTTTACCTTTTCCCATTTGCTCTTTATGTTAATCTCAGAGCCTTCAAAGTGGGAGGAATGTTTAAAGGAGAATGCTGGAAGGTACAGAAGCCGGATGAAAAAGCCTTAGGATGGCACTGTACACTGGCTCACATCTCGTCTGACCCAGACCACATTCAAAGACCTCAGAGGCCAACTGGAGATGCTTCTTGGACTTCAGAATTCATGCCTCCATCAAAAAAGGAAATCCAACAAAACCCAAAACTATGGAGGAAAGTGAGTTATACAGTGACAAGATGCAAATTAAACAAGTAAAAAGTATTTCCAAAGGAACTCTCTCATCTTGCACTGAGAAGAACTGTTTGTCATCCCCAAGGGACCATGCAGAGCCCATACAGTCCTGGGAAAGGAAATGTTGGAAAACAAGTCTATAATGTTTGGAGGTACTGAATGGTGAGTAGTAATGGAAAATGACAGCTCTCAGCACAAACTTCTCTCCACCCTGCCTGCAATTACATCCCCTAATTGCAGAGTATTGGAAACAGCTCCTGAGTGCTAATAGAGTTCATTTCAGAGCATCCCAGAGTGTCAATACCAGTCTCACTGAACAAGGTTAGAGAGCCGGGGGAAGCATTTTCCTTGTCCGAAGGTGAACCCTGCCCCCTGGCTATGTGGAGCTCCTGGGGGCAGGTTTTGCAGGCTGCCTGCTCCAGCACTGCACTCTCCTCTTCAGGGCCACACCCGGCGACACACTGCTGTCTGAGCAGAACAGCAGCATTTTCAGTCTCACACTTCACAGACACTAATTAATGAGCTCGTTGTTTCTTTTGAAGATGAGAAAACTCAGATGAACAGAGCCTTGGTGTCTCAACTTTGTCGGTCTGGTTTTGAAAGTATATTTCCAACCTGCGCAGGGATTTGAAGCATGAGAACAGCACAACGGGCATGCAAAGGAGAGAAGAAGCACAGACCACAGCAGAGGAAGTTATTTAGGATTTCATCCTCCTTGCAGAGCCCCTACAAGCAGCTTGTGAGTGCTTTTCACTGAAAAAAACCTGCCAGCTTTCTGTGGGTGGAACAATGAAGAAACCATTTTCACTTCTCTACCTCTTCTTTCCCCAGAGAAAATATTTTTTGGGAACTCATTTGATTTTCAGAAGTCTAAAATTGTCTGGAAATGCTAGACTTCACAATGTGAATTGCACCACACTTCTATCTCACTTTATAGGGTCTTCATTTTAATACTATTAGTTTATATGATTCCTTGACAGAGCGGTAATAGAGTGGGATAATATGTGCAGCTGTCAATGTCTTATAACTGAATAAAGCTTTTACATTCTGTACAATTTTAACTGGCTTTCTTTTAGTTTCCAAACTGCTGAGAACCTTTTTTTTTTTCCCCAAGAGGAAAGTGTTTCCTGGCCATTGGGATGAGTCAGTCTGAAAAATCACAAAGTGGTCTTTGGTGTCATCATTCAGGTTCAGCTCCTCTCCCTCCAGTACGCAATAACATCTCTTTTATTCCTTCCCCGCAAGCCCTTTCATTTCCCTCATTAACTTAGCAGCTTTGGGCTGTCCCATTCTCATTTTAATGAGATCTTTCTTTGTATTGTGAGAGTAAACCTGTGTGCATCATCAGGTTCATGCGAGTCTGGTCCAAAGCCCCTTGATGAAAGCTGACTTCTAAATGATGCTTTGTGCCCCGGGAATACAGTATCACTCAATGTGAATAAGGGCTCCCCTGAAACAACACCAACATCTCTCTGCTCTTCACTCAGGAGTCTGTGCCAAAGCATTCAGCACAACATTTTCAGGTCAACTGGTATGGACATTCGCTTTCCTTTTAGGGTTTAGACCACTTCACCTTGGCAATGATTTGGATTAACAATGATTGTGCTCCTCTGCTCCACTCTGGTGAGACCTCACCTGGAGCCCTCTGTCCAGTTCTGGAGTCCTCAGCACAGGAAGAACATCGAGCTGTTGGAAACAGTCCAGAGGAGGCAATGGAGATGATTCAAGGGCTGGAGCACCACACACAAAAAGACAGGCTGGGAGAGTTGGTTTGTTCAGCCTGGAGAAGAGAAGGCTCTGCGGAGATCTTAGAGCTGGGGAGGGGCTCTTGATCAGGAAGTGCAGTGACAGGATGAGGGGAAATGGTTTGGGGCTGAAAGAGGGGAGATTGAGATGAGATATGAGGAAAAAATACTTTCCTGTGGGGGTGTGAAGGCCCTGTCCCAGGTTTCCCAGAGAAGTGGTGACTGACCCATCCCTGGAGGTGTTCAAGGTCAGGCTGGATGGGGCTCTGAGTCCCCTGATCCAGCGGGAGGTGTCCCTGCCCATGGCAGGGGGGCGGATCTGCACGGCCTTTAACGATCCTTCCAACCCCAACCATTCCATGATTCTGTGATTCTATGACTTCAAACACAACACTCTGCTCCGTGCCAACCCTAGGTCCACATGAAATCCTGGTGGCATATGTGGCAGAACTTTCATAATGATTTGCTCTCTGCTCATCATGTCCTCTGAAAGTTTTGAGTGGCAGCTTCATCATAACAGAGCCATGAGGTGGCAAGTCACAAATTTAACTTCAGAAGAGCTGAATCTCACCAAACATTTTACTCCACCTGTCTCTCACTTGACAAGAAAAATATTGGAGTGCCTGTGATACCTGTTGGTGTATCAAGAGACACCACCCTGGAGGGTGTGTGTTGGTAGTAGGAAGCAGGACTTTAGGAGATGGGGAAGGCAAGCATAGGATGTGCAAAATGTGATGTGGGGCTGGCATCTCCTGGGGTACCCCCTAACCTCCAGCCTTGGACAAGCTCTGTAAGGCAGCAAATACAGCAAATACAGCACAGCAAACCTCAAGTACAAGCCAGGATTAAAAGGCTGTACAAGAATTCATCATAGGAAACTGCATCAAGACAAGTCATATGAAAAGAGCAGATTTATGGGTCCCCCTCTATCCAGACTGATAGTTACTTCATTAGAAAGTAATCACATTTGTCTGACATGATTTACTCCTCGCAAACTCAGCCTGACTCACACCTTTTCAAAATATCCTTTCCTGAATGTATCCTGCAGCTACACAAGGACAGAGGTCCCTCAGGTTCCTTTTCACAAGGGTTTGGCACCATGGCTGCAACCTGCACTTTCCAGTAAATCTAATTATCTGTCGGAACAACACGCGGTCTCACCGGCACCTTCGGTATTAAATATTATTAAAACATAATGATCATTAATGACTCACCGATCTCTAACTTTGTGTCTCATTTAGGGATGCAGTCCCCAAACCTTTGGGGCTTCGCTCTGTTGTACTGGGAATGTCCTGGTGGTTAATCTTTGCTGTAATGAATACAGATGTGCAGGAGGCATCTGTACTCCGCACACTGCTCTCTCAGTAACAAGTAATTTCCTACTTTCCTGCTTCCTAACAACTCTAGTGATTTTCTCATGGTTAAGATCACTACATTATGACACTGATTTAAGATGTGTTACTCTGGTGATAATAATAAGCAGCACTGTGCATCATTAGGTCTTAAAGTACTCCCCCCAAAAAGGGTAACACACAGTTTTACAGCAACCTAAAGCACAGAGCAATGACAGAGCCATGATACTGCTGCAGAATAGGTGCATAATGTAGAAATAACCCCGAGATCTGAGGGCTGGCTGCCGCACTGATTGCCCTCTCTTTGGTGGGTTTGGGCATGGTCATGACCTCATTGTGTGGGTCACTGCACAAATCCATCACCAGGTGCTGCCCCTGTTCCACGGGGCCTCTTGTACAGTTTGAGACATCTGTGGTGATGGAGTGTGAGGGGTAATAACACTGCACCGCTTCTTGGACAGGTATTTCTTACTGACTTGTCATTTAACACTCACATTTCAACCCATCCTTGCTAGAGATGCTCACCTGAATTATCACAGTGGCAGTTTCTAAAGAGCCTGTGTGACTTTTTGAAGTGCAGCTTTGTAGACTTTGCTTTACAAAACCCAATTCCATTTCCTTCTTGCACAAACGCCAGCCTCACGTAGGAGTTTAAGAAGATCCTCAGCAGAAAATTCCCTCTACTTTTGTGAGAGAAGAGCCTGGTGGGTGATTCCCAGGTGATGACTGTCCCTTGGTGGTAACCTTGAGATGCTGTATTGCGATACTCTCGGATGCTGTGTGATTCCCAATGCTCTTTTCAATGGATCTAGTTGGTGCATGGGGTGCTTTTGATCCTGTTATGAAACCCCTAAACCTCATGAACTGAGATCCTTTTGATCTGAGGTCCCATTCCCAACCACAGCCACTGGGAGTTACACATTTCCCCATAATCTGTGGTGTCTCCAGATCCCGGCTCTTCTGGGCAGTGGAAACAGGAGCACCACTCCATCACTCCTGCATGGATTATTATAGATACACCAAGGAGGGTGAAATGGTCAGACAGAAGGATTGTAGATTATTCTGGGGACAAGCATCCATGTTCTTACAGTGTTTTACGTAACAGGTAGGTCAACGTTGCCCTGGGATGGACACTGTTGCGCTGCTGCGTGCCGGCCGTGTGCCTCCATCCCAGGCCTTTGCACCTTTACAGAAAAAGGCTCCTGAATTCTTAAGAAACTCTAAAGAGGAGGACACCAAATGCTGCAGAACTGAGTAAAGCTTCTCAGAGCAGGAGGATGCCATCAGGCACCCTTATGCCTCTCATTCGTCAGCCTCAACTAGAATGTGACCAGTATTTGTTGTTACAGTAGGAAAAGATTTATTGGAGAAAGGCCACTTAGGACATATTTGTGAGTGACTCAATCACTTTAATGAGATCAGCCAACATATCTGGAAAAAAAATCCTAAAGATGTTTCCAAGAACAAACCCCTTTGTGCATCACAAGTCTCAAAGAGCTTTGTTCTTTCCCCACCTGCACTGTCAGCCTGTTGGACACAACCACCTCTCTTCGCAGTTCAGCCTCACTGACACCCTCGCTCTCATGCCTACCTCAACAGTGTTCATACAAATAATCTCTGTTGTTTTATACCAACTTTTTTTCTCTTTGTATTTCCTTTTTTCTCCCAGCTAGAGAGAGCAAGCAGGAGATCACTTGGTATGCATCCATCTGCTCCAAACTCTTTCCCCTCCCTTGCGCTTGTGTAACAAGTCTCAGCTGACTGCATTGCACTCATCTCCATGGTAACTTGGGAAAATGCTTTCTCTTCAAATGAAGAACTGGACAGAAGAATCCATGAATGTCACTGGAAGGCCCACCAGACATCAAGAGGGCATCCAGTCTGTAGCACCAAGGGTGACAACAGGGCTTCAGGAGAAGTTCAGGAGAGCAACTATTTTCCTGATATTTGTAGTAGGGTGCCTGAAGCCAGAACAAGGTCTTGTAGGAGCAGGATTTCATGTGTGAGCTTGCTCCTGTAAGGTGCCTAGAGGAGATGAAGAAAGGGAAGAGGAACTTGCTGAAGGTCTCGCTGAACCTTGAAGACTTCCATAAAATCATAGAATGGTTTGGTTTGAAGGCATTGATGTCTCCCTCTGAGCTGGTCAATTTAGGCTCCCTGTGGAGTCAATATAGGCACTGGAGACCAGGGACAATCAATCTCAATTAAAACAATTGCCTGTGTTTGATCTGATAGATCACAGTTCAAAAGCTCTTATTTTTTCCCATTGGAATAATGGAGAAAAGGGCATCCTGGGTGACCCTGTATTAAAACTTCCTGTTAACCCTTTTCCCTTTGACTATGGCTTATAGTGTCAGAAAACAGATTACTTTTTCATCTAGGTGAGGCTCTGGTTATCTTGTGTGTCAATAGTTCTCCTCTGGCAGGAGTGCTGCATGAATTCCTTTTAAACTGGAAGCTGGAAAGAGCTGAAAAGCCCCCCCAAAGATAAAGATAAATAAGTTGGAATAGGGAAGCGTAGAGACAGGGAGAGAAAATGCAATGACATTCAACTTATATCATGCAAAAGGGTGTGTTTACAGAATAACCGGCCAAGCACTGCACTGAAACAGCTTGAGTGTCTTTAAACCTAAAGGTGAGATTCTGTGGAAAGTGAGAGATGCCAGATGGCAGCAGGGAAAGATAGGATCAGGCTGAGCTTCACACAAAAGAGGTGGCACAAACAGCTGGGAGGCAGTGGGTCTCTGGCCAGGCTCCAGATGGAGAGGATTGCTCTGAACTGAGCATCTTCTTAGCAGAAAGACATGGGCAAAGAGAAGAGGATTCATGGAAAAGAAGACAATGCTGTGGGGAGATGCTAGAGCAGCCTCCCAGGACTGAAAGGGGCTCCAGGAAAGCTGGGGAGGGGCTCTTGATCAGGGAGTGCAGGGATGGGATGAGGGGGAAGGGTTTTGAGCTGAAAGAGGGGAGACTGAGATGAGATCTTGGGGAGAAATTTTTTGCTGTGAGGGTGGGGAGGCCCTGTCCCAGGTTGCCCAGAGCAGTGGTGGCTGCCCCATCCCTGGAGGTGTTCAAGGCCAGGTTGGATGGTCTTTGAGCCCCCTGATCCAGTGGGAAGTGTCCCTGCCCATGGCAGGGGGTGGATCTGGGTGGGATTTAAGTTCCCTTCCAAATCGAAGTATTCCATGGTTCTGTGAAAAGCAGAACCTGTGGCACAGAAATTGGGAGAGATGAGAGAATGAAATGGATGTGTCTGGCTTGGTGAGCAGAACAGGCTGAGCTGGGCAGGGAGGGAGGAGAAATCGATCCCCGAAGAAAGACGTTTCTCTGTGCTGGTACACGAATGCTTCCAGGGATCAGACAGGAAAAAAAAAATGCACTCTTTTACTGAGAAAAAATTAATGAACAGAACCATTTCCCTGTGATGTGTAGCTGTGGCTGGAGGTCTGTTTGTTTGCTATTTCTCTAGGAAGGAGGAGGAAAACAAACACTAGGGTGAGCTTACCAGCTGTGAGGTGCTGCAGGCTGCAGGACTCACTTCTGAGCAAGGGGGAGGTCACTCCATCACCTGTGACTCTGCAGCCAAACTGCATAAAGCCCAAAGATGCACAACACCAGGGGCAGCCTGTGCAGCCCCTTTGAGGAGGATGAGATCAATTCAAGGAGAATTTCTGGCTCTGGTACCATGGAAAAGGCTGATATTTTCATTTGCAGATGTCTGCAGTGGATTTCTTGCTGCACATGGAACAATTCGTGTGACCAAGTTAGTGGTGTGGGCTGGAAATATGGTTTTTCATATAAACAGCTGTTTTACCTGCACAAATTTGCATGGGGACAGGGAATCAAACACCTGGGATGTCCCATAAATAATGGCAAGAATGTTGCTGGGTATCCAGGGATTTCACTGAACAGATGTGACAGGAGAGGGACAATTTGTAAGTGGACTGGTAAGAGGTAATGTCCAGGTTTTCCACACGATACCTCAGGGTGAGGGTGGGCAGCCAGGTCAGGTGAGCAGCAATGAAACCGAAAGAACTGCAGTCACCAAGCAAAATGTTTTTTCTAGAACAACTAGGAAGGGGTTTAGGTTAAGTTATAGAGATTTCTGTGTTTATACTCCGATAAATTCTGCAGTTCTTAGGCAGTTGTGATGGTTCTGTACCCTCTTGGTTTAGGGTCTGCTCTCAGTTGCTACTTGGAAATACATCCCTTCAATGGTGATATCATAATGAACAATCAACTGGGTTTCTACATTTAGGGTGGCACAGAAGAAGTTTCTGAACTTATGGGTTTATATAGATGTCCTTTGCACAAGGACCTGGACAAGAAAGCAGAGGGGAAAGACTTGTCACCTGGCTTTGCCTCTGTCTTCCTGAATGGCTTTCCTTGGGATAGGGTCACCAACACTGCTTGGCTGGACTAAGTAGATCCCATTTGTAGTAGCAGTCCCATAACTCTTACAGAATCAAAGAATCATTAAGGTTGGAAAAGACCTCTAATATCATGCAGTCCAACCATCAACACAATACAAATGTGCCTAATAAACTGTGTCCCAAAGTGCCACATCTATGTGCCAAAAGTGCCACAAGAGAAACATGTTTTCTGAACCCCTCCAGTGACGGAGACTCCACCACTGCCCTGGGCAGCCTCTGCCGGTGTTTCACTGCCCTGTCAGTAAAGAGATTTCTCCTGATATCCCATCTAACCCTCCCCTGGTACAAGTCGAGGCCATGGGAAGGCATGAGCATAAGGACCAAGATCCAGCTTGCCTTCACATTGCTGCAGGAAGCGATGGGAGTGAGGAAGACTAATGATATCCTGGGAAATGGAACGAAAATCTTGCAAGGTAATATAAACCCAGCGTGAGTAATTGAGTCATGGTTTGGCAACGATTGAGTTTGCTGTAAAAATCTGTCACACTATTTTTGTAAATAAGAGCTTCTGCCTGGGAAAAACTTGTGTCTCCCATCTCCCAGGTGCAGTCAACAAGCCTCTACTGGTCTCAGTTCTGTTCCACCACCGTCCCATCAATTCAAGCTGCACTGTGGAACTCTGTCCTCCTTCCTCCATGAACTCTGCTTTTCTTCTGCAGGGGGAGGCCTTCCACTTCACCAGGGAACAAACCCACTGCTGTTTAAAACATGTGGAAGGTTGAGAACTTGTGTCATTTAATTCACACATACCTGACTCCACAAAGTGCAATGGATATGAATTTTCTTTTAATTCCCCATACTAGGAAAAGAAAAGAGGATCAATGAGATTATTCTATTTTGAAAAAAGAAAAAATGTTGAATTTCAATTTTAGGGTTGTTTGTTTTTTTTCTAGATAACCAAAAATAAAATGAATAATGCAATAACTACTTTGGAGGAAAAAAAAGAGCAAAATATTTTGGTTTTGTTCAATTTTACCTCAGAGTTAAAAGCCAAACTGTCTTCCACAAATCGTTTGCAGAGTGTTCACAGAGGCATCTTAAACATTTCCAACCAGTGCTCTTAGAGAGACCTCTGTAATGTTGTTCATGGATTGACAAAGGTCATAGAGAGGTTGCGACTCGGTAGCTCGAAATTCAGCTCAGAAGCCTCATTTACACATTAAAACCTTTTATGATGAAACAAACTTTTTTTTTTCTGCTAACTTCTTTTACTCAGCATCCCTACAACTCTCTGGGAAGGTGTAGGAAAAGCTGAGGCTTGCACAGCCTGAAGCTGCAGGCATCCAGGAGTCCACGCACCACAAATGATCTGATGCTGAGCAGGAGCGTGTGTCCCTATTTTTATACCAGCAAGGAAATAATAACAACATTTCCAAAGGGAATATCACTGTAGTTGGGACTGCCTGGAGCAGCGTGACAGAGGAGAGTTGTCTGGTCAGAGCTCCAAAGAAGGAGGTCTGTGGGTCACACCCAAACATCTGGGGAGAGATGTCCCTCCTTGTCTCTGCACTGAAAGTCCAGCTGTCCAGCCCCAGGGTGCGGCGGAGTGAATCAAGGTGCTCAGCTCTGCTGTGGTCCTTGCAGTGTCGTTCACCACCTCGTGCAGGGCAGAGTCTGTGTAAGGGGAGCCAAGTGCTCACACAGCTTCTGAGGACCAATGACATCCAGCAGCCCACATTACAGCTCCTGGGCAAAGGAGAGCAACACATCAGCTCTTCATGGGCCAGGTGAGGGACAGCTTTTGGGGAGGTTTAGAGTGTGGCAGATATGATGGTGCAGGGACTGCGCCATCTAAAGGGGCTTCTGACCAGGGAGTGCAGGGATAGGACAAGGAGGAATGGTTTTCAGCTGAAAGAGGGGAGATTGAGATGAGATCTGAGCAACAAATGTTTTGCTGTGAGGGTGGGGAGGCTGTGACTCAGGTTGCTCAGAGAAGTGGTGGCTGCCCCATCTCTGGAGGTGTTCAAGGCCAGGCTGGATGGGGCTTTGAGCCCCTTGGTTCAGTGGAAGGTGTCCTTGACCATGGCAGGGAGGTGGAACTGGATGATCTTCAAGGTTCCTTCCAACTCAAACAATTCCATGAATCTATAATGTGATGAAGCTGTGAAAATAGTCCTCACAATTCTGGGGAAATATTTCTGGCAGCACTGAAGAAGTATTTGCACAATACAAAGCGAGTAAGGATTTGCTCGAACGGTTGTGAGTGAGTTGGGTCAAAAAAATTAGTTTTAAATTGCATCAGGAAAGAGGAATACTGTTGAATTGGGCAGTCTGGGGGAGTGGAACACCTGTCTGAGGAAAGCACATTTGGAAAGCTTTGCTTTGTCAATACAGCAAAATGACTTTGAGGGGTTGGGTGATGATTTTTTATATAAATACATCTGGGGAATAATATCAAATGTGGAAAAGATATTAAGGGATAACACGGAAATAGATCAAATGGATATAAACTGTATATCACTGAGTACAGTGAGACTGGAAATTAGAAGACCTCTAACTATCCAAAGAGTGAAATTCTTAAACACTTTCCAAATTCATTTGTCTGTATGGAGATGAGGAAAG
Organism: Dromococcyx pavoninus; assembly: GCA_033558185.1. Taxonomy (NCBI): domain Eukaryota; kingdom Metazoa; phylum Chordata; class Aves; order Cuculiformes; family Neomorphidae; genus Dromococcyx; species Dromococcyx pavoninus. The sequence goes on along the minus strand of JAUMJL010000224.1, from coordinate 600,211 downwards.
GGAGACAGGAAGGAAGGAACATAAATTATATGAAGATGGAGCTGTTGATGAAAGGAGTTGTTTGATAGAGTGGAAATAATTCTGGGACTGGAAGTTAAAGGCCTTGGGCAAGTGATTTATTGCTCTTCCAGCGGATGGAGATTTGATCATTGCATGCCAAATGCATTTGCCTGTGCTACATTTATATCCCATTAATCTTAAATTTCAGGCT